>JAYESA010000037.1:0-600000 GCA_036927795.1 Iris macrosiphon | reverse complement strand
TCTACACTAAATACAAGAAACAAAGAGGATATTATAAATGGAAAACTATCAGAGAATGTACTTACCTAAAATTCGGTAAAAAGTATCAAATATGTCCGAAATGGTGCCTCAGAGACCTAAATATGGAATATTACATCAATCAAGGTTTTGGAATAAAAAACAAGTTAAACTAGTCAAATAGGTCATAAAGCCATTTCTAGGTCAAAACAGTCAAACTAGGTCAACTCTGGGTCAAACTAGTCAAACCTGGTCAAACTAGTCAAACCTGGTCAAACTAGTTATTTCTAGGTTGTAGGAGTCTATTTCTAGGATATTGGATCCATACACTATGTAACTAGGCTATACTAGGTATAGGATACTAGTACTATACTGTATCGTAAGATACGTATATATATATATATATATATATATATATATAAGTTATACAAATATACTACATACTAGTATTCCTAGTTAAACTAGTACTAATGGAATACCTTGGCTTTGAACCAACTTGGTATCGCACTAGCTACCCTCATCTTGATACCCATACCCAATACCTATAATTACCTTGGTATACAAGTAAAACTTACTAACTTATCAAACTAAGACAACTAACTAGCTAAGGTTTATAGAGGCACTCATCTATATACAATTAAGTATCTAACATACCTCACTTACCAATGTCTAACTTATACTATATACTAACTTATAACAAAAATACCACTTAACATAGATTACCAAACTAATACATACCCTCTTCTAACATATAACTCACACAACAACATATAACCATATATCAAATACTAACTTATTGCTAAACTCTAACTCCAATCACTAACACATATAAACTAATCTTCAACTAACAACTAACTTAAAAACTAACTACACCACTCCAACCTACAAACCCAACCCCCTTACCATGGTAGCTGCTACAACTAGCAACCTTGCTGCTGCTGCCCCTAGCAGCATTGCTCTACTGCTATATGCAGTACACCAACTGCAACTTGCCATTGCATAACCACCTGCAAATGGCAGTAACCCGACTGTTGTGCACCTGGTGCACAGGCCAACCCGATACTCATCACTGTCAACTGACAGTGAATACTCTTTTCTGGCCTCATTGATAGTTCACCCCTCCATAATAGTCCTTATATGAATCAAATAGTCCCCACAACTCCTCACTGTCGAATACAACCCTCATAATCAGTCCATAGACCCAAATCAGTGAGCATAACTCTAACACATGTTCACAAGGAAACCCTTTTTTTCCACATGCAACTAGAACACAACCAAAATACACTAAATCAATAGATACATAGATAGATGTATATAAAAACAATATATATATATATATGTAGCATATAACAACTCAAATACAATACTCTAATAACTATATCCAAGTCAAATTAAAATATAATACAAAACAATAAACACGTGTAGTGCACCACAACCGTATCACACTCAATCTATGATACGCTTGCGATACGGCTCCAACACATCACCAAATATATCCCGAAAGACACAGACAAGTCTAATATCATAATTAAGAGTAATATAAAGTGCTAGCTATACCACTACGTGTCCGTGTCAAAATGTGACATGCTTAAACCCACGTATCAAAGGAAAAACTCTCAAATTAACCCGTATCACCAAATTATCATAATACGGCCTACACGTATCCAATTGTGGACACGACACTAGTCTCACACAACCAAACACATGTTAATTTGGTCTAATTGACCTATTGACAAACACATGATGTACCAATCCTGAAATACCTCCAAAATTGGCACATAACATACCATAACTTTCTCTATATGCCTCCTATGAACCAAATTCTACGTCCTATGGGTAACCTTAGTACATGGGAGAGTTCCTAATGATTAAACTATAGATCTAGAGTCTAAATAGAGAGGGAAAACTGAATTGTACATATTGGGAGATGGATTTTCAATGCAAGTCTCCAAATGAGTGTCAAGAGCCTTCAACTTGTGCTCCTTCCTCCTTCTTATAGATCCATGCTTCCTCCTTATTCCAATAGCCTCTAATGGTGAGTAGAGAATTAATTGGAAAGTAATTTGGGTAGGGATTAGTGTATAGATGAAGGAATTTGGAAGAGTAAATTCTAGATCTAGAATTGAAATAAAATGAATGAAGAGAGAGAGTCTCTCTCATTCCCCCTTAATAGACGGCCCTTGCTTAAGATGCAAGCAAGTAGGAAAAGTCTAAAATATCCCTACGGGCTTGTCATGAAGGAATTAATTAAGGAAGGAAGGTTCTAATCTAATTGGTTTAACTAATTAAGTCATTCTCCTAACGAATGGGCTTGTTATTAGCTTGTTTGTTGGGCTCAAATCTAGCTAGAATTAATGTTGGTCCATGAGTCCAATCTAAACTAGTTAGGTCCACTAACACAAGTCCAAACTATAAAATATAACATCTAACAATAAATATAATAAATAATTTTACCACATGCATATTAATTAATAATTTATGAAATGACCAAAATATACTTTCCTAGAAAATATTGTAGTGACACTTGGCACCACAGGCAGCGCTCTTCCAGCAGGCACAACAGCAGCAAAGGATACCAGCTCAAGGATGTGGTCAGGCTTTTGCAATGATAGTAGAGGAGGCACGGATTGGAGGAGTATTGAATATGGATAAGATTTAGTTTTATCATAACTAGTTATAGTAACGGATATTCCTAGTAATACTTTAACATATGCATGTTAGTTCCATTCCATAGTCTATACCTAGTATTATGTTAGCATGAACTTGTTAGTTTAGAGTAGTAATATGTAAGAGGTATCCAAGTTTTCAGAAGCTATAGTTGATCCTCATTCTAATCAGACTCCTTTACTCTTGAGTTACCCATCTCTCATTGCCTAGGAAAAAGTTTGTATTACTTCCCTACGTGTTCTTCTTGAACAAAATCCTCACCCTTCCTCTCAATTTTTTCCTTGTTCATGGTTCCTTATCCTTTGTGTCGTGCTTCAACAAATATGTTATACTATCGCGTCATCTCTTCTGGAGCAAACATTTCCTGACATGTTACGTTTCATTTTTTTTAATTTTGAGGATACAATTCTTTTAAGGTGGGTAGATTGTAAGCCCCCTCATTTTTAAATAGGGTTAATTTGTTTTTTTTAATTTTATTTTATTTATTTTATTTATTTTATTGATAATTTATTTTATTTATTTATTTATTTATTTTATTTTATTTAATGGATTAAATTATTAATTTCTAAATCCTTCTTTTATATATATGACCATTTGCCATGGCTTGGATATTTTAAGCAATGTACAACATTTTTCCTCCTAAAGAAATTTATATTACTAATTTTGATTATGCCTAATTTATTTGGGACATGGATGTTACATCTGTTTGACCTCTCCCATGCTCCAAAAATATTGCCAAACATCTATAACCACGGTTACCGTAAAACTGCCTCATTTTGACTAGAACATGACTCAAATCCAACCCAAACGTATGTAGTCATATAGTGCACAAAAATACCCATATATATATATATATATATATATATATATATATATATATATATATATATATATATATATATTAATTTGGTTCTATTTATAGCGTTCTAATTATAGAAAGGGCCATAGGTGGCATCCTAGTTGGCAAACTACCTAACTAACTACCTAACCACCCAAGATCATAAACAACCAAATCCTAACCATAAGAACCCAACCCCTCTTTATAATTTCTCCCTTGGTGGTCGACCCCTACAAGCCCTAGGAACACCTCCTCCTAGGTTTAAATCTATCCAAAAATGTCCATATATATACCCCCTTATCACAAAATCAAACCCTAACAACTCTCTCCCCTTTATGGACGACCACACCCCCCCCCTCTCCTTCACATGTAAGAGTATCCCCCTTCTCATCTACCCCTCACAATATCGTCTCCTTCACCAAAAACCCTCTCCTCTCTTCCAAAGCTCCATCTTTCATCATCCTTCCACCCAATCTCCACCAAACAACTATAAAGGCTCCACCATTGCCATCAAACCCATCAAGAACCCATTGTCAAAATCATCAAACCATAAAGAACCTATTTCCATCATCATCAACCCATCAAGAAGAGAGAAGCAAGGCAAGCACAAGCAATAAGGTGCATTCTTGAACAAGAAGAGGCACCGTCATCCAAACCTTTAAAGCTTTCGGGTAAGGATTCAAACTTCCCTTCTCAAATCTTAATGGCATGAATCTCTTAAATTTATTTAATTTTAATATTCTAGAACCCTCTCTTGCCATCTTTTTCTACCATAAAAATCTATTAAAAAATTTATGTTAGATTGATGGTAGATTGGACAACAGTAGGGCTACTTTTAGACTTTGTGACACTTTTCTTGGAGGTTTTGTTATTAATTATTAAAAATTAATTTATTTGTATTTTATTAATATAAAATAATTATTTTAGAATTATTTTTATGGTATTTTTATCAAAATTCTGAACTCTAAAAATAAGGGTCACTAGCCAAGGTTACGGGTGATTTTGTGGCATAGTTTTGCCCATAAATAGGGTTGTTTTGGATGGAATAAAAGATAATTATTTTCTGAGATTAAAACAGAATAAAATATGATATAAAATAATTTTTCATGAATATAAACCATACACATGGACTGGCAATGCTCCGAACAAGTTTCGGACAAAACTAGTCAACTTAAAGTAGCCATAATTTTAAAATATAATTATTTTGTCAATTCTAGAATTTAATAATTAAAAATTAATATAAATCAGTTTTAAATCAAGATTACATGATTTATTATGATTTATATTCATGTCCTTCGATTAGGATCTTAACCGTGAATTTTGGAAGTCGTAAATCATGAAACTAGGTTCCGATATCTCGTAAAATGTGTAAGTTATTGTGTCAAGCATTTACATGTTAGGATGAGGTTGGACTTGGATATTAATGGTTTATAATAAATTATATAATTTATTTATGATTACAAGGTTCTTGATTAGATACTTAAAGTAGAAAATTTATTATTTAGGTCAATTGGATTCTGGAGGAGTGGACGCGGGACTAACTTTACAACTACAAACTGCAGACCCAGGCAAGTGTACCTTGCCAAAATTGTAGTAGATCTTGTTATATTATCTGCTTATTTTTTTATATATATATTCTTGTGATGTGCCTGCTCAACCTAGGACCGTGAGACGTTGCTTAGCATCCGAAAAAGATTTGGGTGTCGACGCCGTACGCAGAGTCGTGTAATGTCACATAGGGAGTTGATTCCACGATCCTATTTTTACGTGCTTGTTTTATCAACTACGCCAGACCGTAGGACACTTGACACTATTTCATGTGACAGAATCTTTCTTTGAGTTATTCATGGTGATTCTGTATAGGCTTACATGATTCGTGATATGAGACTTGCATATTATATAGATATTATTATGACTCGTTGTACTAGCTAGAGGTCATGATCTTGCGTGTTATGGACATGAGACATTGTGGACATAAAAAGTGAGGTTACATTAGGTGGGGAGATACACACATGTTATATGCTTATTATTATTATTATTATTATTATTATTATTATTATATATATATATATATATATATATGTTACTAGAGGTGTGTTAGTCTCTGTACCAGAGCTTGGCATATTTACAGGCCCTATGAGATACTACTTGCTGCTATGGGCTCCTCGAACAGAGCCTGTAGTGGTCTCAGCCTAAGTACTAGTGATGCTCTCATTTTAATTTTACTTAACTGGTTACATAGCTTGCCCTGAGGATCTGTTTTTACTTACTGTATTTTATTTGGCTTGAGTGTTTATTATACCTTGCTATGTCCCCTGAGGACCTGGATCCGGATTATGTCCCTAGGTGTAGACGAGGAGAACTATCCCGAGGTTTACGGAATAGGTGTTGCTATTGGAGACGTACAGGTTGCAGAGGACAAGGTTATTCCAGATGACTTCTCTTTAGCACACAAGTATCCCCACCATTCATTTATTATGCTTAGTATTCTTAGATATTTGATCTTGTAGTGACTTCTAGATATTGTACTTGGAGTTATTTTTTTCTATTTTTATGACGAGTTATTCCCCATGATATTATTTATATTATTTTGGTTGGACAGATCATTTTATATTATTGTGACTGGAATTGTCTCTTTGTGATTTCGTTACTTATTGTGGACGAGATTAGATATATAAACTGTGACAAGTATTTATAGACCATTTTATATGTATTACAGCTTAAGTGCGCTCTAACGGGTCCATTAAATTGGGTTTGCCCATTGGAGTTGTGCTGTTAGCCATTGCCATAAGGCTAGTCCCTTGGTTTTTTTGGACTGGGGCGTGACAAATATCCTGCAATATCTCTAATCTTGAGCCACATGAGTAATCTTAGCAACCTTACCCTAGGGTCCATAATACGTAGGACACCAATCCTCTAAACAGTCACCTAAAAATATTATCCAGTCAGGATGGAACAAGTATAACTCCAACAGCAGTTCCAATTAATGACAAAGACAATAAGATAGTAATAATGAATGTAATAAATGATGAGTAAAAGCAGAACGATCATCATATCCTGGAAATGGCAATATGAGGAATAAGTAAACACTAAGTATATAGCATACATGTAATGAGAAATAAGTATTTAAAGCAAGTAAGGTACAACTCAATAAGTATGAAATAGACAGGAAGAACTATAAAAATTGTGTATTTTGAAGTACTAATTTTGATATGTGATCGTCTTGGGAACTTGTACGATGAATACTGGCTATCTAATCATACATGACATATATGATTTGTTGACACAAAAATGGTCACAATCAACCTGATTCTGATAATCGACAAACACCGAGTTTAAATACAAAGAGCAGCTACTAGAGACGAAGCATGGTTACTGAACTAAAGCCGCATTGCTAATAAAGACAAACATTTGTACCAACCACTTGCATCTTATATTTACTAGTCTTTTCATATTTTCAATAATAAAATTTTATATTTATTGAGTCTAGGACTTATGTGAGTCGAGTCAAACTTGGCAAACTAGAAATATTTATTCCACTCATAATAGCCTACATACAAATCCATTTGAATAAGCCTGAAACCTATCTTCATATACAAACCCAAATCAAACCAAAACTAGCGCATACAAAACTTAGAATATTCTGGAAATTATCGGACCAAACTCAGACCGAACTCAGACCGAACTCGATTTTGCTAATTCAGAATATTGGCCAGTTGTGTAATCCATGATTTTGTGGTTCCTACGTTCGAATTTTTTAAATACTAAGGTATCGAATTTTGGCCGAATTTTTTCCCCAAATACCTTATAAATAGACTTGGATTTTCTCATCCCAAAAACACTCAACAATTCTCAATCTTTATATTTTATAAGAGAGTAAACCCCTGAGCTTTAACCTTCTTCATCTCCAAGATCAAATCTTAGCCTTCTAGTAACAAGTGCGATCTTGTTTAGAAGTTTATCAGAGTTGTGATAGCTTGGCTCAACATATTTTTCTCTTCTATTTGAAGTTGATGTGCCCTTCACATCAAACGCATGTGTGAAGTCTTTCAAGCCTTCGGATCAAAGCTCTATGTTGTAAAAAGTCTACAAGCCTTCGCATCAAAGCTTGTGATTCACTATTGGTGATTATAGTGGATAAAACTCCGAGCAAGAGTTCTCAAGACTGGACTAGTACTCTCAGAGGAAAACCAGTATACATCTCGGTGTTTGCGTTTGCGCTCTTTCAACTCAACTGTTTTGCATATTTGTCGTACATATATACCGTTATTAGTTGGTAACTACTTTCACATCGCATAATTTTTAATTTGATAGATTATTTCCCTGCACTCTATTCACCTCCCGCTAAAGTTTCCATCACGGTCCTACAATTGGTATCAGAGCTTGTTCTCTTGTTACCGGACTAACATTCTAATAATATAACACATAGAAATAATACGGTCACTCTTTTCTATCAATGTTAAAAGTCAACATCCAGATAAGCCACCCATATTTAATGGTACAGACTATACTTTTTGGAAAGCACACATGTGTATTTTCTTGAAATATCTTAGTTTTGATTTATGGTCATGTGTTACTAATAGCTACAAAAATTTGGACAAAGCAGACGATGAATACAACGAAGAAGAAAAAAAGCAGCAAGCTATGATACAAAGATAATGTATGCTCTTTAATGTACTCTAGAAAAGAATGAGTTCAAATGCATCTCCACGTGCAGTACATCACATGATATATAGAAACTATTAAAAGCGAATCATGCGAACCACAAAGAAAATGAAGCTTGCAACTTTCAAGAAGAAGAAGAAGGAATCAACTTCGAAGAAAAAAAACCTCAAAATATTGCAAGCTTGTGCCCAAATGAGAAAGCAGTAAGCTAAGAGAAAGATGGAAGCATTATGTACAAGGGTAATGCCAGCAACTCAAAAAAAGAAGACCCTCAACGTACTACAGACTTATGCTTAATGGTAAGCGAGGTAAATAATAATTCATTATTTAAAGTGTTTTCTTATGATAAATTATCTTATGCTTTTAATGATCTATTCGAAGATTATAAGTAGCTTAGGAATAACTACAAGCAAGCTAGAAAAGATATTAAGTCTTATCAGCTTAAGAATGAAAAGCTTAGTTGCTTATTAAATGAAGCAAGAGATGATTCCTCTCATGACGACTCTGTTGAGGTCTCTAAACTTAATATTAGCTTACAAAAGTACTTGACTTCTTTGATGAAAGCAACCATAGAGCAAGTACAAGTATTAGTAGCATAGCAAAAATGTGTTCTTTGTCATTAATAAGAATAAATCAAATCTCCCCAAGTAGGATTCAAACCTACGATCAATCAGTTAATAGTCGACCGCTCTACCACTGATCTACTGGGGAACAATAGGAGGTTCGACCTCATTGAGTTCAACTATCGTTCTTAACCCATAAAAGAGATAAACTTAAGAAGGACTTGGAACAGGAAAGGAAGAAGTACTCTAATACCTCACTTAGAATTGATATTATTACTGCCAAATATGATGATTTACATGCCAGATCTAAAAATTTAAAAATCAAACTGGATAAACAAGTTATTCAACCTAAATCTCAATCATGCACTAAACACGTGAGATACATGACTCAACAAAAAGTAACGACCACGAGAAGCTTTCAAAAGAATGAAAAAAAGCTAAAAATTCACATAATCACGCCCATGAGAAGCTTTCAAAAGAATGACAAAAAAGCTAGAAATTCACATAATCACACCTTTATCTACAAAAAACCACAAAAGAATATTCATATCATACATCGCACCTATGCACCTGTTTCACACATAAACAGTCATAATATATGTCATTATTGTTGTTTGAAAGGAAACACTTCACATCTATGCAAGGTTAGAAGAATGGTATATATAAATATATTTATTTGGGTTCCTAAAGCTAATCACTGTGGATCCAAGTTTTGGATGCCAAAAACTTTACCCAACCATGTAGGTGGAATGCTCTGCATCAAATATAGTACCAAGGAATATATTAGTGATTGCAACGCTACAAAGGTCATCCTCAAAACAATTGTACCAACATAAATATAACTAATAAAGTCATTCTGTAATAGGCTGAAACAATTATCCTCACATTTTATTCAGCATTAACTATTGTTATATTTGTGTAACTCCATAAATCCTTATAGCTTAATTACTATGCTCAGATTTTAATTTTGTATGAAGAAATATTATCAAAATTCTTCAAAATCTAAGCTCTCTAAAATTAAAAATTATTATGGATACAAGCTGAAAGGGCCCTTCTGTCAACAAGGTTTAAACAACCTTAAGCGACACAACACTTAAGCGTCTTCAGACCACCGCTAGCTGGGATCCGGCCCCTATAGATCATCCATGATAATTAACACCTCACAGAGCAATGATGTACAAAAACTCTTTTAAAATATTTCTTAAATATAAATATCATCATTCTAATATTAATTTCTTGGATTCATTATATACATTTGACAATTACACTGTTAAACACAATAAATGATTCATAGCTTTATATCTTGAATGCCTGATAGAAATATTTAAATGCTCTAAATTGTGTTAAATGTGACATTTTCTTTTTAAAGCATTTTCTTTTATCTATGAATGGCATACATATAAATTGGATTTTCAATATGTATATAATACTTTAATTTGATATTATTTACTATATTCATATCACAAGATTTTATGCCTATTTTTATTAATCATTTTGATGCATATTGTATTTCTAAAACCAGAAGAAATCTTAGCATGGATTTCTGGAACCTAGGGCAGAACTCAGACCGAGTTTGGGCCAAACTCGATCTGGGTATTTCCAGAACAGCAGCAACTCTTAATTTTTGTTTTAAACCCTTTACCTCCCTCCTTCTTTCCATCCGAACAGCAGCCTTCTTCCTTCTCCATTCAAAACCCTAACCCTAGTTTCTTGATCTCCTTCCCTAAGGACTCTTTTCTCTCAAGCTTCTGGATCTATTTTTCTCAAGGTTCTCCAATATTCCTATCTATTTCTTGAAGGTATACCTCTCTCCTTCTCCTACATTTTATAGCTCCTAAACTTGGGAAAAATAAGAGAAAAGTTGGCGAAGCTTCCTTTTCTCATCCTCCTTATGAGGATGTTCAACACTCTCTATTTTCTCCTATTATGTCCAATCCGGGTGAATATGATGATTTTATTTTTACATCACTTGAAAATTCCAATACTTGGTTTGATGACTCTGTGAAAAGAAATTTTTGTTCGGGTAGTCAAATCAATTTTACTACCTTCCATGAACAAAAACCTAAATTTGTTAAATTTTATCTTGTTCACCTAGTCTACACTAGAAAACCTGTCTACCTTAATGCAATTAGAATTTTTTATTGCAACTTATCTTATGATAAAAGTATTATTTCCTCAAGGGTAGGTGGAATCAAAATTGAGTTTAATGATGAAACCCTAGGAAAAATCCTCGAAATCCCTAATAAGGGTGAAGCCTTAATTAGCATCACGAAACTTAACTTTATGAAAGACTTAACCCTTGACTCTTTCAAGGACATATTGTGGCCCCTTATCATTTTCCCTCCGAAAAGTTTTATGTCCACTATATGAGCCAATATTTCTATGAACTTCATCGGATTATATATTCAGTCATTATACCTAAGAAATCCTTGACTCATGAGGTTTCTTATCTTGAGATGTCATATTTATATTATTTCCACAACTTTATTCCCTTCAGTCTTTCCAAGACCATCACCAGTCAAATGGTCAACTGTCATAGGTTTGGACGTCAACTCCTCTATGTTATGTACATGCCTATCATTATTGATCACTTTCATATTCCTATGGATGAGCCCTCATTTCTCTAAGAGCCAGCCTACTTGACCAAAGCCCGCAGGACTGAGCTGGCTTATCCTTCTGATGAGGATGATGACTATTTATCCTTCTATTCTGATGCTTCTGCTGACCCTACCGATCCACCTCATGTCACATCTACTCCAGTTGCAGCTGTACCATCCACTTTTACTCCTCTTGCCACCTTGGACTCTATCCAAGGTATGTTTCGCGAGCAGTTCCGATTGCTCGTCTTCGCGACCAGGACTACCGCACCACCATTCAGGCCCATACCTTGGCCAACTCTATAACAGATCTTCAGTACAGCCAAGATCATTATCCTATCACACCGTTTCAAGTGGTTCGTGACCCTACTTGTTTAGGCTACCGAATCAATGATCCATTTGTTCAGCAGTACTTTGATCCGACCACAGCCTAGTTCGATGCTCACCAGCCAGTTGATGATCCCACAGATAGTGATGGCTTATAGCTACTATCGTGTTAGGATGCTTCTGGAGATATTTAATATATTTTAGATTTATGTCATTTCAGATGATTGTATGAGACATCTTATCTATGCTTTTAGCTATGGACTATGTATGGACTTATGTTATTTCAGTTCTATTCTTTTTTTTAGAAGACCGTTCTAGAAACATCTTAAGCATTATCCATGATATTTTCTTTGTCTGATTTATATAATTGCAATTTTTGATAATATTAGTTACAATTTATGCATACAAACCTGTATGTTTGAATTCTATGGCATAATAATCAGCTTTGTTTTATACCATATTGTTCTCTTAATACAACAAAATAATTTTTGCTTAGTATTATCATTTGGCAAAGGGATAAATTTTGTATGCTCATTTTCTTCCATATATCCTTGTCATCTATTACGATGGAGCTTTTTTTCCTTCTTTAAGAATAAATGACAAAGGAGGAGAAATCACAATACAAATATAAGATACTTTTATAAATAAGCAATGAGAAGAAATGTCAATATTGAATATTGATAAGAATGTCAATATTCATATATTTAATATTTATATAATTTTTGTCCATTATGAGACAAAACAGGTTTACAATTTATAGAAAAATCAGCCTTCATAATTTTTGCACTAATCAAAGGATAAATTCACTTATGGAGGAGCTACGGGGGAGCTCATTTCAAAGCTCACATCAAAGGCTACCTAGTATCTGATTTGTATTGGCATGGTTTGTCAATTATCATAATGGGGGAGATTGTTGACACAAAATGGTCACGATCAATCTGATTCTAATAATCGACAAAAACTGAGTCTAAATACAAAGAATAGCTACTAAAGACAAAGCATGGTTACTGAAGTCAAGCCTCATGGCTAGTAAAGACATACATCTGCACCAACCACCTGTATTTTATGTTGTCTAGTCTTTTCATATTCCAGCAATATAATTTTATATTTATTGAATCTAAGACTTACGTAAGTCGAGTCGTACTTGGAAAACTAGAAATATTCAGTCCATACATAATAGCCTACCTACAAATCAATTGAATAAGCCTGAAACCTATCCTCATATACAAACCCAAATCAAACCAAAACTAGCCCATACATAACCTAGAATATTCTGAAAATCAACCAACTGAACTCAGTCCGAACTCAGTTTTTCTAATTCAGAATATTGTCTAATTGTGTAATCCCTGATTTTATGGTTCCAATATTTGAATTTTTTAAATACAAGGTGACCAAATTCTGGCCGAATTTTATTTCTGAATACCCTATTAATAGACTTGGATTTTTATATCCTAAAAATACTCAATAATTCTCAATATTTCTATCATATAAGAGAGTAAACCACTGAGCTTTAACCTTCTTTATCTCCAAGATCAACTCCCAGACTTCAAGTGCCAAGTGTGATCTTGGTTAGAAGTCTGCCAGAGTTGTAAGAGCTTGGTTTAACAAGTTTTTCTCTTCTATTTGAAGTCAGCATGTCCTTCACATCAAACGTACGTGTGAAGTCTTTTGAGCCTTCTGATCAAAGCTTAAGGTTGTAAGAAGTCTGCAAGCCTTCGGATCAAAGCTTGTGATTCACTATTGGTGATTATAGTGGATAAAATTTTGATCAAGAGTTCTTGGGACTGGACTAGTTCTCTCAGAGGAAAATTAGTATACATCTCGGTGTTTATTTTTGCTCACTCTCATGTCAATGGCTTTACATAACTATCATACATATATACTGTTATTAGTTGGTAAATGCATTCACATCGCACAATTTTTAATTAGATAAATTATTTTGATGCACTCTATTTACCCCCCTTCTGGCATTGCAATCACGGTCCTATATGATTAACACTAACAATATTGGCACAATAACACTAGGGATATGATCACACATCTAACTAGCACTTCTCTACCCCGACTGGTATAAGGGATCCAATCATGACACGTTATGATATATGATCAATATCCACTAACAATATGATGTATGATGTCAATACTATGAGCAATATAACATCTCATGACTGAGGATCCAATCTATATAATAATCCATGCACCATCATGTCAGGAATAAAATATAACATCACTAAGTACATGAATTATAGTAAATATCAAATAATGAAACTATCAGAGAACATACTCGCCTGAAATTCTATGCTGAAATATCAAACAGTGCCCGTATCGGAGCCTCGAAACCCTAAATATGAATTTCTATGTCAAATATGTATTTTAAAATCATAAACATGATAAAGTAGTTATTTTCTAAGTTTCTAGATCAAACTAGGTTAATTACCTAATTTGGGTTTCAAATTATCCACTTGGTTGGCCTATATTGCTAAACTAGTCAGTTTTAGGTATTCTAGGTTAATACTTTGCTAAACTAGGTTTATAGGTGTAAACCCCCTCAACCAAATTTAGGCCTACTTGGCTTAGATAGAGCGACTAGGGCTAGTTTGAATCCAATTAGAAATAGAACACTGTATTTTAGATGATTTTATAATAATTATATCACTTAGTGCACCTTACCGTTGCTTCAATAATTGGAGCACTACACTAGCCATTGCCTTCCTACAAATTTCACACCCTTGTCCTAGACGTGCCAGTCATCCATTATGACCTTTATGTAACTTATAATTATACTCTCTTGTGCTACATTTTAGTCGCACAATATTCGTCGTAGACGTTTATATTTAATTCTAAATAAATCCAACTTTGTATCCTTGTGCCTTCCAATCGAAATTGGAGACACAATCTTGACCTATTTTATGCAACCCAAATTATGATAATATTCTATTCTGAGCCCTCTACGTCCATGATACTTGTGTTCTACCTAATTTTAGCCTCATCTACTTCTAATTAATTCAAGAACACCATGTGCACTAATTTTAATTAATTTAATCCAATTTCCATTTTTGTGCAATTTTTTCAATTGTTGGGCACTTTTATGCAAAAGTGCATTGAGGTGTCCACACCATTGGACACAACATATGAAGAAACCCATTTTTCCTTTATATAAATTTTCTCCATGATTTTTGGAATGTGCAACACACAACCTCACCCCCTCATCTAATCATAGTCATGCATTTTAAACAATGCAAATCCTAGCCCTCCAAACATCTTCATGAAGCCAAGCCCATCCCAAGTAGGATGTTGACCAAGCCCAACCCCCTAGGTCAATATCAAACCCTATTTTTCTACATCTATAAATATCCTTTTTCCTATTTTTTCCCAAACCCAATCTCTAACCTAGCCGACTTCTTTCTCCCCCCTACTATTTATCATCCCTAACTTTCTTCCCTCTGTCAACCGCCGGCCGGAGCAGCCCCAGCCGTCGACCGGAGCCCAGTCCTCCCTGCTCTCTTTCCTGTCCACCCTCCTCGACCTCGTCTCGTCCTCTACACCCACATGCCAACCGCCGAGACCACGACCCCGACTTCCCTTCGACTTCACCCCATCACCGGCTATCTCGACCTCCGCCATTAACGTTGTTCCTCTACCACCATGACCCATCAGCCTCGTTGATCCACAGCCACTCGCTGAATGATCGCCTCGTCCATGACCTTCCTAACCCCGCTCACAGCGGCCAACCCGACTCCCCGAGCCGACCTCCATCTCCGGTCAGCCCTGCCTCCCTGAGTCGTTCACCACCACCTGCATGACCATCTCCTCCCTGTTCTCATCTTCCTCTCTGACCCATCACCACCACTGCCTCCTCTCCTCGACCGGAGCAGCGTCTCTCCGACTTCCCTCAGCCTGACCACCTCCTCCTCCTCACCGGACCTCCCCCGGCCGGAGCCGCAACCTCCCATCATCCCTTTCATCACCATCATAGCCTACACAATCATCACCATTAACATCTTCATCATCATCTAATCATCACCATCAATATCCTTAATTATCATCAATATCACCATTAACATTCTCACCATCACCCCCATCATCAACACAATCATCACCATCATAATAATTATTATCACCATTACAATCATCATTAATCATCCCTATCATAACTTAATCATCATCATCCCTTAATCCTCATCATCATCACCTTAATCATCATCACAAACATTATCCCTATCATCAGCACCCTCGTCATCATCATTAACATCGATATCATCATCATCGTGGACCCGTCACCCTCACCGAAGATGACCTGCAGCAGTCACCCCCGATCCTCGTGCCCGTGCACGCTAACCCCGAGGTTCGAACTTGTCCCTCTCCTTTTATTTTATGTGTGCTTGTGTGGATAGTATAGGGTTTTAGCAGAATGGTTCAGTTTAGTGGTTATGAGTCAAGACCGTGTCGGAGAACCCAAACTCGTATGCGTATACCTACGCATATGAGTAATATAATCTTATTGTTATATATAATTATATGGATATATATATATATATGTAATTAGATGCTAAATAATAATTATGACAATAATATATTACTGTACGACCCTAGGTTAATTACGGATATCACATATTGACCATGTGACCCTGAGGATTGCAAGTTGACCGCCTTGTGTACATTAACGTACTAGCTTAGACACATATTAGTTCGATTGTCTAATTTTGCACAGCAATTACAGACATGACACCCGCGTAATTAGACGCACAATTGACCCTGCTAGTTGACCAGTGTCACCCCTAGCGTACCATCTGAGTCCAGTATATTTATGGTTGTGTATGTGCTAGTATAATGGCTGATGTTGTATTGTATTATATTATATGTATATAGGACCCATTGGATTATTTTGCGCAACTTCAGGAGAAGGTTATTGGTACTACGCAGCTTTCTTGCCAAGCAAGTATACCTTGACATTGTACTGTAATTCATATTCCATATGTTGCATGCATCTTATTTCTTCTTAGTAGTTCATATATTTTAACTGTTATATAAATTGCGCGTCCAAGGAAACTTGGGTGCAACAACGGTAGCATCGTATTCTGTTTTTATTATGTATATGCATGTGACCTAGTTTATGAGACTACCCCATTATCATGAGGCATTCTTTGGTTTTATTGGCCGTGACACAGCTGTTACACGAGTGTGAGTCTCATGTAGGACACGGACTTGCATGACAGGTCTGGCCTCCTGTACGTATGGGACGTGCGATAGGGATTAACTGCTGTTAGAATTTGCATGTTAGGAGACTTGGCAGTTATTAGAGGTATTATCGTGTCATGGATGTGACATGCTTAGAGCATGGGGTGGAAAGAACAACAAGTAAGGCATTTAGGCTCCTTTGCACTTTTCTTGTGTAACTCGTATGCTCCGCCGGAGATGCACGGTCATGATGACCACTATATATTATTATTATCAGGCGGCCTCTGGCATTCAAAATATGACATGCTTTGTAGGCCCCTGATTCTCCGAGAGAATTATGCCAATCCCATTTTAGCCAGATAGCCCACGTGTTGGAAAGTTGTTCTCAAAGTGCATTCACATAGATGGTTAGGCGACCATTGGATGTTTATTTTAGTACTTTATTGGCATACTTCTATGTATCTTGTTATATCCCTCTGAGGACCTGGTCCCTTTTCAGGTGTAGATGTTCATGTCTGTTCGCAGGAGCATGGTTCCGGACTTGTTACTTATATTTCGAGGAGGTCTTCTCTTCGAGTCCCATTGATTGTTAGTTGATGTACTTATATTGTGTTTACTCTTATATTCTAGTTTGGCAGTGGATTTGTTTCCACCCGACTATCATCCTTTGATACTTCATATTGAGATTTAGTTATATAGTTGTTGGTTATTTATCTATTTATGATTTCTGTGGATGAGATTTAGTTATACCCTGTGACTTATGACATATATATACCACTTGTGAATTATTGTTCATAATACAGCGTACGCATGTGTTATGGTTTCTATATATTGGAGTTGCCATATACATGTGGCTGGTATGCTTACGTGTTCCTAGTCCTACGTATTTTGGGACTAGGACATGACATGTTTTTAGTGGTGGCCCATGCAGGTCGAGAGTATATTGTCTTGGTTACGTTACTGTACCGAGCAAGCATGCACCTAGGATTAGAGTATAGGATCCCATCCACATTTGACTATGACTCACCTTCATTCTAGTCCGTTCTATTTATATAATTACATCATGTTTGATTCATGTATTTTCCTAATAGTTCATTGAGTGTAGCCTTCTGCTAGAATATAGGAATCCTTGTTGTTAGGATGATAATTAGGGTAATATTCCTACTAAGAATACAACTAGAATATTGACACATCACTAAGTTTAGAATACCTAATAAACCCTAGCATCCCTTACCTATAGATTGGTTTACCATTATCCCTTGATATGTTTATGAATGATTTTAATGTAGCATAAACACTACTAGAGTTAGTTAAAAATTTGACCATATTGTTTGACCCTAGCATTGAGGAACCAATAGAAATCCAAGATTGAATATTAGGACTAAACCTAACTTTCATAGGAAGATAGTATTAGAAAACTATAACCTTAGCTTCTTGTCTTAATATTAGCAGATAGTACCTTAGGAAGCCAAGAGGAATGAATATAACATTCTCCTTGATCATACCTCGAACATAGAGACTAGCATACCACTTCTCCTTAGGAAACTATGATATTATCAAGAGTCTCTATATTTAATTTCATGACTAGTTCCTCTGAAACCTTAATGCTCGCTATTTGTGCGACGACTAAAACTTCTTCTTCATCTTTCAATTCGTGCCACATAACTCTTATGATTGTAGGCCAAATGAATTCTCTTATGTTAAGTATATATAGTTTGCTAGGATTATAGTTGTAATCTTGAATTTTGAATTTCTGTGCTTGGTAGTTAGAACTTGATAGTTTGAGTTATTCTTTTAGATTATGAATTGATGATTATTCTTTAGCTTTAAATCACGTAATTTATACCCATATCTCCATATAGGTTATACCTGCTTCCATCATAATCCAGCGTATTTATATTTTCTGTACTTGACTTATGCCGCTATTATAGCCTAGTTTTGCAAGCTTATTCTTTTATCGAGCTTGTTCACAATATATGTATTATTGGATGCATACACTATTACATTGTCTAATCAGAATTAGTGTATTAAGGTCTAGCTAACCTTAGTGTGCTTGGTTTGCTCTTTGCATGACTACTTATGTGGATTGAGATAAAAAAAATGACTTAGCTTCTTAGACGAATATACTTGCCCTCTATACAGGTCCAAGCATATCATATCAGTTACATAACTATTCTGATATGAACATGCGAATAGAAATTACCAAAATAGGATTTTAATCCACAAGTGCCTTGACAATTTCTTTCGAATTCCTTAAACGCCTTGATCCCCATACTTCTATTCTATTACCGCCCCCTTGAACTCTTTATTATTGTTTTCCGTCTTCCCTTATTTCGGAAAGACGAAACCTCGTGCTTGGTATAAGTTTGATACACAGAGAGTACTAGATATACCCCATAGGCCAATCGTATTATTTGGTGACTATCTTTTATAATTAAGGGCATATCAAATGTGATATATTTGGTGTTAAAGCTTTGAGGATTTAATAGCATGATAAAATAATTTGAGAATATTTTTCTTAAATATATAGCCTTATGTGATAGATGGGTAAATTCTAAGTTGGGTAGAAGTTACATTATCAACTTGAGATAAATTTCTTTTAGATTGTGATCAAGTAAAGTTAGATTGAGAGATTAAGTCATTTTAAATGTTGAGAATTTTAGAAGAATGATTAAGATGATAAGGATTTAATGAATTTTAATATTTAGATATTACGGACCAAATTTTTATACTTTAAGCACATGATTTAGATTTTAAAAACTGAAGATTGAATCATCGATTTAAACTTTGAGGATAAATATAGAAATCTAGACTTGAACAATTGGTGAATTAGATTTAAATTTCACAATTTGAGGCTTTAAATTAAAAGTTAACTTTTGATTGTTGATCACCTATTCGAAACATTGAGGACGAAAATTGAGTTTAAATTTGAAGAGTACAAAATTAATAAGTTGAAGATAGGAATAATATTTGATTAGAATTGTTTTATAAAGGAGATTATGATAGTTGGAGATCGTGATATAAAATTTGATATACGTTATTTAAATTTTGAAGATGTTATATGAATTTAAATTAAATTTGGATGTTGATTATTTGAAAATTGAGAAGAGACTACGATATGATTGAATCTTGATTTAAATAATGGTTATTTCAAATTTGAAGTAAGTATGATGGATTTGAATAGATTCTGTTATTTAAAATTTTGGAAGAGATCGCGATTGACTTGCCTTATAAACGAATGTGAATGATTTAGATAATTATGCCTTATTTTAATTTCGAGGACAAAATTGTTTTAAGTTGATTAGATTGTAAACTCTCTCAACCAAATTTAGGCCTACTTGGCTTAGGTAGAGAGACTAGGGCTAGTTTTAATCCAATTAGAAAATAGAACACTGTGTTTTAGATGAGTTTATAATATTTATATCACTTAGTGCACCTTACCGTTGCTTCAATAATTGGAGCACTACACTAGCCATTGCCTTCGTACAAATTTTACACCCTTGTCCTAGACGTGCTAGTCATCCATTCTGACCTTTATGTAACTTATAATTATACTCTCTTGTGCTATATTTTAGTCGCACAATATTCGTCGCAGACGTTTATATTTAATTCTAAATAAATCTAACTTTGTATCCTTGTGCGTTCCAATCAAAATTGGAGACACATTCTTGACCCATTTTATGCAACCCAAATTATGATGATATTCTATTCTGAGCCCTCTACGTCCATAACACTTGTGTTCCACCTAATTTTAGCCCCATGTACTCCTAATTAATTCAAGAAAACCATGTGCACTAATTTTAATTAATTTAATCCAATTTCCATCTTTGTGCAATTTTTTCAATTGTTGGGCACTTTTATGTAAAAGTGCATTAAGGTGTCCACATCATTGGACAAAACACATGAAGAAACCCATTTTTTCTTTATATGAATTTTTCTCATGATTTTTGGAATATGCAACACACAACCTCACCCCCTCATCTAATCCAAGCCATGCATTTTAAACAATGCAAATCCTAGCCCTCCAAACATCTCCATGAAGCCAAGCCCATCCCAAGTAGGATGTTGACCAAGCCCAACCCCCTAGGTCAACATCAAACCCTATTTTTCTACATGTATAAATATTATTTTTCCTATTTTTTCCCAAACCCAATCTCTAACCTAGCCGAACCCTTTCTCCCCTCTACTATTCATCATCCCTAACCTCCTTCCCTCAACCAACCAATCGCCGGCCGAAGCAGCCCCAGCCGTCGACCGAAGCCCAGTCCTCCCTGCTCTCTTCCCTGTCCACCCTCCTCGACCTCGTCTCATCCTCTACACCCGCATGCCAACCGCCGAGGCCATGACCCCGACTTTCCTTCGACTTCACCCCCTCATCGGCCATCTCGACCTCCGCCATTAACGCCGTTCCTCCACCACCACGACCCATCAGCCTCGTCGACCCACGGCCACCCGCTGAACGACCACCTTGTCCTCGACCTCCCTGACCCCGCTCACAGCGGCCAACCCGACTCCCCGAGCCGACCTCCATCTTCGGTCAGCCCCGCCTCCCTGAGCCGTTCTCCACCACCTGCACGACCATCTCCTTCCTATTCTTATCTCCCTCTCCTCCACCCATCACCACCACTGCCTCCTCTCCTTGACCGGAGCAGCATCTTTCTGACTTCCCTCAGCCTGACCACCTCCTCCTCCTCGCAGGACCTCCCCCTGGCCGGAGCAGCAATCTCCCATCATCCCTTTCATCACCATCATAGCCTACAAAATCATCACCATTAACATATTCATCATCATCTAATCATCACCATTAACATCCTTAATTATTATCAACATCACCATTAACACTCTCACCATCATCCCCATCATCAACACAATTATCACCATCATAATAATCATCATCACCATTATAATCATCATTAATCATCCCCATCATAACTTAATCATCATCATCCCTTAATCCTCATCATCATTACCTTAATCATCATCACAAATATCATTCCCATCATCAACACTCTCGCCATCATCATCAACATCGATATCATCGTCATCGTGGACCCGTCACCCTCACCGAAGATGACCTGCAGCAGTCACCTCCGATCCTCGTGCCCGTGCACGCTAACCCCGAGGTTCGAACCTGTCCCTCTCCTTTTATTTTATGTGTGCTTGTGTGGATAGTGTAGGGTTTTAGCAGATTGTTTCAGTTTAGTGGTTATGAGTCCAGACCGTATCGGAGAACCTAAACTCGTATGCGTATATGTACGCGTATGAGTAATATAATCTTATTGTTATATATAATTATATGGATATATATAAATATGTAATTAGATGCTAAATAATAATTATGACAATAATATATTGTTGTACGACCCTAGGTTAATTACGGATATCTCGTATTGACCAAGTGACCCTGAGGATTGCAAGTTGACCGCCTTGTGTACATTAACATACTAGCTTAGACACATGTTAGTTCGACTATCTGATTTTGCACAGCAATTACAGATGTGACACCTGCGTAATTAGACGCGCAATTGACCCTGCTAGTTGACCAGTGTCACCCCTAGCGTACCCTCTGAGTCTAGTGTATTTATGGTTGTGTATGTGCTAGTGTAATGGCTGATGTTGTATTGTATTATATTATATATATATGACCCATTGGATTGTTCTGCGCGACTTCAGGAGCAGGTTATTGGTACTACGCAGCTTTCTTGCCAGGCAAGTATACCTTGCCATTGTACTGTAATTCATATTCCATATGTTGCATGCATCTTATTTCTGCTTAGTAGTTCATATATTTTAACTGTTATATAAACTGCGCGTCCAAGGAAACTTGGGTGCAACGACGGTAGCGTCGTATTCTATTTTTATTATGTATATGCATGTGCCTACTGATACCACATACATTACTAGCATAATACCCAATACCTTAGTCTAAACCAACTTCTTACCTATTACCTATTGTCCATACCTTAACCCAAGTATCCCATACACCGATACCTATCTACTCCAGTCAATATTAAGCTACACTTAACACTCGAGTACATATCTTCTACCCTCACTATGCACACTCAGTCACACACTCACTCACTCATAATCTACATACCATGTTTAACACTAAGACACTCACTTAATATTTTACTCAAACACCTATTATATCAATAGCCTGAACTAAAATTGCACCAAGCCCCCATCAACTCTCCAACACACACTAATTAACCCTTCATCTCTTAATACCCACTGATTCTAAATTACTTGTACACAATATTCTATAATATACCCCCTTCCCTCTGACTGTTACAATCTCCATAACCTTATTGAACTCTTAGATCCCCCCCATATACACACTAAGCCAAATACACCAATACAACACCCTCACTACTCCCTAGAGACCTGAACACCACCCACCAAACTGCACTACAACATCAACTCTATTCTTTTATCTGTAGAACCCCTATCTAGACATCAATCTCCCAAGAAAATGCACTACAGATACTCCCTCTCCTTGGTCTACCTGTTGTATGCAGGATATGCACATCAACCCTTTTCTTATACCTGAACTTCCCCCCAACTGCTAACTGTATCTGCACACCACACTCCACCTAATATAACTCTAAATGTACATACAACTCACATGCCTGCCATAAGCATGTACCCAGGCACTAGTGAGGACAATAATCAGCATGCACACTGGTGCACAACTTTAAACAGTTCCCTGCTTCCTATCTCCTGTAGGAAAGCTACAAGTCAGCAATACCCGGGCCTCACTCCCAAATTTAACATATCTTTCCTCTATACTGGCACATCAACCTAGATATCCCACTGTACTACAGAGCATTACAACAGGCATTATTGTTCATATGCAGGTGCCTGGCATTGATCAGTGCACAATTGTGCACTGCATACACACAGAAATCACCCCTCCTTTGGACACACACACACACATACACTTCTATTACAACCTTCATGATAGGGTTGGCCATATAAGTGGGCTTGGAATTGGTTTTAATTACTAATTGTGTCACTCTCCATCCTAATTTAAATTTAAAATGAAAGAAAAGGAATGTAATTAGTTATGGAAGGAATCTCTACAACTAAAAAAGAATTTTTTTTCATGACAATAAACTTAATTAATTCTAATTAACTAATATTAATTAATTATAGGCATCACTAATTAATTTTAGACTAACTACTAATATAAAATAATATAAAATAAATAGCAACATATAAATTTACCAAAATACTTCTATGGTGAAAAGTGGTGGTTACAATCATATCCCACTTAGAAAAAATTTGTCCTCGAAATTTAAAGACGAACTAGCACAAGACAGAACAAGCATCATAAAGAAGAAAGAAAGGCTCACAGCCCTAAATAAGGTAATGTTCATATACTAGTCTTCTCTCTCCTAAATTGTCACGACCCAATTCCGTAGAATCACTTGAGGCGTCCCCCGAATCGTGACCGTCGTGCGGGCCTAGGGTTGCGCCCACACAAGGCTTTAATGATTTGCATATCAAGCACATATTCAGAGTACGCAGATAAATTGAAACACGGATTTGAAATATAGAAAAGTTCTCTTTATTGATAATGAACATCTATTACAAACTCCTGAACGAGTCAGCTAATATGCCGAACGGCTTACAAAAGAGATGACTCAAAATGAGATAGCAGTCCTGTACATTATATCCCTTTACTAAACTTCAAAAGATATAGACCTCCTGGCTGGAGGATTGCTTTGCCACGGAGCTGCATTTGTGTATGAAGAGTTGCAGCTTCGGACTTCAGAAGGCTTCAGGGGCGCGGTGAAAATGCGCCAACAGCTGGACTGGATCGGGAAGACGACTTCGGCTCCTCGCTCGGTTCGCCTTAGTGCGGAGAACCTGTTTCAACGAGGGTCAGCATATCGAAACATACTGGTGAAGGCGGGCTAGCCGAACTATACCAATCAACACGTTGTTTTAAATAAAGCATGCATATTTGTGGGTTTCTATCTTGCCTTAGTTTATTTACAAGTAAGCAGCATATAGAATTTACTGAAATAAACGTGCCACCGTTCGGTGGATTTTACCTGCCGTCTGAACTACCTGTACAATACTTACCATGCCTTCCCTGAAACGAAGACACAAGTTAGTATGCAATAGGTTTAAATATACATAGGATCACTGGCTTGATGCCACGAAGGGACGGGTTATAGTCTCAAGACACAAATGATATACAATGCAGGTGGCGAGCCCCGCTGCATAACACTTTGTCCCATAACATACGACTATACATATGTTCCGTCCGGATCGGATCGGTCCCGGCGCCCCGGTGACCGTCCGCGGAACTCATAACATACCTTGTGCACAAGTTGTCCGTGATCAAGAGCACTCATAGAATTAGTTCCATAGCATAACAGTTTTGCATAGTCATCCTGACAGTTTATTTCATAACAAGCATATATTTCCATACTTAGCACGATTCATAGAACAGTTATAAATGAACTAGCATACAGGATGATAACCGTTCATAAGTTTAGTTGACAAGCAATATTTCCAAGTCTATTCCCTTTTTATCTTGATCTCTTTTATTATTACTTGGTATCGTTTGATCGGGGCGAAGGAGTGAAGCTTGGAAGCAAGTCTAGCTAATCGGGTTGGTAGCCACTCACTTAGATTTTGGAAAGAAGAAGGAAAGAGGCACTTCACGACTCCGCTCGCAAGCCGCCTACTGCTCGTTCACCTGCACACGAACAGCTCGATTAATACTTCTTCCTCTCTTTCCAATCTCGGAATAGAAGTGCAAGTCAATGAACGAAAATAATGAAAACCATCGAAACCGTTCAAAGAAAACAAGCAAATCCCAAAACCAACTCAAAGCACGAAAGCAACAAGCGACATCGAAAACCGAGGCAATAAAAGATAGCAGCGGAGAGGTCCCTCCTGACTCTGCCGCTAAGCCGATCCTTGGGGTGCAGTCCACTGAATATGGGAATCGATTCCGAAGAAACAAATCCATAACGAGGACGAGTTCTTAATTCAATCTATCCCGATCGAACGATACCGTCTTGTGTTTCTTAGCCGCGCTCTCCGCACCGGGAGAACGGGACGCTACATCCTACCCAACTAATTGGAAGTTTCGTCCCGAAACTTAGGATAAAACTTACCGTTAGGGATTATTTCGTTGGGGCAGAAGCTTAGAGGGTAGTGGACAATCCCGAGCTACGTGGCCTGGCCTGGCCCGCCACAGTTGAAGCATAGACCTTTTCTGCTGTAACATCTATCAGTAGTGTGCCCTTGCCTTTTATAGTAATCACAGAATGGTCTCGGGTTTCCTTTTTGTGAACCGCCGTGGTTAGGGCATTTTGCAGCGGTATTTCCTCTATCGTTGCCTTGGCGTTTGTGATTGTAGGTATGCACAGCGCCGATGGAAAAGTGAGGATATTACGGTTCGAGAGATAGGGCGTGATTCATGACTTCACGCATTGTTCCGTACTGATTATTAACCACGTGCGAATGGATGGCAGGGCGTAGTCCACCTTCAAACCTTCTGGCTCGACTCGCTGCATCAGGTAAATAGGTCCTAGCGAATTTGGAGAGTCGGTTGAATTCGGCGGAGTACTGCTTCACAGTCATACTTCCCTGTCTCAGTTGTACGAAATCATTCTCCATTTGACGTTGTACTGGAGGGGGTACAAACTCCTCTTCGAACGTAGCATGAAAAGTCGTCCACGAGATCGCCTCCTCTCCGTGATCAAATTGGAGAGATCGCCGATGCACGTCCCACCAATCGTGCGCGTTGAGGCGGAGCTGTAGTTGCGCGCAGAAGACGCGCTTCTCTTCGGGGACCTCTAGCAGAGCGAAGTGATCTTCTAGTTCTGCTAGCCAATCTAGAGCTACCACTGGGTCCTCAGTCCCGTTGAATGGGGTGTTGCAGACTTTCTTGAAATGGCCCAAGTTAAAGGCAGTCACGTCCCTCGGCCTTGGGATTTGAGGTGTCTCCACTTCAAGCACGGGCTGTTCCACCGGAGTCGTTGCTGTTGCGGCGGAATGGTTGGCAGCCAAAGTCTGAACGATCTGTTGCAGGGCATCTACCTGCTTCTGTTGGACTGAGAATCGGGTCTCTAGATTGCTCTCGAGCTTGGCTTGGCGAGTATCGTCTCGTTGTCGTTGCGATTCTAACATTTGCATTACCCGCTCAAGCGGGTCGACTTGAGATATGCCTCGTTGGCTCCGAGAGCTTCCCGAAGTGCCCGAACTGCTTTCTTATGTTTCGTTCGGTGCTTGCGCTGCAGATTGCACTGGATCCATTCCTTCAAAAGAAGGTAAATTACATTAGGATCATAATGTATTATGGACTTATTGCATGAACGTATCTCATTTTGGCCTAGCGAGTTCAAGAGTTCGCACAGGAATTGATCGTTAAAGGAACTTTTCCAGCACAAAATCTAAGAAACTTTGAATCTGTGCTCTGATACCACTATGTCACGACCCAATTCCGTAGAATCACTTGAGGCGTCCTCCGAATCGTGACCGCCGTGCGGGCCTGGGGTTGCGCCCATACAAGGCTTTAATGATTTGCATAGCAAGCACATATTCAGAGTACGCAGATAAATTGAAACACAGATTTGAAACATAGAAAAGTTCTCTTTATTGATAATGAACATCTATTACAAACTCCTGAACGAGTCAGCTAATATGCCGAACGGCTTACAAAAGAGATGACTCAAAATGAGATAGCAGTCCTGTACATTATATCCCTTTACTAAACTTCAAAAGATATAGACCTCCTAGCTGGAGGATTGCTTTGCCACGGAGCTGCATTTGTGTATGAAGAGTTGCAGCTTCGGACTTCAGAAGGCTTCAGGGGCGCGGTGAAGATGCGCCAACAGCTGGACTGGATCGGGAAGACGACTTCGGCTCCTCGCTCGGTTCGCCTTAGTGCGGAGAACCTGTTTCAACGAGGGTCAACATATCGAAACATGCTGGTAAAGGCGGGCTAGCCGAACTATACCAATCAACATGTTGTTTTAAATGAAGCATGCATATTTGTGGGTTTCTATCTTGCCTTAGTTCATTTACAAGTAAGCAGCATATAGAATTTACTGAAATGAATGTGCCACCGTTCGATGGATTTTACCTGCCGTCTGAACTACCTGTACAATACTTACCATGCCTTCCCTGAAACGAAGACACAAGTTAGTATGCAACAGGTTTAAATATACATAGGATCACTGGCTTGATGCCACGAAGGGACGGGTTATAGTCTCAAGACACAAATAATATACAACGCAGGTGGCGAGCCCCGCTGCATAACACTTTGCCCCATAACATACGACTATACATACGTTTCGTCCGGATCGGATCGGTCCCGGCGCCCCGGTGACCGTCCGCGGAACTCATAACATACCTTGTGCACAAGTTGTCCGTGATCAAGAGCACTCATAGAATTAGTTCCATAGCATAACAGTTTTGCATAGTCATCCTGACAGTTTATTTCATAACAAGCATATATTTCCATACTTAGCACGATTCATAGAATAGTTATAAACGAACTAGCATACAGGATGATAACCGTTCATAAGTTTAGTTGACAAGTAATATTTCCAAGTCTATTCCCTTTTTATCTTGATCTCTTTTATTATTACTTGGTATCGTTTGATCGGGGCGAAGGAGTGAAGCTTGGAAGCAAGGCTAGCTAATCGGGTTGGTAGCCACTCACTTAGATTTTAGAAAGAAGAAGGAAAGAGGCGCTTCACGACTCCGCTCGCAAGCCGCCTACTGCTCGTTCACCTGCACACGAACAGCTCGATTAATACTTCTTTTTCTCTTTCCAATCTCGGAATAGAAGTGCAAGTCAATGAACGAAAACAATGAAAACCATCAAAACCGTTCAAAGAAAATAAGCAAATCCCAAAACCAACTCAAAGCACGAAAGCAACAAGCGACATCGAAAACCGAGGCAATAAAAGATAGCAGCGGAGAGGTCCCTCCTGACTCTGCCGCTAAGCCGATCCTTGGGGCGCAGTCCACTGAATATGGGAATCGATTCCGAAGAAACAAATCCATAACGAGGACGAGTTCTTAATTCAATCTATCCCGATCGAACGATACCGTCTTGTGTTTCTTAGCCGCGCTCTCCGCACCGGGAGAACGGGGCGCTACATAAATAGTCAGAACCTATTCATCATAATTCTCTCTATGGTCACCACCCTGAACTATTCATGGTCTATAAAAGTACTATTAAAATTATCAAGCATAGAATTATATTAAAAGAAATCATTCATTACTATCAAGCATGCATGGTTATGGTCTATATTTGTCTTGATATTGTAGTCTCTATAAGGGGTTTACTACTAACTATGCTATAACAAAAAATCACTAATACAAACTATAAGGTACTAAGGAATCAAGCAAATCAATAGATAGAAAAGAAAGGAAGGAAAGAACAGAACAGAACTTACTAAACCATCACCTGTAGCATCGGTCCCCTCAACCGTCATTGCAAAAGCCCCGCCCTGTTGGGATGTCTCCCTCTACGGGTACTAGGCAATTTGATGTGCCACAGGTGGCCGAGCTAGACCCTATTTATTTGGAGCTGCACCTTGAGCCGGATGATAAGTGGTTTGGGAACAATCCCCCACCCGATGTCCCGCAGTACCACAGTGTAAATAGAGTCCAAGCCTCATCCTGCAGTTCTCCCATAAATGACCTGGCTTGTTGCAGAAGTGACAAATAGGAGCCTGCTGAGTCTTCCTCAGAAGCTGATGTGGCACCCACTGAACTGGAGCTCGAACTAGTGCATGAAACTGCAGTTGAACTGGAGCTCTAACTGGTTGGTGGTACTCTTGTTGGGGCTGGAAGACTCCTTATTGAACATGGAGATGCTTCGCCGGTCCTGCACTGCCACTACCACTGAAAGCATCCCTACTCCTCTTGGTCCTAAGGCCCAAGTCCACCTCGACTCTTTGAGACTCTGCCAAGATGTCAGCATAAGTCGTATAAGCCAAAAAAATATGGACCTTAACCTCTTAGATCAAGACCTCTAGGAACCGCCAGGCTCTAGCCCCTAGATCCTTGACTCTGTACTCTGTAAATCGACTCAACATACCGAACTCTGCAGCATACTCATCCACAGACATCTGGTTCTGCTCCTCTTCATCCTAAGGCCCAAGTTGACCTCGACTCTCTGAGACTCTACCAAGATGTTAGCATAAGTTGTATTAGCCAAAGAAATATGGAACTTGACCTCCTGGATCAAGCCCTCTCGGAACCGCCTGGCTCTATCCCCTAGATCCATGACTATGTACTCTGTGAATCGGCTCAGCATACCGAACTCTGCAGCATACTCATTCACAGACATCATGTTCTACTCCAAGTTCTGGAACTGCCTCTCCAGAACAACTCTAGCTGTCGCAGGGTAAAACTTTCTCCTAAAGAGATCCTTGAACTACTCCCATGTTAGTCCCGGATTGGCAATCTTAGGCTCATTTCTGAACCAGATGCATGCAATGTCGATGAGAAGAAGTCCCACCACCTCAATCTTAGGCTCATCTTGGACCCATCTTCTTGAAGCCTAGAATATTCCCCTCCTTCAGTTGAGTGGGCTACGATGGTGCCTGAACTCTCTCTATTGCTGCCAGAGCGACGAGGTGAGTATTCTCTATGCCCAACCTTATGACCTCGGTCTGCCTCTGCTGAGCCTCTGCCTGAGCACGTTGGGCCTCCGTCTGCATCCTCTGAGCATCCACCATGCCCAGGATCAGTGCAAATAGCTGTGCCCCATCAGTGGTGTCACGACCCGCACCCGGTTTAGGGGCACGAGTGCGTGGGTACGTCCAGTCTACGCCGCAGCATCGGCGGTAGAACGCTGTCAAGGTCTTGATACTATCTAACTAATGTCACGCAAGCATCCAATCTCCATTAGGAGGCACGGATGACACAAATAAGATGAACATATACTCAATCACAGGATCACAGCACGATAAGATTTTGAAACAGAAATTAAAATTAAACACAACACAAATCCACAAGTAATATTCTAACTCAACAATATCCAAGAGTCATCAAAAATGCCGGAGACAAATCCGGTACCAATAGCCTACTAAAAGAACTAATCAGAAAACTAGAAGAATTAGCGAATCCGGCTAGACCTCCCGGAATCACAACTACTACCAAGTCTGCAGCTACTCACCATATGGTCCATAAAGTGTCGGACAGCGGTCCTCTAGGGCATAGTCTGGAAAAATATTTCCAGTCAGGAAGGAGCAAAGCACAATCTCAAATAACAGTTCCATTTAATTGATAAGGACTATAATACAATAAACATGTCATGCTAGCTACTGAGAAGACAGTGAAATAAAATGCAATGGCAAGTAAAGAGAGACAGGCAATAGGCAATATGATACAGTCAGTGCATGTATGAAAATGAAAGAACAAGGAACAGTATCATATACGGGTGATGTAGTATATGATTTAAATAGGGAAACTGTAATCTACTCTAAGTGTTTGAAATAGTAGTTTCGAAATGTGATCGGCTTGGGAACATGTACGATTGCTACAGTCTGGCTAATCATACGTGGGGGTATGATTAACACCAATAATATCTAATTATACCATGGGTATTTGATCACATCTCTCACTAGCAATTTCCCCGCCCCCAACTAGTACTGTGGATCAAATCATGACACGTCACGAATACACGAACATTGTCTAATATATTATGTACAATGTCTAATTATCAATGTCTAATGTCAATGTCAATATCGTGTATAATGTCAATACAAAAATCAAGGTAACATCTCATGACTGCAGATCCAAGCTATACTAGTCCGTGTAGCACAGTGTCAAGGATTCAGTTGTAACATTTCAAGATCATTGAATTTATAGAAATTATCAAGAATTGGAAATTATCAGAGAATGTACTTGCCTCGGTCCTTAGCTGGTATTTATGGATGTCCTGTTCCAGAGTATCCCCTGGGTAACCCAACAGTCCTAAAAATATATCACAATAACACTTGTATCAGAAGCTACGCTAACACACAGTCTATAAACACTGGCCTCAGGGCCATGCCAGGCAGGGCACTAGTCAACTAGGGTTACCTAGTAGGGGTACATATATAAATATACATATCTACTCAGAAAATATTAATACCAATTTAAATACGTATATAATATATATATATAATTATACCAAAATATATGTTATGCCACATTTATTTATATATGCCAAAATGTTTTTAAACATATACCAAAATATACATATTAAAAATATATTATTTAATTCGTACACATACACAATTTCATACCAATATACATATATATATGCCTTAATTAATACATACTTATACAATTATTTAAATAAAAATACATGATATACTTATTCATATTTAAATACATCCATTACATTATACAGTTAGTTATTGATAAAATAAATAACATTCATTTACACATTTATACATATATACCAAAATACGTATTTTATTACGTATATTCTATATGAAATATACCAAAACAATTCATGTATGTATATGAATACATATACACTAAGTATTATTCTAATACACACACCAATATACGTATTTATATACATATATATATTTCTACGCATTAAATAAATAGATACTAATACATATACTATTAAACATTAATTGATTAAATGCTATACATATACATATACAATTTTAAAAATATACTATATACACTAATACGCAATATTTATACATTAATACATACACTATACTATACATTAATCAATATATACAAATACATATACCTAAGCATATATTAGCTACATATATATATATATATATATATATATATATATATATATATATATATATATATATATGCAAAGAAGGAAAGAGTGGGGAGAAGGAACTTACTGTGAATGAGAAAGGTAGTGTAGATGATGAAGATGGAGGTGGTTGTGGTGGTGGTGTTGGATGATGAAGATGGCGGGGATAGGTGGCTGCCGGACCTGAGGGGGCTTCGGCAGGGAGGAATGGGGAGAGCAGCCGGATCTGTGCAGCGCCGGAGTTGGCTAGCTGGCCGGCCGGAGCGTTGTACCCAGGGAGGAGCAGCAGAGGGAACAGTCGGGGGTTGGCCTGGGCCGGAGTTGATGTGCCACGAGGAGGAGGGGAGTCGGCGGGCTGATGGTGGGAGAGCCGCCGGGGAGCAGTCAGCGGCTGCCGGAGGGAGAAAAGGCCGCCGGGTCGCCTGGCCGGAGAACACAGGTGATGGGGATGGTTTCCCCCCTCTCCTTTGGAATTTGAATTCAAACCAAAATAAAGAAGGAGAAGAAAGAAGGAAGAAGAAGAAGAAAAGAGAAGAAGAAGAGAAGAAATGTGAAGAAAAATGGAAGCCTACGTTGGAGAGAGGGGGTGGAGACTTTGAGGAATTTGGAGGCTTGAGGAGGGTGGTGTTTTCTAGGTTGCCTAGGGATTAGGGTTTAGGATGGGACATGTCATTAAATAGGATGAGAGAGGGTGTGATGGAGGGTGGTGATTGCATCCCATGAATGGGTGGCCAGGATTTCATGAAGGAAAATAATTCATGTAGGGATGAGGGTTTTTAATTAAAAATTAATAGGCTCCCTCATTGGTTTAAAAATAATTGGGTGTTGGCACAAAATGCCAATTTGCAATTTAACCCCCTTAAATTTGGGAAATTGCACAAACACATGAAATGACGAAAATTGGGCGGGCGATTCGGGGTCCGATGTTTTGTAGGGTCAGGGGGCACTGTAAGATGGGTATGGACTGAATTTGCAGGGCACTGGAATTAAATTGGGATTTTAGAATTGGTTTAAATAATATCCTCAATTTAAATAGAAATAAATGCAAGCTGTGTTCAACAATTAATTAGGAGTACATGGAGCCAAAATCAGGTCAGGTCATCAATACCAATATTGAAGAAAACTCAGAACAGAATATTACCCTAATTTGGGCTGCACGAAAAATAGGTCAAGATGGCCCCCAATTTTCGATTGGAACGCACAACGATACAAAATAGGAGTTTTAAAATAAACGTCCGCGACGATTTTTGTGCGGCCAGAAATAATGTACAAAGAGCACAATTATGAGTTGCGAAAATAGCAGAATTGAAGGTGGGCATGTCTAGGGCAAGATGGTAAAATTTGTTGGAAGACAAAAGTCTGGATAGTGCTCCAAATATCGAAGCAAAGGCAATGCGCAAAAATATTAAATAAAATACAGTAATTAATAAAATCTCCAAAAATTAAATTATAAATAAAACAATTAATTACATAATTCCACAAGTCCTGACAGGTGTTCGTATACTGGCTTCTAGGTCAGTCTGCTAGCTAAAAAATAAATGAGCACTGCATCTAATACTATATTTAATTACTCATCACACATAATTATTTAAATTAAAAATATTATCATGCAATTATTTAATTATAACTACCATAATATCACATATTGTAAAAAGTCGAAATTACCCCTGTTTTCGGAATGTGGTAGTGACAAGTCTACCCACCTTAAAAGAATTTCGTCCTCAAAATTTAAAATCCTCATAGTAGTGTTTACTCATGCACATTATTATTCCCTCAATTTAAATTCATCATCCATGAAATCTTTTAATAATCCACAATGTCCTTTCGCAATTTCAAAATTCTAAAATTGTTGTATAACCTGAAAAATCCTCAAAGTAAAAATCAAAATTTTCTTGAAAGTTTTTGTTAATAATTCAATACTCGGAATTTAATATCCATTCCTCAAAGTTGATTTAATCAATGCGCATATTTAATTGTAATCTCGTCCCACAAGTTTTGAATTCAACATCAGTCCATCTAAATTTTATTTCTCGATTTCCTCTTCCTCAAAATACTCAACAATATGATATTTAAGGATTCTCCAAATGTGACATCCAAATATAAAGTTCTAAAATTCATAACTTGCAATTAAATAAATACATTGATAAACCTCCCAAAATTTCCAAATTAATAACCAACTTAAACATGTCATAATCTTCCTGGAATTAATAAGTCATAAATTCTGCCATGTTAAATTCTTGACCCTTTATTTAATTCAATATTTATCCTCGAATTTTTTTTTTTTTTAAATCCTCGATTGTTTTATTTATGTATTTACTACCATCAAAATTAAATTCCTCAAATCATATAATCATGAACTACTCCATATTGTTATTTCACAATAATTTTTTTAAAATTCAATAAATATCATATCCCTAAAAATCTTCAAATATAAAATCAAATCCCATTCTTAGCACAATATCCTCCAAAATTTTTAGGTTAATAACGAAATACAAGAATTTAATATTCAATCCTCTAATTGAAATCCAATCAAGGCATATTTCTAAAATTGAATCTCATCCCAAAATTTGAATTTAACACTAATCCATTTGTGTTCTTATTCCTCGATTTTTTTTTTCCACATAATATGCAACGATGTAATACTTATGAACCTCCAATACAATATTCAAGATATAAGTTCATAACTTGCAGTCCAATAAATATATCGATGGCCTTCTTAAATTTCTCAAATTTAATGATAAATTCAATCATTTCATAATCTTCTTAAAATCAATGATTTTACAAAACTTCAATTACGCATCCCAACTCCTTATTTAATTTAATATTTTTCCTCAAAATTTAAGGCACCTTGTCTCTCTTTGTCAAGTCATAACCTCTTCGTTAATCTTTACTACAGCTAAATCCTCAACAATCAAAGTCTAAGAGAATTCTACCTACAACCATACAACATGCAACCTAAGGGAAATATGTATGATCATGGTGTCTTTTGTCATGGTATAGCAGTCTCTGTATCAGGGGTACTACTAACTACATTATCACAAGAATTCATGCATACAACTATTGTACTAAGGAATCAATCAATTAATCAAGTAGATAGGAACAGAATGAAGGAAAGAACAGAACCTGCTAACACATTACCTGCAGTATCGGTCTCCTCGACCGTCATCGCAAATGCCCGCCCTGCTGGGGTGGTTCCCTTTGCGGGTGCTGAGCAATATACGGTTCCACAGGTAGCCTAACTGGATCTCTATAATTTGGAGCTGCGCGCTGGTCGGAAGGATAAGGAACTCGAAGACAATCCCTTACTCGATGTTCCGCAGCGCCACAGTGCAAACAAAGTCCTAGCCTCGTTCTACAGCTCTTCCAAAGGTGACCTGGCTTCTTACAGAAATGACAAGTTCGTTGATCCTGCTGTACAGGAACTGGTGCCGGGTACTGCTGTTGATACTGAAATGCCCTTGGCTGCCACTGGCCAGGATATTGCTGGGCAACTCTCTCAACTGCCTGTAGTGCCATCTGGTGAGCGTTCTCCATGCTCTCTCTCATCAGCTCGGTTTGTACCTGGTGCACTTCTGCTTGCACCCTCTGAGCCTCAGCTTGAACTCGCTGAGCATCTGCCGCCACTCTCTGGGCATCTACCATGCCCTGGATCAAGGTAAACATCTGCGTCCCGTCAATGGGCAAACCTCCGGGAATCGGAGTCGGTGGAGGAGGAAGGTTGTCTGTCACGGCTGCGGCTATCCTCTGAACAAGTGGGGAAGAAGGATCTCCGAAAAGTGTAGAAACCCCCACATGTATCGGAGATGTAGGAGGAACTACGGATGTCTGTCCATCAGGTGGAGAGGTGGCAGACACTTCTAAAGCTGGTGTTCCCGCTCTCATAGATCGTGTCTTCGGCGATATCCTGAAGACAGATCCCAAAGAATCAATTTAGGCAAAAATACGATATCATCAAGGAAGGACAGTACAGTTCTAAAGAAGCAACATTTAAGATAAAAGATTTGGAATAAATTCCTAGTTGTGATTGCACAGGTCAAAGATACATCCATGGTTTGATACCACTATCCCTTAGGGATCACAGTTCTATCACAAACACACTCACTGCTAGCTTCCTTACCTACTGCAACAGTTGATGCTAGTTATTCTTATCACTCAAGTGCATATCAAATGCAACACACTATACTAAGGACTGCACTCTCTAATACAATCCTAGATAAAAACCCAAGTCAGTTTGCAGTGAATCTCAATCATGCTCAACCAACATATCCTTACACATGCATCTCACCTACTTATATACTAATATCTCTCTCACTATAAATTCTTATCCTTAAATAAAATTCCTCAAAGTAACTCCTCGAATAAACTTTTAAAGTATAATGCATACACTTTTCTCAAGGTTAATTATTTAAATACTGAAATAAAACTTAATCACACAAAATCCTTACAGACTTGTCTAGGTTTATTGAATCGAATCTGAATTCCTCAAAATAAATTTTTAATAGCCATATTTCAACTCCTCAATTTCAAAGTTTTTGCAATTCATTGAAATCTTCAAAATAAAATTTTTATAACAATCTCAATCTTCTCAGAATCCTAAAATTTGAAATTCATTTTCAATCTTTAATTAAAAATTTTAAATCCACCTTCTGTAGTCCAATAGCTCTAATGTTAATCATTCTCACTGTCCTCATCGACATGCGTCATCAGGTAATACCATAAATCAGTCTGCAAGTTCATCTTGATATGAAATCCAGCCCTACTATGAAACCAAAAATCCTAACTTAATAACTAATCAACAACAATCAAATCAATATCAACAAATGAGAATGGACGGAACAAGGGAACGATTTTAAATTGGAAATTATAACAAGATTCTCAGGGGTCATCCCAGGAATCTCTCAAGGAATTGTGATTGAGTATTTGCTCTCGTCCTAGTATCCTATGTCCTAGATTCTATCACAGGCACGCAGTAGTATAACAAGGATGTCACACTACTACGACATCGCACAACTCGCGAAGTCTGACCTGCATGGGCCACCACTAAAAATGTGTCACGACCCGCACCCGGTTTAGGGGCACGAGTGCGTGGGTACGTCCAGCCTACGCCGCAGCATTGGCGGTAGTACGCTGTCAAGGTCTTGATACTATCTAACTAATGTCACGCAAGCATCCAATCTCCATTAGGAGGCACGGATGACACAAATAAGATGAACATATACTCAATCACAGGATCACAGCACGATAAGATTTCAAAACAGAAATTAAAATTAAACACAACACAAATCCACAAGTAATATTCTAACTCAACAATATCCAAGAATCATCAAAAATACCGGAGACAAATCCGGTACCAATAGCCTACTAAAAGAACTAATCAGAAAACTAGAAGAATTAGCGATTCCGGCTAGACCTCCCGGAATCACAACTACTACCAAGTCTGCAGCTACTCACCATATGGTCCATAAAGTGTCGGACAGCGGTCCTCTAGGGCATAGTCTGGAAAAATGTTTCCAGTCAGGAAGGAGCAAAGCACAATCTCAAATAACAGTTCCATTTAATTGATAAGGACTATAATACAATAAACATGTCATGCTAGCTACTGAGAAGACAGTGAAATAAAATGCAATGGCAAGTAAAGAGAGACAGGCAATAGGCAATATGATACAGTCAGTGCATGTATGAAAATGAAAGAACAAGGAACAGTATCATATACGGGTGATGTAGTATATGATTTAAATAGGGAAACTGTAATCTACTCTAAGTGTTTGAAATAGTAGTTTCGAAATGTGATCGGCTTGGGAACATGTACGATTGCTACAGTCTGGCTAATCATACGCGGGGGTATGATTAACACCAATAATATCTAATTATACCATGGGTATTTGATCACATCTCTCACTAGCAATTTCCCCGCCCCCAACTAGTACTGTGGATCAAATCATGACACGTCACGAATACACGAACATTGTCTAATATATTATGTACAATGTCTAATTATCAATGTCTAATGTCAATGTCAATATCGTGTATAATGTCAATACGAAAATCAAGGTAACATCTCATGACTGCAGATCCAAGCTATACTAGTCCGTGTAGCACAGTGTCAAGGATTCAGTTGTAACATTTCAAGATCATTGAATTTATAGAAATTATCAAGAATTGAAAATTATCAGAGAATGTACTTGCCTCGGTCCTTAGCTGGTATTTATGGATGTCCTGTTCCAGAGTATCCCCTGGGTAACCCAACAGTCCTAAAAACATATCACAATAACACTTGTATCAGAAGCTACGCTAACACACAGTCTATAAACACTGGCCTCAGGGCCATGCCAGGCAGGGCACTAGTCAACTAGGGTTACCTAGTAGGGGTACATATATAAATATACATATCTACTCAGAAAATATTAATACCAATTTAAATACGTATATAATATATATATATAATTATACCAAAATATATGTTATGCCACATTTATTTATATATGCCAAAATGTTTTTAAACATATACCAAAATATACATATTAAAAATATATTATTTAATTTGTACACATACACAATTTCATACCAATATACATATATATATGCCTTAATTAATACATACTTATACAATTATTTAAATAAAAATACATGATATACTTATTCATATTTAAATACATCCATTACATTATACAGTTAGTTATTGATAAAATAAATAACATTCATTTACACATTTATACATTTATACCAAAATACGTATTTTATTACGTATATTCTATATGAAATATACCAAAACAATTCATGTATGTATATGAATACATATACACTAAGTATTATTCTAATACACACACCAATATACGTATTTATATACATATATATATTTCTACGCATTAAATAAATAGATACTAATACATATACTATTAAACATTAATTGATTAAATGCTATACATATACATATACAATTTTAAAAATATACTATATACACTAATACGCAATATTTATACATTAATACATACACTATACTATACATTAATCAATATATACAAATACATATACCTAAGCATATATTAGCTACATATATATATATATATATATATATATATATATATATATATATATATATATATATATATATATATATATATATATATATATATGCAAAGAAGGAAAGAGTGGGGAGAAGGAACTTACTGTGAATGAGAAAGGTAGTGTAGATGATGAAGATGGAGGTGGTTGTGGTGGTGGTGTTGGATGATGAAGATGGCGGGGATAGGTGGCTGCCGGACCTGAGGGGGCTTCGGCAGGGAGGAATGGGGAGAGCAGCCGGATCTGTGCAGCGCCGGAGTTGGCTAGCTGGCCGGCCGGAGCGTTGTACCCAGGGAGGAGCAGCAGAGGGAACAGTCGGGGGTTGGCCTGGGCCAGAGTTGATGTGCCACGAGGAGGAGGGGAGTCGGCGGGCTGATGGTGGGAGAGCCGCCGGGGAGCAGTCAGCGGCTGCCGGAGGGAGAAAAGGCCGCCGGGTCGCCTGGCCGGAGAACACAGGTGATGGGGATGGTTTCCCCCCTCTCCTTTGGAATTTGAATTCAAACCAAAATAAAGAAGGAGAAGAAAGAAGGAAGAAGAAGAAGAAGAAGAGAAGAAATGTGAAGAAAAATGGAAGCCTACGTTGGAGAGAGGGGGTGGAGACTTTGAGGAATTTGGAGGCTTGAGGAGGGTGGTGTTTTCTAGGTTGCCTAGGGATTAGGGTTTAGGATGGGACATGTCATTAAATAGGATGAGAGAGGGTGTGATGGAGGGTGGTGATTGCATCCCACGAATGGGTGGCCAGGATTTCATGAAGGAAAATAATTCATGTAGGGATGAGGGTTTTTAATTAAAAATTAATAGGCTCCCTCATTGGTTTAAAAATAATTGGGTGTTGGCACAAAATGCCAATTTGCAATTTAACCCCCTTAAATTTGGGAAATTGCACAAACACATGAAATGACGAAAATTGGGCGGGCGATTCGGGGTCCGATGTTTTGTAGGGTCAGGGGGCACTGTAAGATGGGTATGGGCTGAATTTGCAGGGCACTGGAATTAAATTGGGATTTTAGAATTGGTTTAAATAATATCCTCAATTTAAATAGAAATAAATGTAAGCTGTGTTCAACAATTAATTAGGAGTACATGGAGCCAAAATCAGGTCAGGTCATCAATACCAATATTGAAGAAGACTCAGAACAGAATATTACCCTAATTTGGGCCGCACGAAAAATAGGTCAAGATGGCCTCCAATTTTCGATTGGAACGCACAACGATACAAAATAGGAGTTTTAAAATAAACGTCCGCGACGATTTTTGTGCGGCCAGAAATAATGTACAAAGAGCACAATTATGAGTTGCGAAAATAGCAGAATTGAAGGTGGACATGTCTAGGGCAAGATGATAAAATTTGTTGGAAGACAAAAGTCTGGATAGTGCTCCAAATATCGAAGCAAAGGCAATGCGCAAAAATATTAAATAAAATACAGTAATTAATAAAATCTCCAAAAATTAAATTATAAATAAAACAATTAATTACATAATTCCACAAGTCCTGACAGGTGTTCGTATACTGGCTTCTAGGTCAGTCTGCTAGCTAAAAAATAAATGAGCACTGCATCTAATACTATATTTAATTACTCATCACACATAATTATTTAAATTAAAAATATTATCATGCAATTATTTAATTATAACTACCATAATATCACATATTGTAAAAAGTCGAAATTACCCCTGTTTTCGGAATGTGGTAGTGACAAGTGGACATGCCTATAGGGAATATAAATGCTAGTGGAGGAGGAATGCTCTCTAAAACAATTGGAGCAACACCCTGAGCTGGTGCAGGTGAATGAATAGTGTTAGCAACCTCCTGAACAATAGGCTGAGAAGTAGTTGACCTCTCAGAAGCTCCTGTTGCTCCCGGGCTACGGGTCCTAGTCTTTGATGCCATCCTGAAGGCAGATTGAAAGCAAAAGAAATCAATATGGCACAAGATAATATATCAATCAAGGATTGACAGTAATTATCAAAGATGGCAAGGCATTCAAAATGAATCAATTCAAATCAGATAGGAATTTCTGGTTGTGATTGAGTATCCTCCCATCCTAATATCATATATCCTATTGCAGGCTCGCAGTAGTACGACTAACATAAGTACTATTATGACATCGCATAATGTCATGACCCGCACCCACTTTTCGGATACGAGTACGTGGCCAAGACCAGCCTACGCCGCAGCATCGGCGGTAGTACGCTGTCTATGATAACAATTATATTACTCCAGAAAAAGTTAATAGGACTGAAAATACGTTTCTCACAAAAATAAATCCATACAATACCAATCTGTGTATCCATCGTATCAGGAATCAGGTAAAATACTACTATAAACATGCATCATAGAAAATATCAAATAATGAAAACTATCAGAGAATGTACTCGCCGGATGTCCTTAGCTGGTACGAGTCAGAATCCAAGTCAAAGTCCAAATAGCCTATGTATTACGAATTTACCATGTCAAAAGATATTTTATTTAATTTATTTAATTTTATAAAAAAATACTCTAAAATTCTATTTTAATCTTATTATTCTGATTTTTAGGTTAATCCTAAAAAAATTCCAAAGGAACTGAATTTTATCTACTCGAGACTCATGATACGCAAATCGAGGCAATCTGTTGACCAAAAAGTCAACCGATGCAAACTAGACTTTTATGTATGGTTTCCTGTAGATTTTAGCATCACAAATATGCTATAATTTATGGCTCATCCAAATTCAAATTTGTTTAGAAATTATTGAACATACAAAATCATATTGTGCCACGGTGGTTGATTGCTAACCTAGAAATTCTATAGAATTAACAGCATAGAAATATATCGAATTAAATTCTGACAAAAACATATGTCAATGATCTCGACATTATTTTTTCGAAACTTTAAACGGTTCATGATTCTGATTCGTGGTTCTCCCAAAATTGTGAAAACATCGAGACGTATCTATTTTTGGACATGATATGCTCTACGAATTTTTCAAAATTTAATATTCATAATTTCGTAAAACAATTTACATATTCAGAAAACTAACCTCAATATGGTTCTAACGCAAGAAACTGGATCACGTTTGGAGTTTGGAGTCCGGAGCTATGAGTAATGGCTTCTGGAAGATGAAGGAAATCCTAGATGACAATTCTCCAAATCTCTCTCTCTCTCAAATAATGGGATAATTAAGGTTATTATTGTAGCGCCCTGTTCCCTCAGTGCGGGGAACGCGGCTAAGAAACACAAGACGGTATCGTTCGATCGGGATAGATTGAATTAAGAACTCGTCCTCGTTATGGATTTGTTTCTTCGGAATCGATTCCCATATTCAGTGGACCGTGCCCCCGGGATCGACTTAGCGGCAGAGTCAGGAGGGACCTCTCCGCTGCTATCCTTTATTGCCTCAGTTTTCAATGTCGCTTGTTGCTTTCGTGCTTTGAGTTGGTTTTGGGATTTGCTTATTTTTCTTGAACGGTTTCGATGGTTTACATTGTTTTCGTTCATTGAACTGCACTTCAATTCCGCGATTGGAAAAGTGGAAGAGGTATTGATCGAGCTGTTCATAATACAGGTGAACGAGCAGTAGACGGCTTGCGAGCGGAGTCGTGAAGCGCCTCTTTCCTTTTTCTTTCCAACAATCTAAGTGAGTGGCTACCATCCCGATTAGCTAGCCCTGCTTCCAAGCTTCATATCTATAAACCTTGCATTCTTCTTTGCCCTGATCAAACGATACCAAGTAATAATAAAAGAAACCAAGATAAAAGAGAATAGACTTGGTTAATACTGCTTGTTAATCAAACTCGTGAACGGTTACTTACTTGCATGCTTGTTCGTTCGAAATATTCATCATATGCATCAATTTTAGTTAGAATGCATCTTCTGCTATAAATTATGCTATTTATGAATCATATCTAGTATGCGCATAATTGTTCCTAGAGACTATGCAAAATGAATCATGCATTACTCATGTTGCCTCAACTGCGTGAAGTGATAATTTAACTAAACATCGTGTGTTCGATCACGGACAACTTGTGCACAAGGATATAAGTTCTGCGGACGGTCGCTGGGGCACTGGCACCGATCCGATCCGGGCAGACTTCGTGTTTATAGTCAATCGTGTGCGGACTGGATGGCTTATAACGCATCATGTTTTTATGAGCTCCTCGTGTTCTCGTTGCATGGTATCCTAGTCCTTGACTATGTCCATTATGGCATCAAGCCAGTGATCCTCGTGTGTATATGCTTGCTTCAAAAGAATTTGATCAATAATGGACATAGTCAAGGATATAGTCAAGGACTAGGATATACACACGAGGATTGTCACAACCCGCACCCGAAAATTCGTGCACGAGTGCGTGGGTACGTCCAGCCTACGCCGCAGAGTCGGCGGTAGTACGCTGTCTAGGTCAAATCCACACTTAACTAAACTAGATCATTCACAAATAACATAGGCAAGATAATAATGAGAAACAGATACTTAAGATTTCAAATAAAATAAGTGCGACAACAGATTCAAATGTTTAGTATAGAAATCAGAAATGAGATCGGGGACAAACCCGATTACTAAGATAAAGAGCAAGAAAATAAAATAACTACTGCTATCTACTCTGCAGCAGGGGTCTCCTGGGTGGGATCTGGCTCCTCATAAGTATCATCTGTACCCTCATAGGGACCATAATATGTAGGGGCAAGGTCCTCATCATCGCCTAAATCAACGGATCCAGTCAGGAAAGGAACAAAGTACACAATGCACAACAAGATTAAACTAAATATTTATGACAATTAAATTGAGTATCAATATTGAGAAATTGCATAAAAGAACATCAATATCTCAGAGTTAAAACTATAAACAGGAATATGAGAAAACAGAAATAAATGAGACAGGAAAAGAACTACAACAGTCAGCAAGAAATATAACAAGACCAGAAACTATCTGCGTGAACTTGTGTTTGTTTTAGAATACATAGTTGGCATGTAGGGGTTTATAAGGCTAATCCGGCCGTCATAAACGGCTATTAAACAGGGAAAATCGAGATCCGGCTGAGGTACAGTCGCGTACCAACAGCTATTAAACATGACAAGGGGAAGGGTAAACTACATGCCTTCTAGTATTCTCCCACCCGACATGAAAAATAAGACATGAAATCCAAATATTCAAGACATGAATTCCAGTATTCCTAACACTAGGTGTAATCATCAAGGGTACTAGTAAGCAGGGAATTAATTATCACAATATAAAGATTTAACTTGAAGTGCAGGTACTTGCCTGTTGTTTGGATCCAATTAATTGCACTTGGGGAAATTTTCCAGAGATGAGTCCAAAAGCTGAAATAGACATTACCATCATGCTCAGAAGATGTCAAATAGCTAGAAACGCATGTCCTTGGGTCCAATTTGGAGACAAGGGCAAAACGGCAGTTTTGGGTCAAAATGGGGTCCGCCGGTGGGCCCGCTTTGCACCGAAAAACGTGTCCGGGTCAACGGTCTTCAAATTCACCAAACTTAGTGTCAACAGGTCAGGAACGCTGATACGAACCCAACGGAACTCCAGAATTGGATTCCGATGAGCCGATCACAAAATCGCCCGTCGAGCGGGGTTTGTGGGGCCCACGACACGCGATTTCGTCAATGTTCTCAGAATCGAACCAAACTTGACCCACAGGACCAGCGTATCGCTACGAGTCCGATGGCGCAAGTTTCGTCTCGATCCGACGAGTGTACACGAAGTTAGGGTGAATTGCAGAAAAGTCGGATACGGGGCGATGTCTGCGGATACGCGTTGATTCCGGTGTGCACGCACACCCGAATCAGCTTCCGCGAAATCTCATACGTCCATATCGACGACGCGCACGTATCTGTGAAGACCGCACGCGACCAAGTCGTCCCGTTTGGCGGGGCGTACTAAGTTCCGGGGTGAAACAGGGTCTGGTTTTTCCTGCTTTTGGATCGCGGTGTGCGATCACCACAAGACGCGATGCCCCGAACGGTTTATCCGGGCACCGAGAGGGTCATACAGGCTTCGCAACGCAATTTGCGGAATCGAAAACAGAGCTACGAACAGAAAGTTACACGCACCTGAAAGGGGACCCGAAAATCAAGGTTGAACCGAGTCTGATACGTGTCCGACTCGTGTCGGACACAGGGAACCTAGGGTTAGGGTTTGCTTCTCAAGCGGTGGCTGGCGGCTCCGACGGCTGGTCTGCGGCGAAGGGGGCTGGGGGTGCTGCGGCGGAGGGCGGCGCGGCGTTCGGGCGGAGGCGGCGGCGCGGGGGCGGCCCAGGGCGGCGCTGCGGCTGCTCGAGGAGCTGCGGCGGCTGCTGTCGACGGGGAAGAAGGGGAGGGAGGCGGCTGGAGGCAACGCGACGGCTGTGGCAGGGTGGCTGGGCAGCGGCGAGGTCGGGGGCAAGGCGGCGGGTGGTCGTTGGCGGGGTACGACGGAGAGGGTTGGCCGGGGACGGAGGCTAGGGTTAGGTTAGGTAGCCGGAGGAGGAGGGGGTGTATATATATAGGCGGAGGAGGCCGGCCGAGGCGGGGCGAGAGGGGGGACGTGGCCGCGGAGAGCGGGGCGAGCCGGTCGGAGTTGGCGGCGCTACGCGCGGAGGCCGGCGCGGGATGCGGGCGGCGTGGGGCTGGGGGAACGGGTCTCCGGGTCGGGTCGTGGGCGGGTTCGGGTCTGACCAACCCGACCCGACCCGATAGGTGGCGGGCTGCTGGGCTGCTGGGCCAGTCCACTAGGCCGGGCCGGCCCAAGGAAGGAAAAAGAGAAAAATAAATAATAAATAAAATAAATAAATAATAAATAAAATAAAAAATCAGTTAATTATATAATTAATTAAAAATTGTCTTTAGGCATTTAAAAATAGGTCTGAGGCCCAGAAAAATCCAGAAAAAATATCCTAAGTCCAGTTTTTCATTTTACACCCAAAAATATTATTTCTATGATATTTTAATATTATTTATTAACAATTAAATATTATTTAATAATTAAGAATCTTGATTTTAATTTTAGAAAATTTCCAGAAAATTCCAGAAAATTGGAAAAAATCCAAGTTTTAATAATTTTAAAAATTCAGGGGGTTACAATCTACCCAACTTATAAAAATTTTGTCCTCAAAATTTAAGAATAACAATGGTGCGAAAGAAAAGGCCGAGAATTAAATATACCTCAGGGTTCAAAAAGGTAAGGGTAGCGCTCTCTAATCTCGTCTTCTCGCTCCCAGGTGGATTCGCCGGGAGAATGGTGCTTCCAAGCTACGCGAACCAGGGAAATAACCTGGTTCCGTAGAACTTTCTCCGATCGATCCAGTATCTCCACGGGTTGCTCTTGATAAGTCAAACTTGGGCTTACTTCAAGCTCTGAGTGATCCAAAATATGGCTGGGGTCTGACACGTAGTTTCTCAGCTGCGACACGTGGAAGACGTTATGGACTCCATCCAGAGAGGGTGGCAATGCCAGTCGGTATGCCACTTCTCCGATTTTCTCCTGAATGCCAAAAGGTCCAATAAATCTTGGGCTGAGTTTTCATTTCTTCCGAACCTAATGGTGCCACATGTCGGAGAAATCTTCAAGAATACCAGTTCTCCAACCTTTAATAAAGTTATAATCAAGTTTTAGTTCCATAATCAAAAAAATGTTTAAATTGACTTGAATTCGTAAATTTAATTACCTCAAATTCTAAGGGCCTTCGGTGGCTATTTGCCCAATGTCGTTGCCTGTCTTGAGCCACTCGAAGTCTGTCCCTTATTTGTTTTACCTTCTCAGTTGAATCGATCACCATCTCTGGTCCCAGTAGGGCTCTTTCTCCAATATCGTCCCATGATAGCGGGGTACGACATCTTCGTCCATATAGAGCTTCAAATGGAGTCATCTCAATACTTGCTTGGTAACTGTTATTATAAGAGAACTCCATAATATGTAGATAGTCTTCCCAGGATCCTCCAAAATCTAGAACACATATACGAAGCATATCTTCAAGTGTCTGGATTGTACGTTCCGATTGTCCATCGGTTTGGGGATGATAAGCTGTGCTGAATTTGAGTTGAGTCCCCAAACTGGCTTGTAAGCTCTTCCAGAAGTGAGAGGTGAATCTTGAATCTCGGTCGGAGACAATACTTACTGGAACTCCATGCAACCTAACAATATGTCTGATATATAAATCTGCCAGCTTCTCTGTAGATAGCCCTACTTTGAAAGGTAGGAAATATGCAGATTTGGTCAGTCTATCTACTATCACCCAAATTGCGTCCTTTCCACTAGGTGTCCTTGGAAGTCCGGAAATAAAATCCATTGTAATATGTTCCCATTTCCACTCCGGAATGGGTAGTGGTTGAAGCAATCCTCCAGGTCTTTGTCTTTCTGTCTTGACTTGTTGGCACACTAAACAACGAGATACGAACCTGGCTACTTCTCTTTTTATGCCATGCCACCAAACGTGCGTCCTCAGGTCCTTGTACATCTTGTTGGCTCCTGGATGTATAGAGTATTATGATCTGTGCGCCTCTTGCATAATTTCTTCCCTTATGTCTCCTTGAGGTACACATAATCTATCGCCATGCCTCAGTGATCCATCTTCATGAATTCTGAAATCTTCCACTAATCCAGCTTGCACTTGACCTCGAAGGTTTCGCAGGCCTTCGTCTTGAAACTGAGTCTCTTTGATCTTGTCTATTAAAGTAGACTGAATCTGCAAGTTCATCATTTGGCCTTCTTTTCCTGGGATAATTACCTCAATACCTAAACTTTCCAGGTCCTCGAGCAAGTGTCGGTCCATAGTCAAGTACATCGCCATAGGATATCTGCTTAGAGCATCAGCAACTACATTGGCCTTCCCAGGATGATATTGAAGGGTGATATCAAAGTCTTTCATTAGTTCCAGCCACCTTCTTTGCCTCATGTTCAGCTCTTTCTGGGTGAAGATATATTTTAGACTTTTATGGTCCGTAAATATTTCCATCCTTTCTCCATAAAGATAATGCTTCCATAGCTTAAGAGCAAATATGACAGCTGCCAGTTCTAAATCATGAGTTGGGTAGTTCTTTTCATGAGGTCGAAGCTGTCTAGAGGCATATGCTATTACTTTCTTGTTCTGCTCCAATACACAACCTAGACCTTTTCCAGAAGCATCACTATAAATAGCGAATCCTCCGGTTCCAGAAGGTAAGGTCAGAATAGGGGCAGTAGTCAGCCTTTTCTTCAATTCTTCAAAAGCATGCTGACATTCATCAGTCCAGGTGAACTCTTCATCCTTCCTTGTTAATTTTGTCATGGGTTCAGCAATTCTAGCAAAGTCCTTCACAAACTTCCGATAGTAGCCAGCTAGTCCCAGGAAGCTTCTAATCTCTGCTACAGAGTCTGGAGTGGGCCAGGATTCTACTGCCACTATCTTCTTAGGATCTACTGCTATTCCATCTCCAGTCACAACATGTCCCAAGAATTCTACTTTGTCTAGGAAGAATGCACATTTAGATAATTTTCCATGAAGTTTTTCCTTCCTCAAAGTCTCCAATGCTAGCCTCAAATGTTCTTCATGTTCTTCGGGGGTCTTGGAGTAGATCAAAATATCATCAATAAAGACCACTACAAATTTGTCTAGATATTGCTGAAAGACTCTGTTCATCAAGTTCATAAAAACTGCTGGTGCATTCGTCAACCCGAACGGCATTACTAAGAATTCGTAGTGTCCGTTCCGGGTATTGAAAGCAGTTTTAGGGATGTCTTCCTTTCTCACCCTTACTTGGTGGTAACCAGACCTCAAATCAATCTTTGAAAATACCCGAGCTCCACTCAACTGATCAAATAAGTCATCTATCCTGGGCAGGGGATACTTATTCTTAATTGTTAAGGCATTCAAGGCCCTATAGTCAATACACATTCGGGATATTCCGTCCTTCTTAGGCACAAATAATACTGGAGCTCCCTAGGGTGAGACACTAGACCTAATGAAGCATTTGTCTTCTAACTCTTTTATTTGCTCATTTAGTTCTATTATCTCCTTCTTGTTGATTCTGTAGGGATTTTGAGATACTGGTGCTGCTCTTGGCATTAAGTCAATAGAGAATTCAACTTCTCGGTCTGGGGGTAAGCCTGGGAGATCCTCAGGGAAGACATCAAGGTATTCAGAGATGATAGGTAGCGGCAATTCTTCTGTTACTAGGGCTCCACAAATTTTGTTATTGCCCATTTCTCTAGAACCTCTAGCAAATTCAAATTCTGGCTTGTCAGGGGGCCTGAAGATTACACTACCTCTGTGGCAGTCTATAGTGGCATGATGTTGACTCAACCAATCCATATCCAGTATAATATCAAAATTGGGAACTGGCATTACAAGTAGCCTAGCATACAGTTCTCTTCCACATAATGTAATAGGACAATTGTTACAGGCATCACTAACCGGGATAATTTCTCCACCGGTAATGATCTTATAACAATTCCTAAGGGGTTTAGTGATTAAGCTATGCTTCATAAGGAAATCTACTGACATGAATGAATATGAAGCTCCAGAATCAAATAAAGTAATGGCTGGTATTGAATTTATAAGCACAGAACCTGTGATCACGTCTGCTGTGGCTTCCGCTTCTTCCAGAGTCATTGCATAAGCACGGCCTTGCTGCGGTGCACCCCTCTGTTGCTGCTGTTGGTGCTGAGCAAAGCATTGTTGTTGTGTTGGAAGCGGGGGTCCTCTCTGTTGTGCTGCTGGGGCCCTGGCCTGGACTGGAGCCTTGGGTGCAGCGGTGCGTCCTTGAGCAGCTGGACAGTCCCTCATTTGATGCGCTGCTGAGCCGCAGTAGAGGCAGGCACCTAGCCTCTTCCTGCAGACTTGCCAAGTATGACCTGGTTTTTGGCAAAAGTTACAAGCAGCAGCTTGTTGGTTTTGTCCTTGAGCCTGGTGTTGGGGTACTGGAGCTCGAGGGAGAGGACGCTGAGTTTGCTGCAGGGCCCTCTGCTGTTGTTGTTGTTAAAAAGGGCATTTATTGGGTCCCGCATTTCCGGTATCTCTCTCTCGCTTTAGTTTATGCCCCATGTCTCTCTCAACGCCTTGTGCCACGCTCAGGATTTCTTCATAGGTGCAAGCTCGGCTGGTGGTGACAGCAAGGCGAATATCCGGAGATAGCCCCTTCTTGAATCTACGGGCTCTGTCCTCCGGGGTACGAACCATGTACTCCGCAAAGTGGCTCAACCTGCTAAATTCAGTAGTATACTCATCAACAGATAGGTTACCTTGTTCCAGTCTCTCGAATTGGCTTTCGAGAGCTTCCCGAGCCACTTCGGGGTAGAATTTCTCCTTGAATAGCCTCTTGAAGTCCTCCCAGGTGAGGTCAGGAGAAGATAGTTGGGGTTCATCTCTGAACCAGGTTCGAGCTATGTCAAATAGTTGCAGGCTTGCGGACTCCACTTTGAGATCATCAAGAACCCGGGCAGTCTTCAAGAGTCTCTCGACATTCTCTATCCACTCATCGGCATAGAGAATGCCCTCAGTTTCGTAGAATTCCAGGGGTCTAAGGTTCTTGAAGTCTTTGGCACTCCCTGGCCTCTTGAGTAGCGACTCCTGGGACTTAAGAGCTTCTGAGAGGCTAGTCCGCAGAAGTGCAGTCTGTTCTTTCTGGGATTCCACTAGTCCCTGGAACACTCCAAGTAGCTGTGCCCCATCCAAAGTAACTGTCGGAATAGATGGAGGTGGCGGGAGTGCAAGAGTCTCGGTCACATTCTGCTCAGCTGGTTCTGATGTACCTCCTACTGTGTTCCTTGTCTGGACCATTTCTGAAAGATTAATGGATAGGGAATCAGAATAGATTACTTGGAAATCAAAGGCGATAGGAAAATTGAGCAGAAATGATATCAAGAATTGAAATAAGGACACTATACTGTGAATGAGCTTTTCCTAGAATCCTCAATCTTATTCCATACCCTGTCCTAGGGTATTACCCTATTTAAGGATAGGACCTGCATGGGCCACTAAAAAAACGTGTCACGACCCACACCCGGAAATTCGGGCACGAGTGCGTGGGTACGTCCAGCCTACGCCGCAGAGTCGGCGGTAGTACGCTGTCTAGGTCAAATCCACACTTAACTAAACTAGCTCATTCACAAATAACATAGGCAAGATAATAATGAGAAACAGATACTTAAGATTTCAAATAAAATAAGTGCGACAACAGATTCAAATGTTTAGTACAGAAATCAGAAATGAGATCGGGGACAAACCCGATTACTAAGATAAAGAGCAAGAAAATAAAATAACTACTGCTATCTACTCTGCAGCAGGGGTCTCCTGGGTGGGATCTGGCTCCTCATAAGTATCATCTGTACCCTCATAGGGACCATAATATGTAGGGGCAAGGTCCTCATCATCGCCTAAATCAACGGATCCAGTCAGGAAAGGAGCAAAGTACACAATGCACAACAAGATTAAACTAAATATTTATGACAATTAAATTGAGTATCAATATTGAGAAATTGCATAAAAGAACATCAATATCTCAGAGTTAAAACTATAAACAGGAATATGAGAAAACAGAAATAAATGAGACAGGAAAAGAACTACAATAATCAGCAAGAAATATAACAAGACCAGAAATTATCTGCGTGAACTTGTGTTTGTTTTAGAATACATAGTTGGCATGTAGGGGTTTATAAGGCTAATCTGGCCATCATAAACGGCTATTAAATAGGGAAAATCGAGATTCGGCTGATGTACAGCCGCGTACCAACAGCTATTAAACATGACAAGGGGAAGGGTAAACTACATACCTTCTAGTATTCTCCCACCCGACATGAAAAACAAGACATGAACTCCAAATATTCAAGACATGAATTCCAGTATTCCTAACACTAGGTGTAATCATCAAGGGTACTAGTAAGCAGGGAATTAATTATCACAATATAAAGATTTAACTTGAAGTGCAGGTACTTGCCTGTTGTTTGGATCCAGTTAATTGCACTTAGGAAAATTTTCCAGAGATGAGTCCAAAAGATGAAATAGACATTACCATCACGCTCAAAAGATGTCAAATAGCTAGAAACGCCTGTCCTTGGGTCCAATTTGGAGACAAGGGCAAAACGGCAGTTTCGGGTCAAAACGGGGTCCGCCGGTGGGCCCGCTTTGCACCGAAAAACGTGTCCGGGTCAACGGTCTCCAAATTCACCAAACTTAGTGTCAACAGGTCAGGAACGCTGATACGAACCCAACAGAACTCCAGAATTGGATTCCGATGAGCCGATCACAAAATCGCCCGTCGAGCGGGGTTTGTGGGGCCCACGACACGCGATTTCGTCAATGTTCTCAGAATTGAACCAAACTTGACCCACAGGACCAGCGTATCGCTACGAGTCCGATGGCGCAAGTTTCGTCTCGATCCGACGAGTGTACACAAAGTTAGGGTAAATTGCAGAAAAGTCGGATACGGGGCGATGTCCGCGGATACGCGTTGATTCCGGTGTGCACGCACACCCGAATCAGCTTCCGCGAAATCTCACACGTCCGTATCGACGACGCGCACGTATCTGTGAAGACCGCACGCGACCAAGTCATCCCGTTTGGTGGGGTGTACTCAGTTTCGGGGTGAAACAGGGTCTGGTTTTTCCTATTTTTGGATCGCGGTGTGCGATTACCACAGGACGCGATGCCCCGAACGGTTTATCCGGGCACCGAGAGGGTCATACAGGCTTTGCAACGCAATTTGCGGAATCAAAAACAGATCTACGAACAGAAAGTTACACGCACCTGAAAGGGGACCCAAAAATCAGGGTTGAACCGAGTCCGATACGTGTCCGACTCGTGTCGGACACAGGAAACCTAGGGTTAGGGTTTGCTTCTCAGGCGGTGGCTGGCGGCTCCGGCGGCTGGACTGCGGCGAAGGGGGCTGGGGGTGCTGCGACGGAGGGCGGCGCGGCGTTCGGGCGGAGGCGGCGGCGCGGGGGCGGCCCAGGGCGGCGCTGCGGCTGCTCGAGGAGCTACGGCGGCTGCTGTCGACGGGGAAGAAGGGGAGGGAGGCGGCTGGAGGCGACGCGACGGCGGTGGCAGAGTGGCTGGGCAGCGGCGAGGTCGGGGGCAAGGCGGCGGGTGGTCGTTGGCGGGGTACGACGGAGAGGGTTGGCCGGGGACGGAGGCTAGGGTTAGGTTAGGTAGCCGGAGGAGGAGGGGGTGTGTATATATAGGCGGAGGAGGCCGGCCGAGGCGGGGCGAGAGGGGGACGTGGCCGCGGAAAGCGGGGCGAGCCGGCCGGAGCGGGCGGCGCTGCGCGCGGAGGCCGGCGCGGGATGCGGGCGGCGTGGGACTGGGGGAACGAGTCTCCGGGTCGGGTCGTGGGCGGGTTCGGGTCTGACCAACCCGACCCGATAGGTGGCGGGCTGCTGGGCTGCTGGGCCGGTCCACTGGGCCGGGCCGGCCCAAGGAAGGAAAAAGAGAAAAAGAAATAAAAATAAAATAAATAATAAATAAAATAAAAAATTAGTTAATTATATAATTAATTAAAAAATATTTTTAGGCATTTAAAAATAGGTCTGAGGCCCAGAAAAATCCAGAAAAACTACCATAAGTCCAGTTTTTCATTTTACACCCAAAAATGTTATTTCCATGATATTTTAATATTATTTATTAACAAGTAAAAATTATTTAATAATTAAGAATCTTGATTTTAATTTCAGAAAATTCCCAGAAAATTCCAAAAAATTGGGAAAAATCCAAGTTTTAATAATTTTGAAAATTCAGGGGGTTACAAGGATCACTGGCTTGATGCCATAATGGACATAGTCAAGGACTAGGATACCATGCAACGAGAACACGAGGAGCTCATAAAAACATGATGCGTTGCAAGCCATCCAGTTCGCACACGATTGACTATAAACACGAAGTCTACCCCGGATCGGATCGGTGCCAGTGCCCCAGCGACCGTCCACAGAACTTATATCCTTGTGCACAAGTTGTCCGTGATCGAACACACGATGTTTAGTTAAATTATCACTTCACGCAGTTGAGGCAACACGAGTAATGCATGATTCATTTTGCATAGTCTCTAGGAACAATTATGCGCATACTAGATATGATTCGTAAATAGCACAATTTATAGCAGAAGATGCATTCTAACTAAAATTGATGCATATGATAAATATTTCGAATGAACAAGCATGCAAGTAAGTAACCGTTCACGAGTTTGATTGACAAGCAGTATTAACCAAGTCTATTCTCTTTTATCTTGGTTTCTTTTATTATTACTTGGTATCGTTTGATCGGGGCAAAGAAGAATGCAAGGTTTATAGATGTGAAGCTTGGAAGCAGGGCTAGCTAATCGGGATGGTAGCCACTCACTTAGATTGTTGGAAGGGAGAAGGAAAGAGGCACTTCACGACTCTGCTCGCAAGCCGCCTACTGCTCGTTCACCTGCATTACGAACAGCTCGATCAATACCTCTTCCACTTTTCCAATCTCAAAATTGAAGTGCATTTCAATGAACGAAAACAATGTAAACCATCGAAACCGTTCAAGGAAAATAAGCAAATCCCAAAACTAACTCAAAGCACGAAAGCAACAAGCGACATCGAAAACTGAGACAATAAAAGATAGCAGCGGAGAGGTCCCTCCTGACTCTGCCGCTAAGTCGATCCCGGGCGCACGGTCCACTAAATATGGGAATCGATTCCGAAGAAACAAATCCATAACGAGGACGGGTTCTTAATTCAATCTATCCCGATCGAACGATACCGTCTTGTGTTTCTTAGCCGTGCTCCCCGCACCGGGGGAACGGGGCGCTACATCCTACCCAACTAATTGGAAGTTTCGTCCCGAAACTTAGGAATAATGCTTACCGTTAGGGGTTATTACGTTGCAGGCGATGATCAGGAAGGTTCGGACAGGAACTAATGGCATGGCCTGGATTGCCACAAGCGAGACATAACCCAAGTCTCTTACGACATTGATTGAAGGCGTGCCCATGTTTGTTGCAGTATTGACATACTTGGTTGGGATTTGCCCTATGTTGACCACCGTTGTTACGGTGCTTTGTGGCAGTGTTTTCTCTCTCGTCGCTATGGTGTTTGTGATTGTAAGTATGCACAACGCCGGTAGAAACGTGAGGATACTACTGTTCAAGGGATAGGGCGTGATTCATGACTTCACGCATTGTCCCGTACTGATTATTGACCACGTGCGCATGGATGGCAGGGCATAATCCGCCTTCAAACCTTCTAACTCGACTCGCTGCATTAGGTAAATAGGCCCTAGCGAATTTGGAGAGTCGGTTGAATTCGGAGGAGTATTGCTTCACTGTCATACTGCCCTGCCGCAGCTACACGAAATTATTCTCCATTTGACGTTATATTGGAGGGGGTATAAACTCCTCTTCAAATGCGGCATGAAAGGTCGTCCACGAGATCGCCTCCTCTCCGTGATCAAATTAGAGAGATCGTCGATGCACGTTCCACTAATCGTGTGCGTTGAGGCAGAGCTGAAGTTGCGCGCAGGCGACGTGCTTCTCTTCGGGGACCTCTAGCAGAGCGAAGTGATCTTCAAGTTCGGCCAGCCAATCTAGAGCTACCACTGGGTCCTCAGTCCCGTTGAATGGGGTGTTGCAGACTTTCTTGAAGTGGCCCAAGTTGAAGGTAGTTACGTCCCTCGGCCTTGGAATTTGTGGCGTCTCTACTTCAAGCACGGGCTGTTCTACCGGAGTCGTTGTTGTTGCGGCGGAATGGTTGGCAGCCAAAGTCTAAACAATCTGTTGCAGGGCATCTACCTGCTTTTGTTGGACTAAGAATCGGGTCTCTAAATTGCTTTCGAACTTGGCTTGGCGAGCATCATCTCCTTGTCGTTGTGCTTCTAACATTAGCATTATCCGCTCAAGCGGATCGACTTGAGATATGCCACGCTGGCTCTGAGAGCTTCCCGAAGTACCCGAACTACTTTCTTGTGTTTCGTTCGGTGCTTGCGCTGCAGATTGCGCTGGTGCCATTCCTTCAAAAGAAGGTAATTACATTAGGATCATAATGTATTATGGACTTATTGCATGAACGTATCTCATTTTGGCCTAGCGAGTTCAAGAGTTCGCACAGGAATTTGATCGTTAAAGGAACTTTTCCAGCACGAAGTCTAAGGAACTTTGAATCTGTGCTCTGATACCATTATGTCACGCCTCAACGATTGTACGAAATCGGATCGTGACAATTATAATATATATATATATATATATATATATATATATATATATATATATATATATATATATATATAGAGAGAGAGAGAGAGAGAGAGAGAGAGAGAGAGATATAGATATAGATGTTGGCTGATATGCGGTTGAATGAAACGTGATAGGCTGACATGTGTCAGAATCTGGTTGGATGGTTTTGTTTATATTATTTGTTTTTTATTTGCCTTTATCAAAATATTATTTAAGTCATTTTAAATCTAAATAACTCAAAATAAATATTAAAAATAATCATAAAAATCTGGAAAAATTATAGAAAATATATTTCGAACCCAAAAATCATAGACAAATACTTCGGAAAATTTTATGTTCATAGGTTTTCTACTATAATTACTAGAAGCTCTAAAAATTAGTTTTATATATTTAATTAAAAATAAATATTAAAATTATTCCAAAATTCTGAAATAATTTCAGAAAATATATAATAATATTATAAATCCTAAAAAATTATGTGGGTCCATTATATATTCCTTGGCTTGCATAATAAATTTTAGAAGTCCTTGAAAATTAGTTCTTAGCCTAAATAACTCCCAATAAATACTAAAAATACTCAAAAAATTCTAGAAAACATATTTGATTATTTAGAACCTACAATAAAAGTTTGGAATATTTTTAATTATGTTTGTCACTAAAATAAATTCTTGAAAGCCCTAAAAAATTACTGTTACTAGTTTTTAATTAACCAAAAATTGTGAAAAAATCTCAATAGCCCCAAATTAATCTAATAACAATATTTAAGCAAGAATTTCAAGATACGGAGATTACAAGTCTACCCACCTTAAAAAAAATTGTTCTCAAAATTTAAAATTCTTAATTTTTTTTTTTGACTATCATAATTTAAATTCATCAAACCATATAATCATGAAGTAAATCCATATTGTAATTTCATAAAAAAAAATCAAAATTCTATAAATATCATATTCTGAAAAATCTTTAAATTTAAAATCAAATTCCATTCTTTTCACAATCTCCTCCAAAATTTTAAGTTAATAACTAAATGCTCAAAAAATTTTATATCTAATAGTCTAATTAAATCCAATCAATACACATTTATAAAATTTAAAATCACATCCCAAAAGTTTGAATTCAAACACTAATCCATTAATGATCTTACTCCTAGATTCTTTTTTACACACAATACTCAAATAATATAATACTTACGAAATCTTCATATGCAACATTCAAAATATAAATTTTAAATTTATATCTTGTAATCAAATAAATGTAATGATAATCTTCTTAAATTACTCAAAATTTAATGACAAATTCAATCATATCATAATCTTCATAAAAATCTATGATTTAACAAAATCGTCAATTCTGCCATATTAAATTCTCAACTCTTATTAAATTAATGTTTATCCTCGAAATTTAAAATTTTTAATAATAAAAAAATTTTCTGCCACCATCAAAATTTAAGCAATATAATCATGAAGTCAAACCACTATTGCTATTTAACAAAGTCCTTAAAAATTAACTTCATCCTCATAACTTAAAATTTTAACGTAAATCTTCGAAATTTGAATTTATCTTCAAAATTTAAATCCAATAGAATTTTTCTCTTAAATCAGATTCACAAGTCATAACTCTTAAATACAATCTAACATTATTTCCTTAAAATTTAAATCTCATTTTTAAATGTCTTCAAAATTTTAATAATTAAATCCTTCAAATTTAATCTCATATCCAAACTTAAAATTAAATCTAATCTTCAAGTTTAAAAAAAATTCCATCCTTAAAAATTGGAATATCATATTATAGTCATTTCTCACAACAATTTGATTTGTCCCTATAACCATAATTTGTTTTGTCCTAACTGCTATTACGTATACGAATTTTCGATATTTAAATTAATGATCATCCTCAGAACATCGACTAATGATTCAATCCTAAAAATTTAAAAGTTAAATCAAATCTTTAAAGTAAATCCTACTAATATATATTTCATTGATAAATTTAAAAAAATTCAAGGTCTCATCCTCAATATTTGAATTCCAAATATACTCAATCAATCATATCTCTCAAAAAAAAAATTTAATTTTGACTTCAAATTAAGTCCTTAAAAGTCGAATTCAACAAGTTATAAAATTAAATATTTATATTGTTATTCCGTTGGTCTACCCAAACCCATAATCCAAGTTTCAATATTATATTGAACTCCTAACACTCAAAATTCTCAACATTATCCTGGAGTTACTTGAATTATATCTCAAAACTTTCGAGATTATCCTAAATTTTAAAAACTTTCAATATTATCCTCAATTTCAAAAAAAAAAAATCAACATTATCCTCAATTTATTATTTTCGTCAGAAATCAAATATGACAACTTCTACCCACCATAAAATTTTATCCTCAAAATAAAATCTTCAAAATTTAACTTCTCGAATAATTAAAATAAAATGTATATACTTTTCTCAAAAGTCAAATATTCAAATATTGAAATAAAATGATAATTACTTCCAAAAATCTGTATAGCTTTGACTATATTTATTGAATTGAATTTGAATACTCAAAAATTTTAATACATAAAATCTCAACTCCTCAAAAATTCTCAAAACTTAAAATTTATTTCCAATCTTCAAATTATAAATTTAAATCCATATCTTTTAGTCCAATAGCTTTGACAAAATCATAAAGTAATAAACCCATACTCAAAATTTTAAATCAAATACTCAAACTTTAAATTCTTCAAAATTAAACTTATATCCACTATAATAATCTGCAAAAATCAAAAATTCCATAAATCTTCAACTTGTCTTTATCATCATTTAATTTAAAACTATTTTTTTCTTTTCTTTTTTTAAATTTCAACCATGTTTTAGCAAGAAAATTATAATCATCAAGCTACAAAGAAATTTAAACCTCAAAGCAGATTTTTTTTAATAATTCTCATTTTTAATAATTGGGTAACCTTAAGGAAATAATTTAGCAATCGAGCAGTCTACCCCTAACTTTGATCACACCAACTTATAAAAATATCATAATATATAATCACTTAATTTTCTCAAGTTTATCTTCTAGAGTTTACCTAAAAGTTCAACATGTATATATATTTTAATCACGTAGCATAGATAACACCTTAACTACCCAAGCAATAAAATTGAAATAAGGCCTTCCAATTATATACTTAGTCCTAGCCATTCTCCTAAATTCAAATTAATCCTAATTGTGAAAGAGCATCTCCTAGTCGCAGGCTTACAGCTAGTACTACTAAGTTGAAGTACTAACCATGATATCGCACAACTTGCGAAAACTGACTTGCATGGGCCATCATAAAAACTTGTCACGACCCGCACCCACTTTTCGGATACTAGTATGTGGCCAAGCCCAGCCTACGCCGTAGCATTGGCGGTAGTACGCTGTCTATGATAACAATGGTCCATCAATCCAAATAGATAATATTTAATCACAAATTTAAATCTATTGCCCATTCACAATATTTACATATTTTTACAAGATTCTCAATTTATAATTAAATTATAACTCAGGAACAAACCCGCTAAACATTAAATCCAAAGAAGTTGCTAAACTATCTAAATTCTAATATTGGCCTCCAAAAGTATCTCGATCTCCAACAAAATTCAATTAGCAAGATAGCAAGTCACCTAAAAATGTTTACCCAGGCAGGATGGAATGAGTACAACCTAATAGCAGTTCCAGTTAATTAACAAGTACTATGAATAGTAAATAGTTATGAAATACTTGATGAGCATATAATAATGGAATAGGGTACATCATAGAGGAACAATTAAATAAAAAAATAATAAAAAACAAGAAAGAAGAACAGAGAAGCATGTAAAGACAGACAGATATATGAACTAGAAAACCTGTCATTCAAGTGTACAATCAGCAAGTATAGATTAATCCAGAATGACTGTATCTAACTAGTGTTTTGAAATACCTAGTTGACATGTGAACGGCTAGGGGATAATATCCAGCAAACCACACGTGTTGTGTGTGGCTGCTATTATTCCAGAAAAACCATGGGATGGAAAGGAAATATTCACACGTCTCCTAGGTATTTTTCTGCCCGACTAGTACTCATGGATCCAAGTCCAGACATGAATAATCTCAATAGTCCAGAAGATGTGAACAGGCCATAAAATATATTAGTCCAATAATTTATTAGTCCAGAAAAAGTTAATAGGCCTGAAAATATGTTTCTCACGAAAATGAATCCATACAATACCAATCAGTGTATCCATCATGTCAGGAATCAGGTAAAATAATACTATAAACATGCATCATAGAAAATATTAAATAATAAAAACTATCAGAGAATGTACTCATCTGTGATCCTTAGCTGGTACGAGTTGAAATCCAAATCAAAGTCCAAATACCATATATATTACGAATTTACAATATCAAAAGATATTTTATTTAATTTATTTAATTCTAGAAAAATTACTCTAAAATTCTATTTTAATCTTATTATTCTAATTTTTAGGTTAATTCCTAAAAAATTTCCAAAGGAACTGAATTTTATCTACTCGAGACTCATGATACGCAAATCAAGGTGATCTATTGACCGAAAAGTCAACCGATGCAAACTCGACTTTCATGCATGGTTTCCTATAGATTTCAGTGTCACAAATATGCTAGAATTTATGGCTCATCCGGATTCAAATTTATTTGGAAATTATTGAACATACAAAATCGTATTATGCCGGTGGTTGATTGCTAACCTAGAAGTTCTATAGAATTAACAGCATAGAAATATATCGAATTAAATTCTGAGAAAAAACATATGTCAATGATCTCGACATTAGCTTTCCGAAACACTAAACAGTTCATTATTCTGATTCCTAGTTCTCCCAAAATCGTAAAAATACCGAGACGCATCTATTTTTGGACATTTTGTGCTCTACAAATTTTTTAGAATTTAATATTAATAATTTTGTGAAATAATTTACATATTCAGAAAACTAACCTCAATACGGTTCTAACGCAAGAAACTGAGCCACGTTTGGAGTCCGGAGCTATGAGTAATGGCTTCTGGAAGATGAAGGAAATCCTATATGATAATTCTCCAAATCTCTCTCTCTCTAAAATAATGGGATAATTAAGGTTATATATATATATATATATATATATATATATATATATATATATATATATATATATATATATATATATAGAGAGAGAGAGAGAGAGAGAGAATAAGGGAGGTGAGATGGCACCTTACCCTAAAAACAAAGGTGGCGGTGACGTGGCACAATCTCAACCACACAAACGAGGGGAGGGGGTTAAGTGCAAATTGTCAATTATGAAATATGTGGTTGAGATTGTGCCACGTCACCGCCACCCTTGTTTTTAGAGTGAGGTGCCATCTCACCTCCCTTATTCTCTCTCTCTCTCTCTCTCTCTCTCTCTCTCTCTCTCTCTCTCTCTCTCTCTCTATATATATATATATATATATATATATATATATTGGCTGATATGTGGCTGAATAAAAAGTGATAGGCTGACACGTGTCAGAATCTGGTTAGATGGTTTTGTTTATATTATTTGTTTTTTATTTGTCATTATCAAAACATTATTTAAGTCATTTTAAATCTAAATAACTCAAAATAAATATTAAAAATAATCATAAAAAACTGGAAAATTACAGAAAATATATTTTGAACCCAAAAACCCTAAAAAAATACTTGAGTAATTTTATGTTCATAGGTCTCCTACTATAATTACTCGAAGCTCTAAAAATTAGTTTTATCTATTTAACTAAAAATAAATATTAAAAATATTCTAAAAATTCTGAAATAATTTCAGAAAATATATAATATTATTATAAACCCTAGAAAATTATGTGGTTCCATTCTATATTCCTTGGCTTGCACAATAAATTCTAGAAGTTCTAGAAAATTAGTTATTAGCCTAAATAACTCCCAATAAATACTCAAAATACTCAAAAAAATTCTCAAAAAATTCTAGAAAATATATTTGATTATTTAGAACCTAAAATAAAAGTTTGGAACATTTTTAATTATGTTTGTCACTAAAATAAATTCTTGAATCCCTAAAAAATTACTGTTAGTAGTTTTTAATTAACCAAATTTTCTGGAAAAATCTTAATAGCCCCAAATTAATCTAATAACAACATTTAAGCAAGAATTTCAGGATACGGAGGTTACACATAAATTGTGAAGCTAGACCTATATGAGCCACCTTAAAAATGTGTTACGACCAGTACCCGGATAATCGGATATGAGTACGTGGATACGTCTATCCTACGCCACAGCATCAGCGGTAGAATATTGTCTAGGTCATCAATATCTAATTATCAAATCTCACATAATAATATCCAACTCCATAAGGAGTACAATGATATATATATATATATATATATATATATATATATATATATATATATATATATATATATATATATATATATATATATATATATATATATATATATATATAAAACATAACATAACATACTCAATAATAAATCTAAAGAAGAATGCACGATATGATATAGAGATAAAAAATCAAATCACAAGTTCTAATAAGTCTGGACAGTAATCTAAAATCCAATACAACATCTCAAGTCTCAAATAATTACCGGAGACAAATTCGGTACCAAATATAGCAATACTAGCTAACTAACTAAGAAGTCTCAGATATGCAATATCCTGCAACAAATCTTTACTCCTGAGCCATATGAGAGCAACCTCACCCTAGGGTCCGTAATGTAATATCCCATACCTGTACGGAGCATAAATGGAACAAGTAGTCATCAAGTTAATTTTCATGTACAGGTGATGTGTTTGTTCAGAGCAGTGCAAAGATAGCCGGATTGGAACGATAATATCGTCTTCCTTAGTCAGATCAAGTCGGATGATTTGGAGAGCATGACCTTCTCGCAAGGTCATACCGATTGAGTAGATCATGCTTCGTATTGGACCACGGATTCAAGGAATCGGCCATATCGACAAGGCAGAGTGCTAGGCAGAGAATCGAGCAGATTCATACTTGGTGAGTGGGCTCTGTAACATCTCATTCCGTTCAAGCGGACTGCCGTCTCAATCGACAATCGTGTAGCTGTCCCGACCTACTTTGCCTCGATCAAGAAGCAAAGGATATCCAGACTTGTCCCTACAGGAATCCGGCTTGGACTTTCAGAGGCTCGCTCAGACGTATCGCTCTACCGAGGCGAATCATCGCTAAGGTGGGTGGCTACGGTGAACTTGTCTTTACTTAGCCAGCACACATAAAATCTGGAAATGTTTATGCTAGTCGCTAGGTGAATCACCCCCTGCATGCTAATAAATCCAACGCACCTAGCTAAGGGAATAATTCCAACTCATATTGCTTGCTAGAACATGGAAAATGAAATACTGCTTATATTCAGACCCTCGCATGCTAAATCCCCTAACGATTTCACTTCTCGGCTTACCTTTGGGTCCGAGCAACGTGCCTGCTTACGTTCCTTAGAAACGCATGCTTGTCTGCCTGTATGTTGCCTTGTATTCATCCAAACCCCGGAAGACTACTACGTAGTCGTTCCGTGCCTGAATGAGCCTGCAAGTATCCGGGACCGTTAGGTCACCAAGATAATTCCCGAACCAGGGAATCTGCGCCCTGAATAAATGTATCCCTGAATCACAGCTCGTAGAGCAAACTACTGAATCAACGTTCCTGCCACAACAAGTTCATATATATATATATATATCCTGCTTCGAACTTGTTCCTGTACCTGACCCTGACCTGCATGTCGCGGACAACTTGTTTCAAGTGAGATTCTTCTGATCTCAGTTCCTGCGGACGATCTCCGGGGCACCGGGCCGATCCGATCCGGACAGGAACCCCTGTTAGTCTGCCTGCTTCGGGCAGAATGGTGTGTAGCGCCTGTGAACTTATCCTTCACGCTATTCTTGCTCACAGACTAAGTAGCCGCCTGACTCGGAAGGAATGATCTGTAGCGCTCCTGATCCGTGCGTTGCATTCATTTCCTTTCATGTGCTACACTGGTCCTTTATGGCTATGCCAGCGACTCCTGTTTATATAGATAAGTTATCCTCGCTGAGCAGCTATCCGCATGCGAGTTATTGCATCGCATCGACTAAACACCTAAACGATAATGTTATAAAATGACCCTCGTGCTTGCACATGCTTGCCTCCTGAATGCTTATACTTGCCCGTGCTTGAATTAACATGTTTGCCTCAATGTTTGCCTTGGACAGGGAAGGAAATGGTAAGTTGGTAAGTCTCGCCGTATTTTCTCTAATATCGCACGGCGCACTGCCCGACACGTTAATCTATTCAATGTTTGCATGAAACTGATCCTAAGGCAACTAGAAAGACAACTTAATAGTTGCGCACGGAACCTGTATTATGTGTTTGGATTTGTCGAGCGGACGAGTAGCTTCCCCACCAGTGCATTCAATGTACTGATAATCCACCAGTTTGTATGCAGGGTACGGGAGAACCTCGTTCGGTGCGGACGCCTCCTTCGTGCATGCTAAGGCCAGGAGTTCCCTCTGAAGCCTTGCAACGGTGCGTCCGGGACTGAAGCGCTTATACAAGACATAAGTTGTGAACATCGCCTGACCATCGCCTGTAAAATCATTCCACAGTTGTAGCCACTTGGCACGCTTTTAATATTTCAGAGAGAGAGGCTTGAGCGACTTGTAATCTCGGCTATACGCCGCCTGTAATACATGTTTCATATCAATAAAGAGATTACTTTACTTGTTTCTATGCTTCCGCTATATTTGCCGACTCAGTGAACCTGTTACCGATCGCCTATGCATTCATGACTCTGCTGCACTCGGACAATCTGTGCGACTCTGTGGCTTAGAACTCAAACCGCCAGCCAATGAACCATGGCCTTGCACGGGCGTGGCTCACGCTCGTGCGGCATCACGCCCGGATGGGTTAAGCGATCGTTCCGCGGGAGCGCTGGCGAGGGTGATTCCCGCCTAGCGGGAACGGCCAATTGCCTGCGGGAGATCGGGGCGTGACAGGTTGGTATCAGAGCCTGGCTTCTACGCCTTTGGACTTCGATTCGATATCTCTGTTTCGAAAGCTCGTTCGTGGGTTATGTGCGCGCTCTCTCTCAATGCCTCGATGGGATGTTCCAACAATAAGTCTAAATACTTTCAAAATACGTTTTGATTGATATGATTGCCTGTCTGGTTGTATGCTGCGAGTGGCCTTTGTGCCAACCCTTGAGAGTATCGCTAGTAGCTTATCCGATTTTCACTAACCCTAAGTTTGGTTGAATGCATCTATTCGAGGGACGCCTTGAACTAGTGCACCATCCAAGACTTAAGAAAAGGTGAAACTCGAGTGCTGAGACTTCGCTATCACTGAGCTGGTTGACGTGTTCACACTAGAAATGCATGTCAAAGGTGCGCACGATCCAGTCTAAGCAGTATGCTGATTTTGAAGCTTATGCAAGTGAATATCCAAATGAAACAAGTATAAACGACTTGTCTAGGATTGCCTCAACCCTAGATTACTGCTTGTCCTTAGTAAGTCTCGAGGACGAGACTTTTTCTAAGTTGGGTAGGATATAACACCCCATTCCGTTCAAGCGGACTGCCGTCTCAATCGGCAATCGTGCAGCTGTCCCGACCTGCTTTGCCTCGATCAAGAAGCAAAGGATATCCAGACTTGTCCCTACAGGAATCCGGCTTGGACTTTCAGAGGCTCGCTCAGACGTATCGCTCTACCGAGGCGAATCATCGCTAAGGTGGGTGGCTATGGTGAACTTGTCTTTGCTTAGCCAGCACACATAAAATCTGGAAATGTTTATGCTAGTCGCTAGGTGAATCACCCCCTGCATGCTAATAAATCCAACGCACCTAGCTAAGGGAATAATCCCAACTCATATTGCTTGCTAGAACATGGAAAATGAAATACTGCTTATATTCAGACCCTCGCATGCTAAATCCCCTAACGATTTCACTTCTCGGCTTACCTTTGGGTCCGAGCAACGTGCCTGCTTACGTTCCTTAGAAACGCATGTTTGTCTGCCTGTATGTTGCCTTGTATTCATCCAAACCCCGGAAGACTACTACGTAGTCGTTCCGTGCCTGAATGAGCCTGCAAGTATCCGGGACCGTTAGGTCACCAAGATAATTCCCGAACCAGGGAATCTGCGCCCTGAATAAATGTATCCCTGAATCACAGCTCGTGGAGCAAACTACTGAATCAACGTTCCTGCCACAACAAGTTCATATATATATATATCCTGCTTCGAACTTGTTCCTGTACCTGACCCTGACCTGCATGTCGCGGACAACTTGTTTCAAGTGAGATTCTCCTGATCTCAGTTCCTGCGGACGATCTCCGGGGCACCGGGCCGATCCGATCTGGACAGGAACCCCTGTTAGTCTGCCTGCTTCGGGCAGAATGGTGTGTAGCGCCTGTGAACTTATCCTTCACGCCATTCTTGCTCACAGACTAAGTAGCCGCCTGACTCGGAAGGAATGATCTGTAGCGCTCCTGATCCGTGCGTTGCATTCATTTCCTTTCATGTGCTACACTGGTCCTTTATGGCTATGCCAGCGACTCCTGTTCATATAGATAAGTTATCCTCGCTGAGCGGCTATCCGCATGCGAGTCATTACATCGCATCGACTAAACACCTGAACGATAATGTTATAAAATGACCCTCGTGCTTGCACATGCTTGCCTCCTGAATGCTTATACTTGCCCGTGCTTGAATTAACATGTTTGCCTCAATGTTTGCCTTGGACAGGGAAGGAAATGGTAAGTTGGTAAGTCTCGCCGTGTTTCCTCTAACATCGCACGGCGCACTGCCCGACACGTTAAGCTATTCAATGTTTGCATGAAACTGATCCTAAGGCAACTAGAAAGACAACTTAATAGTTGCGCACAGAACCTGTATTACATGTTTGGATTTGTCGAGCGGGCGAGTAGCTTCCCCACCAGTGCATTCAATGTACTGATAATCCACCAGTTTGTATGCAGGGTGCGGGAGAACCTCGTTCGGTGCGGACGCCTCCTTCGTGCGTGCTAAGGCCAGGAGTTCCCTCTGAAGCCTTACAACGGTGCGTCCGGGACTGAAGCGCTTATACAAGACATAAGTTGTGAATATCGCCTGACCATCGCCTGTAAAATCATTCCACAGTTGTAGCCACTTGGCACGCTTTTAATGTTTCAGAGAGAGAGGCTTGAGCGACTTGTAATCTCGGCTATACGCCGCCTGTAATACATGTTTCATATCAATAAAGAGATTACTTTACTTGTTTCTATGCTTCCGCTATATTTGCCGACTCAGTGAACCTGTTACCGATCGCCTATGCGTTCATGACTCCGCTGCACTCGGACAATCTGTGCGACTCTGTAGCTTAGAACTCAAACCGCCAGCCAATAAACCATGGCCTTGCACGGGCGTGGCTCACGCTCGTGCGGCATCACGCCCGGATGAGTTAAGCGATCGTTCCGCGGGAGCGCTGGCGAGGGTGATTCCCGCCTAGCGGGAACGGCCAATTGCCTGCGGGAGATCGGGGCATGACAGGCTCTATCCCTTCTCCTCTACTCATTGATGCCTAACAATTGGATATAACTTGTGCAAACATCTAGTCTGGAATATATAGTAGTATAAATCGAGGCATGGAGCAGCTTGTGTAGTTCAGTTGGCAAAGGCTTCTTTGTTGGGAAACTAGTATTGAACAATTGGATTGAACATTGATAGTTAGAATATTGGAGGACGGTTTCAGAGGAGTGCATAAAGAGTATGCAGCAGTTGTGGTACAATGCCATAGAACTGCAAGTGTGAGATAGATAGGAGCGTACGTTGCACACGAGGATCATGTTAAGACACTTCGTCAAGTAAAGCGTATAGTTGTGATTAGAAAGCAAGCAACTACCGATATGGTTTGGTGCTTTTGGAACTTGAGACTTGGAACTTATCGGAGGGCATGGTACCATAGAACTTGTAATGATGTGGCAATGTGCCTTTGTGTGTTGGGACCTCGAGTTGCCAAGCAGAACATGGAATGATAAGAACACGAAAAGAATGATAACACAAGAATGTTGTATTGTGTCAAAGAGAACCTTGTACAAGGTCATGGGCAGCCAAAGTTCAAGGTGATGGTTCTTCAAACGGGATTGGCACCAGGATACTGGGACCGTTCGGGCTAGGAAGAGCCAATTGATTAACCGTGTGAATATTAGAAAGGGCACGGAATATTACGAGACTTTAGCTGGCTTGCTATCCAGACTGGATAGTTATACCATATAAACGGATAAGTGGGGGCCTTCGGTGGAGCTAGCAACTCGCATATGGAGCATTCACCATTTGCTACGAATCGCCCGATGATGGTTAGATTGTGAGCCGCCAATGACCTTCACTACATATAGATAGCATGCATGTAGTTGTGTGTTTCAGCTGGAGGAGTTAGCATCTGGGTTGGTCTATGGAGTCGAGTTATTATTCTTTATTTATGTTGCGTTAGTTGGTTCATACGAGTTATGCCGAGTGACAAGGGTTGCCCATATTATTTGATTTAACTAGGCGCGTTGCATAGTAACATACTTGTAGGCTTATGCGATTCGGGTATAACATGTTGCATGCTTAGTTAACTTTGAGATGGAATATAACATGCTCATTGTATTTCTTGATTTCAATGCTTACATACGTAACTTGTTTTACTGCTTTTCTTACATGCCTTGCCATAAAATTGATCTAGGTTCAAAACTAGCAAGATCACAGTGTAATAACTATATGCTTCACATAATTACTTAGTATTAGTTTAGGTGAGTGGATTACCCCCGCTCACTAATACAAAATGTGTACTGACCCACGTTTGTGGGCAATCTTCCAGGTACTCAGGTAGAAGGCCATAACTTAGATATATGGGACATGATGCATGGAATGACAATATCCTTTGTAAGTATACGAGAGAGAGAGTTAGAGTATTATAAGCCTTCAGGGCATTTTTATTTGGGTCTTTTGAGACTTGTGCTTGGTTTTCTTATTTAACAAAGAGCTTCAGTTTGTATAATCTAATACATTATTGTTTATAACATTACTTTTCTTCCGCTGTAACTTGATCATTTTGATGATAACCATAACGTTTGATGTTATTGTCTCGTGTGAGCGCAACTCCAGGCTCATACGACATCATACCCCGATGAAAATAATTATCGTGCGGGAGCGTTGGAGTTATAATTTCACATCCAACAGGGACAATTGAACTTTCGAAAGATTGGGGCATGATACGTAATAGGTAGGATACCAATCCTCTAAGCAGTCACCGAAAAATATTATCCATTCAGGATAGAACGAGTATAACTCCAACAACAGTTCCAATTAATGACAAAGACTATAAAACAATAATAGTGAATATAATAAATGATGAGTAAAAGGAGATCTATCATCATATCCTGGCAGTAGCAATATGAGGAATAAGTAAACACCGAGTATATAACATTCAGGTAATGAAAAGTAAGTAGACAAAGCAAGTAAGGTACAACTCAATAAGTATAAAATAGACAGGAAGAACTATAACACCTATGTGTTTTAAAGTACTAATTTTGATATGTGATCGGCTTGAGAACTTGTACGATGAATACTAGCCTGGCTAATCATACATGAGGTATATGATTAATACTAACAATATTAACGCAATAACACTAGGGACATGATCACACATCTAGCTAGCACTTTTCCACCCTGACTGGCACAAGGGATCCAATCATGGCACCTTACGATACAATGATCAATGTTCATTAACAATATAATGTACAATATCAATACGATAAGCAATGTAACATCTCATGACTGAGGATCCAATCTATATACCAATCCATGCACTATTATGTTAGAAATAAATATAACATCACTAAGTACATAAATCACAGTAAATATCAAATAATAGAAACTATCAGAGAATGTACTCGCCTGAAATCTTGTACTAAAATATCAAACAGTGCCCGTATCAGAGCCTCAAAGACCTAAATATGAATTTTATGTCAAATATGTGTTTTGGAATCATAAACATACTAAACTAGTTATTTTTTAAGTTTCTATGTCAAACTAGGTCAATTACCTAATTTGGGTTCCAAATTATCCACTTAGTTGGCCTATATAGCTAAACTTGTCAATTTTAGGTATTATGGGTCAATACCTTATTAAACTAGGTTTCTAGGCTATACTAGATAATATAGATACTAAGTATCATATATATAAACTATAGACTCTATGATATCAATATATATACAATAACTTAGTCTAATACTTGATGCCTAGCCAATATCTAATACCTTGACCATTACCTAGTCCATAATTGGTATCTTGACACATACCATAACTCATGAACTATTACCTCAATATCTGACTTACCTTACCTTATCAAATACCTTGGCCTATAACCAACTTCTTACCTATCACCTCATACTAGTACGTGCCTACTTATACCACATACCTTACTAGCATAAGACCCAATACCTTAGTCTAAACCAACTTCTTACCGATTACCTATTGTCCATACCTTAACCCAAGTATCCCATACATTGATACCTATCCACTCCCCTAAACATTAACCTACACTTAACACTCTAGTCCATATTTCCCACCTTAACTGTGCACACACAGTCACACACTCACTCACTCATAATCTACACACCATGTTTAACACCAAGATACTCACTTAATACTTCACTCAAACACCTACTATATCAATGGCCTGAACTGAACTTGCACCAAGCCCCATCAACTCTCAAACATGCACTCACTAACCCTTCATCTCTTAATACCAATTGATAATAAATTACTTGTACAAAATACTCTATAATATACCCATGCCCTCTCTTGGCGTTAAGGCTCTATACGGACTCAAACATGGTTTTGAAGATTTCAAACACCCTGACCACGTATTCAAGTTACGAAAGGATCTATACGGACTCAAACAAGCCCCCCATGCTTGGTATGAATGTCTTAGCTTCTTTCTACTTGAAAATGGTTTTTCAAAAGAAAAAATTGATACTACCATTTCTATAAAAACTTCTGTTGATTCTTTATTATCAGTGCAAATATATGTTGATGATATCATATTTGGATCTACTAATAAGATGCTATGTAACAATTTTGCTAAGGGTATGCAGAATGAATTTGAGATGAACATGATGGGAGAACTGACTTTCTTCCTAGTATTGCAAATCAAGCAAGATTCACAAGGAACTTTTTATCCATCAGGCTAAGTACACGAAGGATTTGCTCAAAAAGTTCGACATGGACAATGCAAATTTTTATTTTGTTATTATATATTATCCTATATACTCTTTACTTTCTTGTTTTTCTTGTCATCTCATCGATTTTGGGGGAGCATACCATTTTGATCAAATGACAACGGGGGAGAAAGAATACATTATACTAGCATACAAGACGATACTTGATAGACATGTCTTCAGCATATCAACTTCTCTACAGTTACGAGGGAGACTTACATATCAAAGACTTGCAGTATCAGGCATAGTTTGTCAATTATCAAATTAGGGGAGAATGTTGGCCCATCTGATCTCAGTCAACTTAATTTTGATAGTTAACTAAACCATGTATTGATATATCGCATCTGAAGTCGCTACACTGCTATTGTATATCGTCTGTCTTGCATCTATTCAAATATAATCTTTTATTTATTTGATTCTAGGACTGATATATGCTAAGTCGCACTGGCAAAACCAAGAACTTATAAACCAGATACCTAGTCCACTCAAATAAACTAAAGAACCTATCCACCAAATCAGGCCACATTTATTTATAAAGTTTACCATACTAGGAGACCGAACTTGGGCCGAACTCGTACTGAACTCGGATCGAACTCGTGCCAAACTCGGATACCCTTTTGGTATGAAATTAACCAGTTCAATAGCTCCTGATTTCTTGGCCCAATGGTTGGAAATTTGAATTAAACTCTGACCGAATTTTGACCAAATTATGTTTGCCTACAACCTATAAATAGGATTAGAATTCTTATTCTTACTCACTCAACCAACTCAACTATTCATAAGTCTTCTATCCTATTGTGAGCATACCCCTAAGCTTTAACCTTCCCATCTAAAGAGCAACTCACTAGCCTTCCTAGTGCCAAGTGCGATCTGGGTCTAGAAGTCTTCTGAGTTGTAAAAAGCTTTGTTCTATCTGTTACTCTCTATCTCTAAGATGTGAAGTTACGAAACTTCGGATCAAAACTCGTGGTATAAAGAAGTGGCAAGCCTTCAGATCAAAGCTTGTGATTCACTATTAGTGATTATAGTGGAGAAACTTTGAACTTGAGTTCTCCGGACTGGACTAGTCCTCTCAGAGAAAAACCAGTATACATCTTGGTGTTTGTGTTTATTTTCTCTCTCTACTTTACTGCTTTACTTTACTATCTTTATATACACTGTTAGTTAGCAACTACCTTCATTCTAATAATCGTAAATTGGGTAGATTATTCTGCTGCACTCTATTTACCCCCCTCTAGAGTTGCCTCACGGTCCTACAATTGGTATCAGAGCAAGTTCTCTTGATATTTGGCTTAACATCCTAAGAGACTTATGGCAAATGTCTGATCTATCCACACCAACAATGGTGAAGGCCAGTCCACAAATAGGCCACCCCTATTTGACGGTACTAACTACATATACTGGAAGAGATGTTTGAGCTTCTACCTAAAGTCACTTAATTTTGATCTTTGGGATATAGTAGTAGAAGGATAAAAGATGCCACCTAGAATAGTTATAGATGGTAACCTTGTAGAGAAGCCTCATGATAAGTACACAGATACCAAAAAAAAATAAACTAGGCTTGATGCTAAAGCTATTAACGCTCTATTTTGTGTTGTAGATAAAATTAAATTTAACAGGGTCTCTACTTGTGGAACTTCGTATGAAGTATGAAAACATCTTGAGGTCACTCATGAAGGAACCTCCCAGGTGAAGGAATCAAAAATAAGTTGTCTAACACAAGATTATGAAGCATTCAAGATGAAGCAAAATGAGACGATCACTCAAATGTTTACGAGATTCCTCAACATCGTCAACCCTCTATTATCACTCGCAAGGAGTACAGCAATCACGAGAAGATGCACAAGGTACTCAGAGGACTCACCAAGAATAAGAATCCCAAGGCCACCGCAATCATAGAAGGGAATGATCTTACCACGATGACCCTCGAGACACTCATGGGCAAGTTAATAGCTCACGAGATGGATCTCAAGAAATTTGAAGAACCCACTCCCAAAGAGAATATGATCGCTCTTAAGGTGCATCACAAAAAGGTCACCAACTATAACTCTGATGAAAATAAGTCTCAATATGAGAAAGTTGCCCTGACCACATGAAATTCAGAAAATTTCTAAAGATAAAAAATCAAAGAAGAAGGAGCCAACTGACAACAGTGATGAAGAGCCTATATGCTACAATTTTAAGAAGACATGGCATATAAAGAAAGATTTTCGAATCCTAAGAAAAGGAAATCGCCATAATTACTCATCCAGAAGAACATTTTTACAGAAATATGCAAACACTAGTATTTGGCACGAAAATGAAGCTAGTGAATCCGAAGAAGAGAATCCCCGAGAAGCAGCAAACTTATGCTTCATGGCGTTAGCTGATCAGGTAATTGATAATGACTCTTATGATAATTTTACTTTTGATGAACTAGGTAATGCTTTTAGTGGTCTGCTTGATAATTTTAGAAAACTTAGAAATAAGTACAAGCATGCTAAGAAAGATGTTCAAGAATGTCAAATTGAAATAGAGAGACTAACATCTCTACTAAGTGAAGTAAAGAATATCTCAAACGATTCAGACTAGAATTCTAGACTTAAGCTTAACCTCCAGGAGGCACTTGTCAATCTTGACAAGGGCTCTCAGGAGAACTCTAAACTTAAGGAAGAACTCAAATCTGAAAATAAGAAGTATTCCATTGCTGCACATAGAATAGATGCTCTTACTGCTAAATATGCTGAAGTATATGCTACCTCTAAAAATTTTAAGATTAGATTGGGTAAACAGGTTGAACAAACCTCCACCCAACCTAACACGAGACACGTAGCAAGACAAAAGAACACTCACAGCTATGCTCCTACCTACATGCATAACAGTTCATGCAATCATCATACACAAAGAAATATCAAACACAATCAGGCATTCTATTATAGATATCAATAAAGACTACAAAGAAATGTCAAACACAATCATGCATTCTATCCACATAGACCACAAGGAACTACTTCACACAATCATACATTCTATCCACATAGACCACAAGGAACTACTTCACACAATCATATCTATCATGCTGCACCAAGCACCAAGCATACAGCTATATGTCACTACTGTGGTAAGAAAGGACATATATCTAGATTCTGTAGAACAAGGAAATTAGTAGATATAAATGTTTATGCATGGGTACCAAAAACTAATACAGCAGGACCTTCAAGGAAATGGGTACCAAGGATTACATCTATAACTGATTTTGTAGGTGGACCAACCCTCTCATGCTAGAAGCAAGTAGATTCTCGATAGTTGTAAACTCCCTCGACCAAATTTAGGTCTACCTGGCTTAGATAGAGAGACTAGGGTTATTTTGAAGCCATTTAGAATTAGAACATAGTATTTTAGACTAATGTACACAATATCAGTGTCACTTTGTGCACCTTACCGTTGCATCGATATCTGGAGCGCTACACTAGCATTTGCTTTCAAACAAATTTTACACACTTTTCCTAGACATGCCAGCCTTCCATTCTGATATTTGTGTAACTCATAAATACCCTCCCTTGTTTTTTATTTTAGTCGCACAATATTCATTACAAACGTCCGTTCTTAAATCCAAATAAATCCAACTTTGCATCTTTGTTCGTTCGAATCGAAATTGGAGACACAATCTCGACCCGTTTTGTGCAACCCAAATTATGACAATATTCTATTCTGAGTCTTCTACGTCCATGACACTTGTGTACCATCCAATTTTAACCCCATGTATTCCCAATTAATTGAAGAGCACCACTTATACTAATTTTAATTAAATTGTTGTAAGGACCCAACTTTACCCAAAACTAGACCCAACACCAAACCAAATCCACACTCACACCCTCAAGGTTTATACTAAATATCACACACCCTTTTTAGCCACTATATTACACCAAATATGGTGTTTTCCCTCATTCAATCCTAAATTCTTATTTTTGTGCAATTTTCTAATTGTTAGGGACTTTTATGCAAAAGTGCAGTAAGGTGTCCACTTTCCATTGGACCCAACACATGGAGAAAATCCTCCCCTCTCCTTTGATCGGTCATATACAATTTTTCTCATATATTGGAGTGTGCAACACTCAAACATCACCCCCTCACCATCTTGGCCCTCCATTCAAATCCACTCAATCCTAGCCCTCCAATTTTCCTTCATGTAGCATCCAACCCTAATCCCTAGTAGGCATTACCGGCCCTAATCCCTAGGCTAGCACCCCCTCTTATCTCTCCTATATGAAAACTCTTCCTCATTATTTTCTATATCATCAACCACCATCCTCCTTCATCAAAGCCAACCCTAACCCTAAACTTTACAACCGACATCACCATCACCCTCACCATCCCCAACCATCCACCGAGCCTCCACCACCGAGTACCACGGCACACCGCCGAGCCCCGTTGTCATCAATATCACCACAGGATAACTCAGGTCGTCCCCAAGCAGCAGCCAACTACAACTCGGGCCAGTCCCTGAGCAACCGGCCGACACCCATCCCCATCACCGACTTCGACCACAGCACCGGCCAGCACCCAACCACCATCGCCCCCGACCTCGGCCAACCGCTGCCACAGCTCCGCCAGCCACCTCCTCCACCATCGTCATTTACCTCATCAATATCACCACCGCCATCCCGACCTTACACCCAACTTCCCTTCTTCTCTAGTCATCTCAACCCGCCACCCTCACCACCATTACCACCGCCACCAACACCACCATCTCCACTGCCTCTTCATCTTCTCCACCATCAATATCACCGTTACCAATATCCTCGTTACGATCACCAACACCATCATTACCATCACCCGCACCCATCATTTCTTCTCCGACTTTTGCCGGAGACCACCACCACCCTAGCCGCCGTCCTCCCATGGCCATCCCCCACTGCTAATAACCCGCCACCGCTGCCACTGCTGCCGCCGCTGCCACTGTAAGTTGTTGCCTTGCTGCAAGTTACTGCCGGAGCTGCTACTGTTGTGTGATGTGCACGCCGGAGCTCCGCCCTCCCTCGCCGGAGGCAGGCCGCCGACAAGCCGCAGATACCCCCCCTTCGGCCACGATCAACTAGGTATGCATACTTCCCTCTTGATGTATTATCGAATGCATACGTGTAAGGTGAACCCTTGTATATAGGTGTACATGTGTTCAAATAAAATTTGTGTTAGAATTTACCATATAGAAAAATATGGTTATTTGAAGGGTTATACTTGTGCTGACCTAGGTGTTTAGAAGACTGGCTTGTGCATATTTTCCTGTAATTAGGACTGGTGTTTTGTGTAATATATTAATTTGCTATTGTAGCATATTTTGGTAATTAATTTCTTGTCGTACACAATATTTGAGGACAGGACCCTTGTGCATGTTAGCTGCGTGCATACGCGACCTTGCTAGTTGACCAGTCGTGACCCCGCTGCGTCAGTTTCTAATTGCATTATCGTTATAATTCCCGTGCATGGAGACCTAGATGGTTACCCACCTCAGACGTATCCTGGAAATAAGTAGGATACCTGGTACCTATGTGTTAGAAGTGCGACTTAGCACCTATACTAACCATAGCTGTGACCGTGATTGTAACATGTAAGAATTTATACCATAGAATGACTTATAAAATGATATGGACTAGTAGACTAAGTGTACCCCTAACCCCCTTGACCCATGACTAGTCAACCCTAGCCATCGTATTTAATTAGAACGTTTAATTGGTATCTGTGTAACTCATGACATTGTGTAAGTCGTACTTGTGTACATAATTAGCATAGTTTAATGTAGTGATTAATATTTATTGTTATTTATTCGTAGGCATCCAAGATGATACTACCTTGGCTGCTGATTCTGGATCATTACTTGTGCACACCAGAGTTCCAGGCAAGTATACCTTGCCTTGTTGTACTATTTAAATTCAGTTAATTTTATTTGCATGCTTTATTATTTTAATATTATATAATTGTGTGCATCCGAGAAAGACTCGAGTGCAGTCAACGAAGGCGTTGACGTTAGGACTTGTGTCTGACCTAGTACCTAGTGGACTCACCTAAAGTTGTGGAGTTATCAATATGACTCCCCAGGCCTTGACACGTATCATTATACGTCACAGAGTAAATTCATGTAGGGACACGTGCTTCATGCTTGACTGGCCATCGGTGTGAGCAGCACGTGTGACGATATTTAGCTTAGTTGTATATTTCTTTAGTGACTTGCATTATAGTACGAGATATCCATATCTCACTTGAGATTTGTATATTGGCATTGGGCGGGGAGGACGACTAGTAGGCGTATGGGACACCCACCTCCTTTATACAGATACCATGCTCTACGGAGCGATACAAACGTATATATATTGCAAATACCTCGTTCTTCGGAATGATGGATGTTACATGTACAGATACCACGCTCTTCGGAGGTGAACGTTATTATATTACAGAATGCCCTAAGATGGGGGCATATGTGGCATGTACTAGCCAGTCACGGCGATTGGTGAATTACGTCAGCATATGTCTAGCCTACACTTCCCATACGCACTAAGTTGTCCTCAAATTATATTTTACTTAGCTGGTTAGTTCACCCTCGAGTTTTCATAGTATTTACTTTATAGCATGTATTTTTGTATCTTGTTACGTCCCTCTGAGGACCTGATTCCCTTCCAAATTATTTGTACAGTTCGCAGGATGCTTGATCTAGTGGAGTGTGGACATCGTTGCAGGTATCTTTACATCTTCAGCTATTACAGTCTTGTACTACTTTATATTTTGATTCTGCTTTTATAGCCTAGTGTTTATAGGCCTATGTTGTTCTTTTGGTCTATTCGAACGGATGTATTATTGGGCTACAGACTGATGATGCGTATCGTTCTTTCTTGAGATTATTTACCGTAGATTGAGATTTAGTTTACTTGTTGCATGTTAGAATTAGATTATAAATTAGATCACTTGACCGTGGACAACGTAAGTGCGCTTCGTCGGGTCCATTAAATTGGAAAGCCCTACGGAGTCATACCAGCTGGCCATTGCCACGTGTCTGGTCCCATACATTTTGGGACTGGGGCGTGATATGGTTTTAGTGGTGGCCCATGCAGGTCAGAGCATATCGTTTCGGTTACGTTACTGTACCGAATGAGCATGCAACTTAGGATTAATGTTGAATAAGATCTCAATCGATAACTAATTTTAAAAGTCCTCTTGTATTCGATTGTCGCCCTTGGACTTCATTGTTGTATTCGATTGTCGCCCTTGGACTTCATTATTGTATTCGTTCATTTACCGTCGATATCGTTATTATTGTTTCTCATCTTCCTTATTTTGAAAAGATGGATGCTCGCGCTCGGTGATTTCCTCCAGGAGCAGATCCTCGTCAAGACGAAGATGGCATATTTGATAGGATATTTGAGTATATGGCTAACCATGGTAGAGAAGGTTGATAAGTTCTTTCTTATTGCTAGAGCTAGTATAGACTGTTGATATAAGAATTAGACATAGGAGTAGAGACTTAAAACTAGACCCTACCCTTACTTAGGGTAGTAGAGATTTGTTAGTATTAGAAGCTAGAAAGATTGTTTGATTCTAAGGCTCTAGAATAAATTAGGGGAGACATAGCTAGATGCTAGAAATTAGTTGAAGTCTTATGGTAGTGATACAAGGAACGACATTATGAACTTGACAAGACAAAATTTTAGACCAACATCTAGAAGAAGATTATCGGATACTAATAAAAATAGGGTATAAAATAGCACTTTAGGTAGCGAACCATAGTGGTTAACCCCTAGTTGCCTTGTGACTTACGGTATCAGACCTAGAAATTCTTCTACCCTTTAGATAATAATGATTACGACTAAGCTAAAACAGATAGGTAGATTGCTAGACATAGATTGCTAGACCCAACATTTAGATGATGAGATAACTCGAGTACTACAATGTAGATTTCAAATTAGATTAGATGTACTAGACTTATTTCGGTTGTCAGTGTCTATTAGGCTCGTATTTTCCCCATTGATAATTTGATTAGTTAAGCTAGTATCTGGAATAAAGCTATTAGATTGAAGGATGAAAGTATCGACGGATGTTATAGCCTTGAGTTGGATGTCGTAAACTACCTATAACGGATGGCCAGTTATAAATAAGATGGTATCCATATAGTTTGAATGAAGTGTACGCATAGAGTAAACTAGGAGATAGATACACCTTGCTCAGAACCCTGTATTGATACAACGTACCATTTATAGGTCTTTGTGACACCAGCTTGGGCATCGATAGATACACCTTGCTCAGAACTTCAGGCGTGTATATTTCTCTGATAGTTTTCAATTCATAATAGTGTATATATGCATGTTCTAGAATTGTATACTTGATTCTGACACAGTGATTTCACGGACTCGTACTACATGGATCCCGTTAGGAGATGTTATCCCCTACCGTATTGTGCGGGTACTCCTGTACATATATTTTATCGTGTACATTGGGTATTGATTTATATTTCGTGTTCACACACTACTCGTGTTCAGTGTGTTCATTCGCATATACATACTGCTCGTGTTCAGTATAATTATATTCGTGTACACCCACTACTCGTGTTCAGTGGTCATATTCGTGTTCGTAGCGTGTCGTGATTGGATCCATTAGTATTAGTTGGGGATGGGAGAGTAGGAGTTGATTATGTGATCAAAGCCCCATTGTTCATCGTGTACATTTTGATTACATACCACACTTGTAATCGTCTTACCTTATTGATCATGTTCACCCAAACCAATCACAAAATAAACTTCTATCTGAGGCACATTGGTTAGATTGCAGTTATTTTATCATATTGCAGATATTCATATTGTTGTTCTATATTCTCGTATATTACCTGTATACCTATTGTTCATTCATTTATAGGTTAGTGATCTTATATTTCATTTCTATTATCTGTTTTATATGCTCGATTATGTTATTAAAACTGCTTTCAGAGGTATGTTCTTTGGGAGGCTGAGAGTTGAGTGTATGTCTACTCGTAATGCCACTTTCGAGTTACGATATAGTACTCGAAATAGATTGGTTGAGTAGGCATCATGCTGGTATCGATTGTCGTAGAGGCAGAGTTTTGTTCCAGATGCCAGGAGAGCCAGAGTTTGAGTTCGTCAGAGGAGCAGCAGGACAGAGCGAAGGCAACTTCTGTGGAGCTTTGGTAGAAGAGCAAGAGCCGCCACATCTGTTGATTACAGAGTTTATGGATGTCTTTCCAGAGGAGTTGTCGGGGTTGCCACCAGACTGAGATATGCAGTTCTCTATATATTTGGTACCAGGCGCAGAGCTAATATCTCAGCACGTATATAGAGTAAACAACAGCGAACTGGCAGAGTTGAAAAAGCAGGTGGATGAGTTGCAAGACAAGGGCTTTATCCATTTTAGTTCATCACCATGGGGTGCTCCGATACTTTTTGTACCAAAGAAGGATGGGTCGGTATGTATGTGTATGGACTAAAGGGCACTTAACAACCTCACTATCAAGAACAAATATCTGTTGCCGCGGATTGATGATTTATTTTGACCAGTTGAGGGGAGCGAAGGTATTCTCAAAGATAAACTTGAGGTCGGGGTACCACCAGGTGAAAGTGAAGAAGGAAGACATCCCGAAGACAGTTTTCAGGACTCGGTATGGGCTGTTTGAGTTCTTGGTGATGCCTTTTGGGTTATCCAATGCCTTGGCAATATTTATGAACCTGATGAACAAGGTGTTTCATCAGTACCTGGATCAGTTTGTTCTAATCTTCATTGATGATATTCAGATATATTCGAAGACCCCAGAGGATCATGAGCAGCACTTGAGGATAGTTCTGGAGACCCTCAAGAAGGAGAAGCTATATGGCAAGCTATCAAAGTGTGAGTTCTTCCTTGATAAGGTTGAATTCCTCGGGCATGTTATTACAGGAGATAGGATCTCAGTAGACCCGAAAAAGATTTTGGCAGTTGAGTCGTGGTCAACCCCGAGTTCAGCAGCAGAGATCAGGAGTTTCCTTGGACTGGCAGGCTACTATCGGAGGTATATTCAGGACTTTTCCAGGATCGCGGAGACGATGATTAGACTAACCAGGAAGGATATGGAGTTCGTCTAGACTGAGGATTGTCAGTCAATATTTGAGGAGTTGAAGAAAAGGTTGACTACAGCTCCAATATTGACATTGCCATCAGGAGCAGGAAGATTTTCCATATACAGTGATGCATCAGGTAAGGGTTTGGGTTGTGTGTTACAGCAGAACGAGAAGGTGATTGCCTATGCTTCCAGGCAATTATGCCTATATGAGAATAATTACCCAACCTATGACTTAGAGTTGGCAGCAGCTATCTTTGCTCTTAAATTATAAAAATACTACTTATATGGAGAGAGAGTAGAGATCTTTACAGACCAAAAGAGCTTGAAGTATGTGTTTACACAAAAAGAGCTCAACATGAGACAGCGGCGATGGTTGGAGTTGATGAAGGACTTTGATATTTCTTTGCAGTACCATCCAAGAAAGACCAACGTAGTCGCGGATGCCTTGAGAAGGTATCTAGTAGCTATGTACTTGACGAGGGACGGACATTTATTGGCCGATCTTGACAGTTTGGGCATTGAGGTATTAGTTCCTGGAGTCGCATCACAGATATGGGACTTCAAGTATAGTTAGAGTTGATGGATCGGATCCAAGCTGCATAGTTCGAGGATGAGTCTCTGAGGAGCATCAGAGCACAGGTCCAGATAGGGTTGGCAGAAGACTTTAGCATCGCAGATGATGGATCATTGCGGCACGGTACAAGATTGTGTATACCGAGTAGAGCATTGCGCGAGAATATTCTTCAGGAGGTACATCGATCTCAGTACTCTATGCATCCAGGTGCCAACAAGATGTATAGAGACATGAGAGAGCATATTTGGTGGCATGGTATGAAGCGTGAGGTAGCTAGCTTCATATCCAGATGCTTGGTTTTCCAGTAGATAAAGGCGGAGAGACAAAGGCCAGGTGGATTGCTTCAGCCTTTATCCATTCCAGAGTAAAAATGGGAGCATGTAACCATGGATTTTGTTTCAGGACTTCCGCATTCTCCAGGAGGTAAAGATACGATTTGGGTCATCGTGGACAGGTTGACCAAATCAGCCCACTTTATGTCATTCAAAGTGGGTACATCTACGGAGAAGCTCGCGGAGATGTATGTGCGCCAGATAGTCAGATTGTACGGTATTCCTGTGAGCATAGTCTCGGATTGGGATAGTCGCTTCACATCCCACTTCTGGAGGAGTTTGCAGGATAGCATGGGCACTCAGTTCAAGTTCAGTACCGCATATCACCCTCAGACAAACGGGCAGTCGGAGAGTACTATTCAGACTCTCAAGGACATGCTACGTACTTGTGTTTTGGATCTTGGAGTTTCTTGGGTGGATCATCTTAACTTGGTAAATTTTTCATACAATAATATCTACCAAGCCAGTATCGAGACGTCATCATTTGAGGCATTATATGGACGAAGATGCCGCACTCTGTTATCATGGGATGATATTGGTGAGAGAGCTTTATTGGGACCTAAGATGGTAGTGGATGCAGCCGAGAAGGTGAAGATCATCAGGGATAGACTTCATGTGGCGCATGACAGACAGCAGCATTGGACCGATAGCCACCGGAGACCTTTGGAGTTTGATTGGAGGCAGAAAGCTTAGTCCGCGATTCATCGGACCTTTCAGTATTCTTGAGACGATTGGTGCAGTTGCATACAGACTAGAATTATCACCTGCATTGGAGGGAGTGCACAACATATTTCACGTATCACAGCTGAGATGGTACATGGCAGATCCCAGTCATGTGTTAGATCACTCGGAGATAGAGGTGGGCCCTACTCTTAGCTATCCAGAGCAGCTAGTTAAGATTCTGGATCGGAGAGAGAAGGTGCTGAGGAACCAGATGATTTCTTTGGTGTGCGTCGTGTGGAGGCATCACTCGCGAGGAGAGAGTACTTGGAAGCGAAAGATCGAGATGCGTGAGCGATATCCATATCTGTTCGAGCCGTGAGGTATATTTCTTTCTTGCATTGTATTGTTTGCTTTTGGTAGTTAGTTTCTTCCTTAATTTGGAGGAAAAAAATTTTCCAAGGTGGGTAGGATTGTCACCCTCACATTTTCAATCAAGGATAGTTTGGTAATTGACACGAGTATTTTTAATTTTAGGATTTATTGTATTTAAATATTGTGCATGTGTGAATATTTATTTCTTGTATTATTTATTTCTTGTTAGATGCTAGATTATTTTGGACTTGTGTAGTGGACCTAACCAATTAAATTAGATGTATGAACCTAACATTTTTAATTGGTTTAGATTGAGCCCAATAATTAGGCCCATGGATTAGGAGGATGGATTAATTAGTGAAACCATTAGACTAGAAACTTTCTCCCTTAATTAAATTCTTCATGAGAGGCCCCAAGGGGTGTTTTGGACATTTAACAATAGCTTGGGAGAGGGGTATATGGCCGACCACATCAAGGAGGAGAGAGAGTGTCTCTTATTTTATTTTTTATTCCAATTAGATCTAGAATTTTCTTTCTTTCCAAATTTCTTTATTTCTTCACCATTCCTTAACAAATTTTCTCACAAATTCCTTCCCTATTCTTTAATTGAGACTATAACATCAATGATCTACAAGAAGGAAGCAAGGATCTACAAAGAGGAGGCCAAGATCTACAAGAAGGAGCTACATTCAATATTTGGAGATTTTCATTGGGAATCCATCTCCCAATAGGTACATTTTAGTTTTCCCTCTTGTAGTAGGTTCTAAATCTGAGATTTGACCATGAAAAATTACCCCACATGTATAGACTACCCATAGGAATTGGTTTTAGGTTCATAGGACACCTATGGTGGAAATTAAGTATATTTTTGTGTCAATTTTAGGGGAATTCCTAGATTTGCACATGTGGTGTTTGTTAATTGGTCAAATAGATCAATATGACATGTGAATAATTTTTTATGACTAGTATCGTGTCCACAATTGGGTACATATAGGCTGTATCTCGTTACTTTGACGATACGGGTTAATTTTGGGGGTTTTCCTCCGACACGAAAATTTGTGCATATTATTTCTTGACACAGACACGTAGTTGATATTATTATTGTTCGTATAGTTCATAATTAGTATTCTAGACTTGCTCGTGTCCTTTGGGATGTATTTGGTTGTGTGGTAGAGCCGTATCGCAAGCGTATCATAGAATGAGTGTGATACAAGTGCGGTACACTCCACGTGTTTGTCTCATTGCTCAATTATTTATATATATATATATATATATATATATATATATATATATATATATATATATATATATATATATATATATGGGTATGTATAAAATAATATATATATATCATATAGATGTGTATATGTAACTAAGTTTATAGTTGTACCTATGTGTATATGTATATCTATATGTATGTATATATATATATATATATATATATATATATATATATATATATATATATATATACATATATATATATATAGAGAGAGAGAGAGAATAAGGGAGGTGAGATGGCATCTCACTCTCAAAACAAGGGTGGCGGTGATGTGGCACAATTTCAGCCACACATTTCATAATTGGCAAATTGCACTTAACCCCCTCTCCTCATTTGTGTGGTTGGAATTGTGCCACATCACCGCCACCCTTGTTTTGAGAGTGAGGTGCCACCTCACCTCCCTTATTCTCATATATATATATATATATATATATATATATATATATATATATATATATATATAAGTGTGTTGATATGTCTACATATATATATATATATATATATATGAGGGATTGATACATATAGATTGATATAAATAGGGTGTGTGTATATATATATATATATATGCATATGTGGAGTGATATATATAGAGGTGTATATATATATATATATATATATATATATATATGTGTGTGTGTGTGTGTGTGTGTGTGTGTGTGTGTGTGTGTGTGTTTGTGTATGTGTTTGTATTTGAGTTTTGTGTGAGTGAGGGAGAACAGCAGTATCACTACAAGGGAGAGCTCGAGCCCTGAAGGTGTGCAGCAGGTTTTCAGCTTAGCACAGCAGCTCGGGCAAGAGAGCAGTTGCAGTCCCCAACTGCACTGCTGATGCAGTCTCGAGCCAGTACATGCAGTGGCAACACAGTATCGTGCATCGAGATGTGCAATTGGACAGCTATGTGTGCACAAGGCACTGGCAGTATGGCTTCAGTGATTCAACAGGAAGGGAGAGCAGCCTGTGCACTGTACAGTGCACAACAGGGAGTGCACAGGAAGGTGCAGGCAGCCAACTAAGGATAGCAGTCAACTGCAGTAGAGGAAACACTGCATTACAGCAAGGGTTAAGGAGCATCAGCAAGTTTCAATCGAGCAAAATAGTACAGCCTTCATCAGTTGAGCACAGTACCTGCAAGGTATCAGTTTTAGTATCAGTTAGTTTAGTTATTAGGTATATGGTTAGTTGGTTTAAAGTAGTTTCAGTCCATAGGCAGTTAGTGATATACTTTATTAGTATAAAGTATAGCTATATGCATATATGTATATATGTAGTCGTGGTATTGTATTATAGTAGATAGATATGTATATTAGTGTAAGTATATTTATTAGTAATTAGTATATGAATAGTTAGTAGTTAGTATCTATGTATATTAGTGTAGGTATATATGTTAGTAGTCATATATTTTATAGTTAGTATTTTCGGTATTAGCTATATTAATGAGGTTTGGAATTACATTGGGATACCAAGGTAATGTCAAGGTAATGGGTCGATACTCAAGATATTGGGTTTGAGTATCAAGATTGGTGTATGGTAGTGTGATACGCATTGGTGCAAGGCCAAGGTATCCTAATTATTTTGATTAGTTAAGTACTATAAATATTGACTTGTATATATATATAAAAATTACTATTTTCATATATTAAAACTTGTGTATCCTGAGATACGTCATTTTGTGTGTTTTATAGTATTGTAGATTAGCTAGTATAGCTTAGTTTCATAGTGTATTGACCTAGTGTCCTAGTGTTAGACTCATACAACCTAGAATTAGTCGGTTTGACTTAGAAATGCCTTTATGACTTATAATTGCATCAATTTAACTTATTTTTATTTCTGAACCTTGTATTCATGCAACGTACCATATGTAGGTCTGTGTGACACCAGCTTGGGCATCGATAGATACACCTTGCTCAATTCATAATAGTGTATATATGCATGTTCTAGAATTGTATACTTGATTTTGACACAGTAATTTTACGGACTCGTACTACATAGATCCCGTCAGGAGATGTTATCCCCTACCGTGTTCAGCGGGTACTCTTGTACATGTATTTCATCATGTACATTGGGTATTAATTTATATTTCATGTTCACACACTGCTCGTGTTCAGTGTGTCTATTCGTATATACACACTACTCGTGTTCAGTGTAATTATATTTGTGTACACCCAATGCTCATGTTCAGTGGTCATATTCGTGTTCGTAGCGTGTCATTATTGGATCCATTGGTATTAGTTGGGGATGGAAGAGTAGGAATTGATTATGTGATCAAAGACCCATTATTTATCGTGATTCTGATTACATACCACACTTGTAATTGTCTTACCTTATTGATCATGTTTACCCAAATCGATCACATAATGAACTTGTATTCTGAGGCACATTAGTTAGATTGTAGTTATTTCATCATATTGCAGATATTCATATTGTTGTTCTATATTCTCGTACATTACCTGTATACCTATTGTTCATTCATTCATATGTTAGTGATCTTGTATTTCATTTCTATTATATGTTTTATATGCTCGATTATGTTATTAAAACTGCTTTCAGAGGTATGTACTTCGCTCCAATCCTAACTGGATATATTTTTCTAGATGATTGGCTTATAGAGCAGTGTCCCATATTCTACGGACCGCAGGACGGTGTACCTATAGAGGATACTCCTATAGAACAGGAGGACTTAGATGTAGAGCCCAAGGAGGTTTAGTTTATTTGTGTTGGTCTTGTATTAGACTATTTGTGGAGATTCATAGTTTGTATATTATTTTAGATTATAGATTTTATCTTGTTCTTTCCTTCGCTATTCCATTTGTGCTTTATCTTCCTTAGTTTGTATTGTGATTGAGATTAGTTATACTTGTGAGATACCATATTGTTCTTTCGTTTGGATTTGAGATGATTGACAGGTACCATATTATATTATTGAGATGTTAGATAGTTAAAAATTACCCAGAGAGCATACTACCGTTGATGCTGCGGCGTAGGCTGGGCGTAACCACGTACTCGTGTCCGAATATCCGGGTGCAGGTCGTGACAAAAAGCAATGGAAAGTAGTGAAAGAAAAGCAGTAAGAAGCTGAGAGAAGCAGCTGAAAAGCAGCAGCGGTAGTAAGCACAAGCAGCAGCAACAGAAGCATTGAAAAGCAGAAGTAGTAGCAGTAAGCAGCAGTAGCAGTAAGCAGCAGAAGCAGAAGCAGAAGCAGAAAGCAACAGCGACAGTAAGCAGCGACAGTAGTAGTTTCAATAAGCTATGGCTTATTGATAAGCCGATAAGTTGGTAAGTTAACTTATATATATATATATATATATATAGATTAATTAGTTTATATTAATAAACTAGTAGTTTACGTATATATTGTAAATAAGTTAGTATATATATATATATATACTAATATATATATAAAACTTATTTACAATATATACGTAAACTACTAGTTTATTAATATAAACTAATTAATCTATATATATATATATATATATATATATATATATATATATATATATATATATATATACTAACTTATTTACAATATATACGTAAACTACTAGTTTATTAATACAAACTATACTAACTTATTTACAACATATACATAAACTACTAGTTTATTAATACAAACTAATTAATCTATATATATATATATATATATATATATATATATATATATATATATATATATATATATATATATATATATATGATATTTATATATGCATAAGTACTAGTTAGTATTAGTTAGTATTATTTAGATTACCTTGAGATACACCAAGGTAATGAGAGTTGAGATATCTTTGGTACGGGTATTGAATATTCGAAGGGATATGTTAGTATAGTATTGTTATAAGTTTAAAAATATATTAGTGTATAGTAAGGAGTATGGATAGTTAGTTATATGTTAGATATTGAATTACCTTGTGATACCAAGGTAATGTCAAGGTATTGGGTTTTACTCAAGGTATTGAGTTTGCACATCAAGACGGAGTGTAGGTGGTGTGATACCGCTTTTGGTTCAAAGCCAAGGTATCCACTTAGCATTAGTTTAGCTAGGAGTGATATATATTTTCTCTTATATATATATATATTATAATATTTTCATATCTAATAAAATGCGTATCTTATGATACAGTATCTTGTTAATTTTTTAGTATCCTAGTATAGCTAGTATGGCCTAGTTACATAGTGTATGGACCCAATATCCTAGAGATGGACTCATACAACCTAGAAATAGCTAGTTTGACCAAGTTTGACCAGTTTAACCTAGAGTTGACCTAGTTTGATTATTTTGACTTAGAAATAGCTTTTTGACCTAGAAGTTGACTAGTTAAACTTATTTTCATTCTGAAACCTTGTATTGATGTAATTTTCCATATTTAGGTCTTCGAGGCACCATACCGGACATCTTTGATAGTTTTTACTAGATTTTAGGCAAGTACATTCTTTGATAGTTTCTCATTCATGATATCCTCTATGTCTCTTATATTTAGTGTAGATATTCTTGATTTCTTGACACGATGGTTACACGTATTGGTATATCTGAATCTCGTCATAAGATATTATTTCTTGGTATTTACGGTATATCTTGTGCAAGCCTTGTTTCCTTGTTCTTCTTGTACAAATACAGATATTGGTTCATGAGAAGAGTAGCGTCCTTCTTGTGGGATCCTGTGTCATAACGTACCATGGTTAGATCTACTATACCAGTCGGGGGCAGAGAGTATGTAGTATAGATATGTGATAATACCCTCCTTGTGAATGACTTGTTTCTTGAATAGTGTTAATCATACACCGCACGTATGATAACCATACCATAATCCGTGTGCAAGTTTCCAAGCTGATCACATGTTAAAGCTGGTTCTCACTCACTTAGTGGTAGTATTTTTTGTTCATTCCTATGATGGTCATTATTATATTTATTTCCAGTATTCCTTTATTGCATATCTCTTATACCTTTTATTGCATCTTGTATATTCGCTCTATTTACTGTTACATAGTTTATATCATTTATTAGAACTGCTGTTAGAGATGTACTTTGCTACTTTCCTGACTGGATATATTTTTCCCAGATAACACTGAGGGGTGGTACCCCACTCGCTACGGGCCTCGGGATGTCGTAGGCTTAGAGCCAGAGACCTTAGCTCAAGAGGGTCTGATCCCGACTAAGACAGATGACCCAGGACTCGTAGCACAGTAGTTAGACTCTTTTGTACTGGATTTGTCTCCAGTATATTGTTATTAGTATTTCTTTGTTTGACTTATTGGATATTATTTGTCTTATGAGTTGTATTGTGACTCTTCTATTCTTTTTATCATATTCGTGCGATTGTTCCATCTTATAAATCTGTGGTTTGAGTATTCATATTTTTATTGGTGGTATTATTATATCTTGATTTCTAGATAGATAGTTTATCCAAACAGCGTTCTACCGCTGATGCTGTGGCGTAGGCTAGGTGTTCATCACTACTTGTGCCCCTATATCGGGTGTTGATCATGATAGCGGTCCCCTCAACTGTACTTTAGGTGGCCTCGCCTGTGTTCTTTGAGTTGGAGCTGCTCCCTGAATTGTACGACGAGGGTTGGTAGGACAATCCCTCAGTTGATGCCCCTCGGTACCACAATACAGACAAACTCCCAACCTCTTCCTGCAAACTTCCTAGATATGGACGAACATCTTGCAGAAGTGGCAAAAAACTTATTGTGACTGTCTTTGTTGCTGTTGTGGTACCTGGTGAACCGGCGCCCTAGCTGGAGTCTGGTACTGTTGTGGCTGCTAAAAAGGTCTAGATTGGAAATAAGGACGCCTAGCAGGCACTTTGCTGCTACTAGCCCCTAAAAAAGAATCATGGTCTCTTTTAGGTTTCAAGCTTAACCCCCTCTCAACCTTGCATGTCTCCACAAGTATCTCTGAATATGTCTCATAGAAAGATGGAATGAGGACCTTCACTTCCCAGTTCAGACCCTCGCGGAAGCGGATAGCCAGAACCTCTGGCTTCCTCGCCAAATACTCCATCAATCGGCTCAGCCTACCGAACTCTACGGTGTACTTTTCTACGGACATGCTCCCCTGAGCAAGGCACTCAAACTGCCTCCCTAAGTCCAATCTTTGCGTCCGAGCAAAGAACTTTCTCTTGAAGAGGTCCTTGAACACCTTCCAAGACTATCCTGCATCAGCAAGAAGTGACTTATTCCTGAACCAACTATAGGCGATGTCGAACAGCTGAAGTCCTACTGTCTCAACCTTTAGATCCTCAGCAAGAAGGGACACCCACATAAGATGCACGATATCCTTAAGCCAATCATCATCATAAATGATGTCCTCGATTCCATTGAAGACCCAAGGTTCCAGCTTCTTGAAGTCCTGGGTATTACCCGGCCGAAGCTGGGCAACTTGCGGAGTAACCTGTTGCTGGACCGGAGCTCCTCTCTCTACTGCAGCAAGGGAAAGCTGATGAGAACTCTCAAAACCCTACTGTAACACATCGTACTACCTCTAGTGAGCCTCTGACTGGGCCCTCTGAGCCTCCATCATCTCGCAAAATAATGCGAACACCTGAGTCGCATCTGTCAGCACGGAAGGTGGAGGTGGAAGCCCCTCTTACACAGATAGAACAGTCCTCTGATCAGGAGGTGGACCCCCGAAAGCAACTGACACGCTAATCATCGGTGAAGTGACTGGTGCAGGCCCTCAGAAAGTCATATATCTCTCAGAAACTGCTCATCTCTGCTGTGATCGATTCTTAAGCGGCATCCTAAGGCAAAGTAAAAGAAAGAATTAATATGGCACATGATATAATATACTCAAAGAAGGACAGTTAAAGATTAAATATCAATATCAAGAAAGAATAGTTGAAATGAACAATAGAGTTTTTACTAGTTGTGATTGAGTATTCTCAGCCTATAGCCTATATCCTATATCCTAAAATAGGCACATAATAGCACTCAAATCAGAGCACCACAACGAATTGCACTAATTGCGACCTCGAAGACCTGCATGGGCCACCACTAAAAATGTATCACGATCCGCACCCGGTGTAGGGGAGCGAGTAGTGAACAACGTCCAGCCTACGCCGCAGCATCGGCGGTAGAACATTGTTTGGGTAAACTATCTATCTATCAATAATGATTATTAAGATATATAATACCACCAATAAAGTATAAATACTCAATCACAGATCTATAAGATAGACAATCGCACGAATATGATATAAAGAACTAAAGAGTCAAATACAACTCACAAGACAAAATAATATCCAATGAGTCATCAAATATAATAAGAAATACTAATGTCAAATGTTGGAGACAAATCAAGTACAATAAACCTATCTACTGAGCTACAGGTACTGGGTCATCTGTCTCAACCGGAATAAGACCCTCATGAGCCAAAGTCTCTGGCTCTAAGCCAACTACGTTCTGAGGCCCGTAATGAGTGGGATACCACTCCTTAGTGTCATTTAGGAAAATATATCCAGTCAGGAAAGGAGCAAAGTACACCTCTAACTGCAGTTCCAATAAATGATAAAAACTATGTAACAGTAAATAGAGTGAATATACAAGATATAATATACAAGTACAAGAGATATACAAAATAGGAATACTAGAATTAAATACTAGGAAATAAGTATCATAAAATGAGCAAGAAATACTACTACTATGTGAATGAGTACCACCTTTAACATGTGATCGGCTTGGGAACTTGCACAAGGATTAGGGCCTGGTTAATCATACGTGCGGTCTATGATCAACACTCACAAGGACATGCACAAGAAGGGGAACGATCACATATCTACATTAACACTCCCTGCCCTAAATGGTATAGTGGATCTAACTATGGTACGTTATGACACAGGATTCACTGGGTAGGTAGCTAGTCTTCCCAAGAATTAATGTCTGTACATATACAAGAAAAATGAGAAACAAGGCTTGTACAAGATACACCATAAATACCAAGGAATAACATCTTATAAAAAGATTCGGATATACCTATCTGTGTAACCATCGTGTCAAGAAATCAAGGATATCTACACTAAATACAAGAAACAAAGAGGATATTATAAATGGGAAACTATCAGAGAATGTACTTACCTAAAATTCGGTAAAAAGTATCAAATATGTCCGAAATGGTGCCTCAGAGACCTAAATATGGAATATTACATCAATCAAGGTTTTGGAATAAAAAACAAGTTAAACTAGTCAAATTATAGGTCATAAAGCCATTTCTAGGTCAAAACAGTCAAACTAGGTCAACTCTGGGTCAAACTAGTCAAACCTGGTCAAACTAGTTATTTCTAGGTTGTAGGAGTCTATTTCTAGGATATTGGATCCATACACTATGTAACTAGGCTATACTAGGTATAGGATACTAGTACTATACTGTATTGTAAGATACGTATATATATATATATATATATATATATATATATATATATATATATATATAAGTTATACAAATATATATATATAAGTTATACAAATATATATATATAAGTTATACAAATATACTACATACTAGTATTCCTAGTTAAACTAGTACTAATGGAATACCTTGGCTTTGAACCAACTTGGTATCGCACTAGCTACCCTCATCTTGATACCCATACCCAATACCTATAATTACCTTGGTATACAAGTAAAACTTACTAACTTATCAAACTAAGACAACTAACTAGCTAAGGTTTATAGAGGCACTCATCTATATACAATTAAGTATCTAACATACCTCACTTACCAATGTCTAACTTATACTATATACTAACTTATAACAAAAATACCACTTAACATAGATTACCAAACTAATACATACCCTCTTCTAACATATAACTCACACAACAACATATAACCATATATCAAATACTAACTTATTGCTAAAATCTAACTCCAATCACTAACACATATAAACTAATCTTCAACTAACAACTAACTTAAAAACTAACTACACCACTCCAACCTACAAACCCAACCCCCTTACCATGGTAGCTGCTACAACTAGCAACCTTGCTGCTGCTGCCCCTAGCAGCATTGCTCTACTGCTATATGCAGTACACCAACTGCAACTTGCCATTGCATAACCACCTGCAAATGGCAGTAACCCGACTTTTGTGCACCTGGTGCACAGGCCAACCCGATACTCATCACAGTCAACTGACAGTGAATACTCTTTCCTTGCCTCCTTGATAGTTCACCCCTCCATAACAGTCCTTATATGAATCAAATAGTCCCCACAACTCCTCACTGTCGAATACAACCCTCATAATCAGTCCATAGACCCAAATCAGTGAGCATAACTCTAACATATGTTCACAAGGAAACCCTTTTTTCCACATGCAACTAGAACACAACCAAAATACACTAAATACAATAGATACATAAATAGATGTATATAGAAACCATATATATATATATATATATATATATATATATATATATGTAGCATATATATGTAGCATATAACAACTCAAATACAATACTCTAATAACTATATCCAAGTCAAATTAAAATATAATACAAAACAACAAACACGTGTAGTGCACCACAACCGTATCACACTCAATCTATGATACGCTTGCTATACGGCTCCAACACATCACCAAATATATCCCGAAAGATACGGACAAGTCCAATATCATAATTAAGAGTAATATAAAGTGCTAGCTATACCACTACGTGTCCGTGTCAAAATGTGACATGCTTAAACCCACGTATCAAAGAAAAAACTCTCAAATTAACCCGTATCACCAAATTATCATAATACGGCCTACACGTATCCAATTATGGACACGACACTAGTCTCACACAACCAAATACATGTTAATTTGGTCTAATTGACCTATTGACAAACACATGATGTACCAATCCTGAAATACCTCCAAAATTGGCACATAACATACCATAACTTTCTCTATATGCCTCCTATGAACCAAATTCTACATCCTATGGGTAACCTTAGTACATGGGAGAGTTCCTAATGATTAAACTATAGATTTAGAGTCTAAATAGAGAGGGAAAACTGAATTGTACATATTGGGAGATGGATTTTCAATGCAAGTCTCCAAATGAGTGTCAAGAGCCTTCAACTTGTGCTCCTTCCTCCTTCTTATAGATCCATGCTTCCTCCTTATTCCAATAGCCTCTAATGGTGAGTAGAGATTTATTTTATTTATTTATTTTATTTCATTTAATGGATTAAATTATTAATTTCTAAATCCTTCTTTTATATATATGACCATTTGCCATGGCTTGGATATTTTAAGCAATGTACAACATTTTTTCTCCTAAATAAATTTATATTACTAATTTTGATTATGCCTAATTTATTTGGGACATGGATGTTACATCTGTTTGACCTCTCCTATGCTCCAAAAATATTGCCAAACATCTATAATCACGGTTACCGTAAAACTGCCTCATTTTGACTAGAACATGACTCAAATCCAACCCAAACGTATGTAGTCATATAGTGCACACAAATACCCCTATATATATATATATATATATATATATATATATATATATATATATATATATATATATATATATATATATATATATATATATATTAATTTGGTTCTATTTATAGAGTTCTAATTATAGAAAGGGCCATAGGTAGCATCCTAGTTGGCAAACTACCTAACTAACTACCTAACCACCCAAGATCATAACCAACCAAATCCTAACCATAAGAACCCAACCCCTCTTTATAATTTCCCCCTTGGTGGTCGACCCCTACAAGCCCTAGGAACACCCCCTCCTAGGTTTAAATATATCCAAAAATGTCCATATATATACCCCCTTATCACAAAATCAAACCCTAACAACTCTCTCTTCTTTATGGCCGACCACACCCCCCCCCTCTCCTTCACATGTAAGAGTATCCCCCTTGTCATCTACCCCTCATAATATCGTCTCCTTCACCAAAAACCCTCTCCTCTCTTCCAAAGCTCCATCTTTCATCATCCTTCCACCCAATCTCCACCAAACAACTATAAAGGCTCCACCATTGCCATCAAACCCATCAAGAACCCATTGTCAACATCATCAAACCATAAAAACCCCATTTCCATCATCATCAACCCATCAAGAAGAGAGAAGCAAGGCAAGCACAAGCAATAAGGTGCATTCTTGAACAAGAAGAGGCACCGTCATCCAAACCTTTAAAGCTTTCGGGTAAGGATTCAAACTTCCCTTCTCAAATCTTTATGGCATGAATCTCTTAGATTTATTTAATTTTAATATTCTAGAACCCTCTCTTGCTATCTTTTTCTACCATAAAAATCTATTAAAAAATTTATGTTAGATTGATGATAGATTGGACAACAGTAGGGCTACTTTTAGACTTTGTGACACTGTTCTTGGAGGTTTTGTTATTAATTATTAAAACTTAATTTATTTTTATTTTATTACTATAAAATAATTATTTTAGAATTATTTTTATGGTATTTTTATCAAAATTCTGAACTCTAAAAATAAGGGTCACTAGTCAAGGTTACGGGTGATTTTGTGGCATAGTTTTGCCCATAAATAGGTTGTTTTGGATGGAATAAAAGATAATTATTTTCTAAGATTAAAAAAGAATAAAATATGATATAAAATAATTTTTCATGAATATAGACCATACACATGGACTGGCAATGCTCCGAACAAGTTTCAGACAAAACTAGTCAACTTAAAGTAGCCATAATTTTAAAATATAATTATTTTGTCAATCCTAGAATTTAATGATTAAAAATTAATATAAATCAGGTTTAAATCAAGATTACATGATTTATTATGATTTATATTCATGTCCTTCGATTAGGATCTAAACCGTGAATTTTGGAAGTCGTAAATCATGAAACTAGGTTCCGATATCTCGTAAAATGTGTAAGTTATTGTGTCAATCATTTACATGTTAGGATGAGGTTGGACTTGGGTATTAATGGTTTATAATAAATTATATAATTTATTTATGATTACAAGGTTCTTGATTAGATACTTAAAGTAGAAAATTTATTATTTAGGTCAATTGGATTCTGGAGGAGTGGACGCGGGACTAACTTTACAACTATAAACTGCAGACCCAGGCAAGTGTACCTTGCCAAACTTGTAGTAGATCTTGTTATATTATCTGCTTATTTATATATATATATATTCTTGTGATGTGCCTGCTCAACCTAGGACCGTGAGACGTTGCTTAGCATCCGAAAAAGATTTGGGTGTCGACGCCGTACGCAGAGTCGTGTAATGTCACTTAGGGAGTTGATTCCACGATCCTATTTTTACGTGCTTGTTTTATCAACTACGCCAGACCGTAGGACACTTGACACTATTTCATGTGACAGAATCTTTCTTTGAGTTATTCATGGTGATTCTGTATAGGCTTACAGGATTCGTGATATGAGACTTGCATATTATATAGATATTATTATGACTCGTTGTACTAGCTAGAGGTCATGATCTTGCGTGTTATGGACATGAGATATTATGGACATAAAAAGTGAGGTTACATTAGGTGGGGAGATACACACATGTTATATGTTTATTATTATTATTATATATATATATATATATATATATATATATTATGTTACTAGAGGTGTGTTAGTCTCTGTACCAGAGCTTGGCATATTTACAGGCCCTACGAGATACTACTTGCTGCTATGGGCTCCCCGAACAGAGCCTGTAGTGGTCTCAGCCTAAGTACTAGTGATGCTCTCATTTTAATTTTACTTAACTGGTTACATAGCTTGCCCTGAGGATCTGTTTTTACTTACTGTATTTCATTTGGCTTGAGTGTTTATTATACCTTGCTATGTCCCCTGAGGACCTGGATCCGGATTATGTCCCTAGGTGTAGACGAGGAGAACTATCCCGAGGTTTACGGAATAGGTGTTGCTATTGGAGACGTACAGGTTGCAGAGGACAAGGTTATTCCAGATGACTTCTCTTTAGCACACAAGTATCCCCACCATTCATTTATTATGCTTAGTATTCTTAGATATTTGATCTTGTAGTGACTTCTAGATATTGTACTTGGAGTTATTTTTTTCTATTTTTATGACGAGTTATTCCCCATGATATTATTTATATTATTTTGGTTGGACAGATCATTTTATATTATTGTGACTGGACTTGTCTCTTTGTGATTTCGTTACTTATTGTGGATGAGATTAGATATATAAACTGTGACAAGTATTTGTAGACCATTTTATATGTATTACAGCTTAAGTACGCTCTAACGGGTCTATTAAATTGGGTTTGTCCATTGGAGTTGTGCTGTTAGCCATTGCCACAAGGCTAGTCCCTTGGTTTTTTTGGACTGGGGCGTGACAAATATCCTGCAATATCTCTAATCCTGAGCCACATGAGTAATCTTAGCAACCTTACCCTAGGGTCCGTAATACGTAGGACACCAATCCTCTAAGCAGTCACCTAAAAATATTATCCAGTCAGGATGGAACAAGTATAACTCCAACAGCAGTTCCAATTAATGACAAAGACAATAAGATAGTAATAATGAATATAATAAATGATGAGTAAAAGCAGAACGATCATCATATCCTGGAAATGGCAATATGAGGAATAAGTAAACACTGAGTATATAACATACATGCAATGAGAAATAAGTAGATAAAGCAAGTAAGGTACAACTCAATAAGTATGAAATAGACAGGAAGAACTATAAAAACTGTGTATTTTGAAGTACTAATTTTGATATGTTATCGTCTTGGAAACTTGTACGATGAATACTGGCTATCTAATCATACATGACATATATGATTTGTTGACACAAAAATGGTCACAATCAACCTGATTCTGATAATCGACAAACACCGAGTTTAAATACAAAGAGCAGCTACTAGAGACGAAGCATGGTTACTGAACTAAAGCCGCATTGCTAATAAAGACAAACATTTGTACCAACCACTTGCATCTTATATTTACTAGTCTTTTCATATTTTCAATAATAAAATTTTATATTTATTGAGTCTAGGACTTATGTGAGTCGAGTCAAACTTGGCAAACTAGAAATATTTATTCCACTCACAATAGCCTACATACAAATCCATTTGAATAAGCCTGAAACCTATCTTCATATACAAACCCAAATCAAACCAAAACTAGCGCATACAAAACTTAGAATATTCTGGAAATCATCGGACCAAACTCAGACCGAACTCAGACCGAACTCGATTTTGCTAATTCAGAATATTGGCCAGTTGTGTAATCCATGATTTTGTGGTTCCTACGTTCGAATTTTTTAAATACTAAGGTATCGAATTTTGGCCAAATTTTGTCCCCAAATACCTTATAAATAGACTTGGATTTCCTCATCCCAAAAACACTCAACAATTCTCAATCTTTCTATTCTATAAGAGAGTAAACCCCTGAGCTTTAACCTTCTTCATCTCCAAGATCAAATCTTAGCCTTCTAATAACAAGTGCGATCTTGTTTAGAAGTTTATCAGAGTTGTGATAGCTTGGCTCAACATATTTTTCTCTTCTATTTGAAGTTGATGTGCCCTTCACATCAAACGCATGTGTGAAGTCTTTCAAGCCTTCGGATCAAAGCTCTATGTTGTAAAAAGTCTACAAGCCTTCGCATCAAAGCTTGTGATTCACTATTGGTGATTATAGTGGATAAAACTCCGAGCAAGAGTTCTCAAGACTGGACTAGTACTCTTAGAGGAAAACTAGTATACATCTCGATGTTTGCGTTTGCGCTCTTTCAACTCAACTGTTTTGCATATTTGTCGTACATATATACCGTTATTAGTTGGTAACTACTTTCACATCGCATAATTTTTAATTTGATAGATTATTTCCCTGCACTCTATTCACCTCCCGCTAGAGTTTCCATCACGGTCCTACAATTGGTATCAAAGCTTGTTCTCTTGTTACCGGACTAACATTCTAATAATATAACACATAGAAATAGCACGGTCACTCTTTCCTATCAATGTTAAAAGTCAACATCCAGATAAGCCACCCATATTTAATGGTACAGACTACACTTTTTGGAAAGCACACATGTGTATTTTCTTAAAATATCTTAGTTTTGATTTATGGTCATGTGTTACTAATAGCTACAAAAATTTGGACAAAGCAGACGATGAATACAACGAAGAATAAAAAAAGCAGCAAGCTATGATACAAAGATAATGTATGCCCTTTAATGTGCTCTAGGAAAGAATGAGTTCAAATGCATCTCCACGTGCAGTACATCACATGAGATATAGAAACTATTAAAAGCGAATCATGAGAACCACAAAGAAAATGAAGCTTGCAACTTTCAAGAAGAAGAAGAAGAAGAAGAAGAAGGAATCAACTTCGAAGAAAAAAAAACCTCAAAATATTGCAAGCTTGTGCCCAAATGAGAAAGCAGTAAGCTAAGAGAAAGATGGAAGCATTATGTACAAGGGTAATGCCAGCAACTCAAAAGAAGAAGACCCTCAACGTACTACAGACTTATGCTTAATGGTAAGCGAGGTAAATAATAATTCATTATTTAAAGAGTTTTCTTATGATAAATTATCTTATGCTTTTAATGATCGATTCGAAGATTATAAGTAGCTTAGGAATAACTACAAGCAAGCTAGAAAAGATATTAAGTCTTATCAGCTTAAGAATGAAAAGCTTAGTTGCTTATTAAATGAAGCAAGAGATGATTCCTCTCATGACGACTCTGTTGAGGTCTCTAAACTTAATATTAGCTTACAAAAAGTACTTGACTTCTTTGATGAAAGCAACCATAGAGCAAGTACAAGTATTAGTAGCATAGCAAAAATGTGTTCTTTGTCATTAATAAGAATAAATCAAATCTCCCCAAGTAGGATTCAAACCTACGATCAATCAGTTAATAGCCGACCGCTCTACCACTGATCTACTGGGGAACAATAGGAGGTTCGACCTCATTGAGTTCAACTATCGTTCTTAACCCATAAAAGAGATAAACTTAAGAAGGACTTGGAACCGGAAAGGAAAAAGTACTCTAATACCTTACTTAGAATTGATGTTATTACTGCCAAATATGATGATTTACATGCCAGATCTAAAAATTTAAAAATCAAACTGGATAAACAGGTTATTCAACCTAAATCTCAATCATGCACTAAACACGTGAGATACATGACTCAACAAAAAGTAACGACCACGAGAAGCTTTCAAAAGAATGAAAAAAAGCTAAAAATTCACATAATCACGCCCATGAGAAGCTTTCAAAAGAATGACAAAAAAGCTAGAAATTCACATAATCACACCTTTATCTACAAAAAACCACAAAAGAATATTCATATCACACATCGCACCTATACACTTGTTTCACACATAAACAGTCATAATATATGTCATTATTGTTGTTTGAAAGGAAACACTTCACATCTATGCAAGGTTAGAAGAATGGTATATATGAATATATTTATTTGGGTTCCTAAAGCTAATCACTGTGGATCCAAGTTTTGGATGCCAAAAACTTTACCCAACCGTGTAGGTGGAATGCTCTGCATCAAATATAGTACCAAGGAATATATTAGTTATTGCAACGCTACAAAGGTCATCCTCAAAGAAATTGTACCAACATAAATATAACTAATAAAGTCATTCTGTAATAGGCTGAAACAATTATCCTCATATTTTATTCAGCATTAACTATTGTTATATTTGTGTAACTCCATAAATCCTTATAGCTTAATTACTATGCTCAGATTTTGATTTTGTATGAAGAAATATTATCAAAATCTAAGCTCTCTAAAATTAAAAATTATTATGGATACAAGCTGAAAGGGCCCTTCTGTCAACAAGGTTTAAACAACCTTAAGCGACACAACACTTAAGCGTCTTCAGACCACCGCTAGCTGGGATCCGGCCCCTATAGATCATCCATGATAATTAATACCTCACAGAGCAATGATGTACAAAAACTGTTTTAAAATATTTCTTAAATATAAATATCATCATTCTAATATTAATTTCTTGGATTCATTATATACATTTGACAATTATACTGTTAAACACAATAAATGATTCATAGCTTTATATCTTGAATGCCTGATAGAAACATTTAAATGCTCTAAATTGTGTTAAATGTGACATTTTCTTTTTAAAGCATTTTCTTTTATCTATGAATGGCATACATATAAATTGGGTTTTCAATATGTATATAATACTTTAATTTGATATTATTTACTATATTCATATCACAAGATTTTATGCCTATTTTTATTAATCATTTTGATGCATATTGTATTTCTAAAACCAGAAGAAATCTTAGCATGGATTTTTGGAACCTAGGGCAGAACTCAGACCGAGTTTGGGCCAAACTCGATCTGGGTATTTCCAGAACAGAAGCAACTCTCAATTTTTGTTTTAAACCCTTTACCTCCCTCCTTCTTTCCATCCGAACAGCAGCCTTCTTCCTTCTCCATTCAAAACTGTCACGCCCCAGTCCCAAAATATTATAGAACTAGGCCACGTGGCAATGGCCAGCTGACACGTCTTCGAGGATATCCCAATTTAATGGATCCTGGCGAAGTGTGCTACGCTGTCCTAAATCTAACAAGTCTAATATATCAACAGGCAGTGTCTAATCTCATCTCATCCACAAACAACAAGTATAATACTGAAAGAAAGACTGGAATATAAGGACATAGACGAAGACATAGTACAACTGAAATAAGTCTGGTGGGAACAAACCCACTACAATGTACTGATAGACTGAAATAAAGTACTGAATGTCTGAAATGAAAGTACAGATAAGGAGAGACTGGAACAACATCTAACTAGGTAAGGAGCTCCAGTCATAGGCAGAAGGCCTACCAATCTGATCAGGGGTACTCTGATGGAAGTACCTCTAGCTCCTCGTCAAGAGCAAACCTCGCCTCTACACCTGGCCCGTAAACTGTGGGATAAAAGGCATCGTCCAGATCTGGAAGATAACCAGGTCCTCAGAGGGACGTAATAAGATACAATATGCATGCTGGATATAGTACTGAAATAAAAGTAAAGAGGAGGGGTGTGCTAACCATCTAAGTGAATGCAATATAAGGACAACCTAGGAACGTATAAGTAGGTGTAGGCATAATGTCCAACGTCCTCTAGAGTGTGGTATCTGTAATCGTCCATCATTCCGAAGAATGTGGTATCTGTATATAAGTATAACGTCCCCACTCTAAGGCGTGGTGTCTGCTATGTATACATACGTCCGTAACACTCCGTAGAGCGCGGTGTCTGAATATAGGGAGTCACCGGGTCTATGGTTCCTCTGGATACCATGGAAATCCGGTGGGGGTATCCCATACGTTTGTCAGTTGTCCTTCCCGCCCAATGTAGATACGCAAGTCGAATGCACGACTTGAGTGTACCATATCTAGATGCCAAGTCTCAATTAACTATATTATTCTAGAATACAAGCTAGTCCATGATGTATGTCGTACGTACCGATAGCGAATCGGGTACGCGGACCCGCATCCCAATATGAGTGTACCATCACGATACGTGTATAGTGCCATGGTCAAGGAAGATATCAAAATATCCTCACAGTGGGTGAGTCAGCTAGCAACTAGGACATGTACACTACTCATCGACGCAATGTCGACCGCACCCGAGTCATTCTCGGACACGCACAGTTCATGTATAATTGAAATATTTAACATTTAAATTTAAAGCAGTAATCCAGCAAGGTATACTTGCCTGTCCCAGGTAGCTGCGAAATCCAAAGCCCTGCTCCTGATGCCTCGGCAGTAGTGTCCAGCAATCCTATATAGGATATAGTAATGTCCAAATTAGTCGCTACAATAGCACGACTAGGACACACTGTCCGTATCTACAACTGACACGGGGTCGGGGCTGTATGTATATATAGCTAACACTATTATTTATATATACACTAAAACATATTTAAATATATTAAAAATATATTTGTTTATTAGTACAAAAATAATATTTATGTATTATTTAGCAATACACTGGTAATTATGTTATATTCAATAAATACATATATATGTATATAATAGATAATATCCATAACATCATTTATTTATACATATTCCTATATAGTATGGTAACTTGAAATATATATATTTATATACATATATATTAATATATATACATATTAGGTATTCAAATAAAAATAGGGTATTTAAAACTCATGTATATATATACTATGTATATACATACATTTGTTATTTATAAAAATACGTACTTAGATATTTATTTTATATACAAAATATACCAAAAATAAAAATACAGTATATACACAAAAATAATACTTGATTTCCAAAATGTATTTAATATTATAGATATTTGATTATTTTATATTCTTTGTATTTAAAAATAACATACATACATACATACATACATACATACATACATACATATATAATATAAATTAAAAAGAAATGATTATAATATATAATATGAAATTTATACAGGAATATAATAAATACATATACTGTTAAATACCTAAAATATAGTATATAATATAGAATACGTATTTAAAATACGGGATATACGACATTCCTATGTATTAGAACTTGTAACGGAAAATACATGTATAAATATTAATAATTACACATAAAATATTGTACCTTATTGCTCGACAGGTCGAAGGGGTCGAGCTGGTCGATCGTCGCCGGCGGGGGTGGCCGGTCGGCGCTCCGGCGAGGCTCGGGGAGGTCGCGGGCAGCAGCAGCGGTCTCGAATAGTTCCCAGCTGCGGGCCCAATTTCTCCTCGATGCGGCGGCGGCGGCGGCTGAGATTTTGTGGGGTGATGGAAGACAGGCTAGGGGAGGCTCCGGTGGAGTATGGTGGCCGGAGGTGCGGGGGTGGAGGAGTACGAGGTCGGGGGGTGTTCGGCTGGGCTGTGCGGGCAGGGAGAGTTTGGATCGGTGTAGGCGGCTGGGGGAGCTACTCAGGCGTCGTGGGGGCCGGAGACTCCGGTGGCAGGTGGGGGGGAGACTGGCGAGGGTGGTCGAGTTGGTATGGCGGCGGTCGGTGGAGGCTGGTGGCGGTGGTGGAGCTCGGGGATGAGGGAGTTGGGGTCTGCTGGTGATGGGTTTGGTTGGGATTTTAGTCTTTAGGTTTTGGGTTTTCTCATTTAATGAGTGAATAGTATGTATATGTAGGAGAGAGAGTGAGGGGGGGCTGCCTAGGGATTAGGACCGGCTGGACAACCATCTTTGGGGAGTGGGGTTGTCCATCAAGATGAGTAGAGGGCTAGGAATAGGCCATTCAAATTTGTAGGGTCAAGATGGGTTACCCTAAAAGTGATGTAAGGACATGAAATGGGGGGGAATTTAAATGCTCATGATTGGTCATGACCATTACTTTTCTCCATGATGGTTTGGGCCAATGAGAGGGGGACACCTCATTGCAATTTTGCAATTAGGCCCCTAACAATTTGGTATTTGCACAATTAATTTGCATTAGGGATTTAATGTGACCAAACACCATGTTTGGTGTTCCTCATTGGTCTATGATGGTGTTTGGTGTTTTGTATGAGGCTTGTGGGTGTGGATGTGGGTTTGGGTTGGATTTGGGTCTAATTTAATTTAGGTTAGGTCTCCACATTAATTAATTCATAATTAATGTAACGGTGTTTCTAATTTAATTTAATTAAAAACCGGGAGTCTAAATTGGGTTGGACAAGGGTCATTGGTGTAGTAGGCTCAGTGTACAATATTATCGTGATCTGGGTTGGTCAAAACTGGTTGAGGTTGGGTCTCAATTTCGATTAGAACGGACAACGAACGTAATTACGCAAATTTAATAATTTGTGCACGGACGTTTGTAACGACTTTTGTACGTCTAAAATTAGGCACGAAAATCGGTATCCGGGGTTTGTTCCTGGTTCAATATGATGGGTTTATAGGTCTAGGTCAAATATGTGGAAATCGTTTTAGGGCAACAGCTAAGGTAGTATCCTAAAATAATAAATCATTGCACAAGTATTATAATACTATATATTAAATCTTAATTAATTTAGGTTAACCCTAATTAGGCTAATTAAACTAGTAAACCCTAATTTCTGGTCGAGGGGGTTTACAACATACCCTCCTTAGAGCATTTCGTCCTCGAAATTAAAACAAACATATAGAATAACTGTTGAATGAAAGAAGTACTATCACATACCTAGGCCTTCGAAGAGATGGGAAAAACGTTGCCGAATATCGTCCTCTCATTCCCAGGTTGATTCACCTGGTGCCTGATGCCTCCATGCGACACGAACTAGAGGGATAGTCTGGCCTCGCAGTACCTTCTCGCTTCGGTCTAGGATCTCTACCGGCTCCTTCTGGTATGATAAGCTTGGACCAACGGTGATCTCCGAGTGGTCAAGCACATGGCTCAGATCCGGTATGTATCTCCTCAGCTGGGATACATGAAAGACGTCGTGAACTCCTTCTAGTGTCTGCGGCAAGGCCAATCTGTAAGCAACTTCTCCGACGCGCTCTAGCACATCGAAGGGTCCGATGTACCTCGGACTCAGCTTCCCTCTGCCTCCAAATCTGATGGTTCCTCTGGTAGGTGAAATCTTCAGGAACACATGTTCTCCCACCTGGAACTCTAGGGGTCGCCGATGCATATTAGCCCAATGCTTCTGCCTGTCCTGTGCTGCTCGTAGATGCCCCTGGATCTTCTTCACCTTCTCCACTGTATGGACGATCAACTCTGGCCCTAGAATCTGCCTCTCGCCTACATCGCTCCAACATACGGGGGAACGACACTTCCTACCATACAATGCCTCATAGGGAGCCATCTGAATGCTCGCCTGATAGCTATTGTTGTAGGAAAATTCGACCAAGTGCAAGTGGTCCTCCCAAGAACCGCTGAAGTCAAGCATGCAAGCTCTCAACATATCCTCCAGCGTCTGAATGGTGCGCTCGGATTGTCCATCTGTCTGCGGGTGGTACGAAGTACTGAACTTAAGGCGGGTACCAAGACTCTCTTGTATACTCCTCCAAAAGTATGATGTAAACCTCGTATCCCGGTCAGACACGATACTGACTGGCACTCCATGCAATCGTACAATCTCTTTCATGTACATGTCTGCCAAGACTTCCGTAGATTGCCCTACTCTGAAAGGTAAGAAGTGGGCAGACTTGGTGAGTCTATCTACGATTACCCATACGGCATTGCGACCACTAGGACTCCTCGGGAAACCCGTAACGAAGTCCATGGTGATGTGCTCCCATTTCCACTCTGGTATCGGGAGCGGTTGAAGTAATCCGACAGACCTCTGATGCTCAGCCTTGACTTGCTGACACACCAGATACTTAGCCACAAAGCGGGCTATCTATCTCTTCATCCCGTGCCACCAGTAGTACTGCCTCAGGTCTCTGTACATCTTCGTGCCTCCTGGATGTATAGAATAGGTCGAACTGTGGGCCTCCGTCATCAGCTCCTGGCGTAGCTCTCCATTCGGAACATAGAGACGATCTCCATATCTCAAAGTCCCGTCCTCGTGTATACGCAGTCCAGTCTGTATTCCAGCCTTTGTCCTCTGTCGAAGCCTCTGAAATCTGGCGTCTGTCGGCAAAGCAGCCTTGATTCTCTCTACCAATGTCGATTGCACCTGGAAACTCGATATTTGGCCGTCTACTCCGGGCATGACGACTTCGATACCCAACTGTTCTAAATCTCTCAACAGATGTTGTTGGGTAGTCAGGAAAAATGCTATGGGCTTCCTGCTTAAAGCATCGGCTACCACATTAGCCTTTCCCGGATGGTACTGTAGCTCAATCTCAAAGTCTTCCATCACTTCGAGCCAACATCTCTACCTCTGGTTCAGATCCTTCTGTGTGTAGACGTACTTCAGGCTCTTGTGATCTGTGAATATCTCCACGCGCTCTCCGTAAAGGTAGTGCCTCCAAAGCTTCAAAGCAAAGATCACTGCGGCAAGCTCCAAGTCGTGGGTAGGATAGTTCTTCTCATGGGTCCTCAGCTGTCTAGAGGCATAGGCCACAACCTTCCCATGCTGCATCAAAACGTATCCTAATCCTTTCTCGGACGCATCGCTATAGATCACGAATCCTCCGGGTCCAGAAGGTATGGTCAAGATGGGTGTTATAGTCAGACGCTTCTTCAGCTCATCGAACGCCGTCTGACACTCCTCTGTCCAGGTGAACTCCTGATCCTTGCGGGTCAAGCGGGTCATCGGCTCTACGATCCTTGCGAAGTTCTCTATGAACCTCCGGTAATATCCGGCAAGTCCTGTCACGCCCCGGTCCCGCCCGGGCCGCCGCTCCGCCCCGCCCCGCCCCGTGCGGCCGGGAATTAATGAACCGGACACGTATCACCGTGCCTCGGCGCGCCGGACGCGAATTACCGCGCCCGTCCCGCGGGTGCGAGGGAGGAAGAGAGCCAAGCGAATGGCCCGTTCGAGCTTTCGGGGGACGTGATGTCGCACGGGCCTGGGGTTGCGCCCGTGCAAGGCCAATCGTTTAAGTTGATAGTTGGCTATCATCGCATCAATCGAGTAAGCAGCAGAAAGGGACTTGTTGCAATGCAATGCATTAGCCAACTGAGTGTTCGGGACAATCGAGGCAACTTGGGTTTTCTTTAGCAAAGGCACACGTTCGTTCCATACATTATGCCCTCTTATACGATAGCATTCTCGGGGCAACAATCGAAACTAGGATTCCGGGTCTTCGGGACTGTGGCACGCCTATCGCTCCCTCGGACGATCTAGTACCTGCGAACAAGTAAACTGTTGGTGGATCAGCACTTTATACAAGTACTGGTGAGATAAATCAACTGAACAGAAACAAGCATTCACTCAAACAGGCACTAAGTAATCATGTTATAAAACATTACATTACTAGTGATCTTTCTAGTTTTACCTAGGTTCGTTTCATGCAGTTCGCTAGCAGAGTCGATTTACTTGTTTAGAAACATGTTTGGAAACAGAGTTTCATAATTGAATATGCAAGCAAGCAAACCGTTCATGTTTCAGGGTGTACGTAGCGTGTCTCGTGCGACTCGAGGGTCAGATGCATAGCTAGACGCACGATGCACATTCTTAGGGGCAGTCACTATCCAAGCCAACACAATGACTTAGCTATATGCAGGGCGGTCCCCGAGTATCTCAGGATCGGCAGCTGGTGGAATAGTATACCAATGACTCTTTATCTGATGCTAGAGGCAGCTGTGACCCATGGTTGCTTTGCACTATCATGGTAGCAGCCGTGACACATGCAGTTCAGCTCTCCACCAATAGCCATTGTCCGACCGCGTGCGAATGCATGGAACACTATCAAATAAACTCTAGTATGCAGACGAGACGAACCATCAGAATACACTCATTGTTGTGGGGCAATCTGACTTATCACTTGAACACGTTCAGGCACAGTATGGTTCTCTCGAAGCATAGACGATAGTGAACACATTCATGCACTCTAAGCAGGCGATTCAGGATTCTCGTTAAGCAGGCATTGATTCAAAGACAAGCTAGGTGAGTTCGTTCATTAACATGCAAGGCAGGTTCTATCATTCTCTTAAGAAAATATTGCAAGCAAAAACTCAGGTTATTATTAAGGCGTGCAAGAATCAGAGAACGAAGTTCTGCCCACTCACCTTGATACATAACACCGGCACGGAGCGGGGCGTTACATACTTACCAACCAACAAAAAGTTTTGTCCTCGAAACTTCAAGGATAAACTTCTCGATATCCCGAGTAGCGATAGTGCCGTCCCTCGCCGTACTCAATCGAAACAATCAAGCAATTCAAGTTCAGAAAATATTTTGCACTTTGAGAATATCTATGGACTTATTGTATGGAATGCTCTTTGCGAAACCATATCGATAATATCTCAGAGTCATAGCAACGGTTTGGGCCAGAGAATCGATTCCGCTCTGATACCATTCTGTCACGCCCCGGTCCCGCCCGGGCCGCCGCTCCGACCCGCCCCGCCCCGTGCGGCCGGGAATTAACGAACCGGACACGTATCACCGTGCCTCGGCGCGCCGAACGCGAATCACCGCGCCCGTCCCGCGGGTGCGAGGGAGGAAGGGAGCCAAGCGAATGGCCCGTTCGAGCTTTCGGGGGACGTGATGCCGCACGGGCCTGGGGTTGCGCCCGTGTAAGGCCAATCGTTTAAGTTGATAGTTGGCTATCATCGCATCAATCGAGTAAGCAGCGGAAAGGGACTTGTTGCAATGCAATGCATTAGCCAACTGAGTGTTCGAGACAATCGAGGCAACTTGGGTTTCCTTTAGCAAAGGCACACGTTCGTTCCATACATTATGCCCTCTTATACGATAGCATTCTCGGGGCAACAATCGAAACTAGGATTCCGGGTCTTTGGGACTGTGGCACGCCTATCGCTCCCTCGGACGATCCAGTACCTGCGAACAAGTAAACTATTGGTGGGTCAGCACTTTATACAAGTACTGGTGAGATAAATCAACTGAACAGAAACAAGCATTCACTCAAACAGGCACTAAGTAATCATGTTATAAAATATTATATTACTAGTGATCTTTCTAGTTTTACCTAGGTTCGTTTCATGCAGTTCGCTAGCAGAGTCGATTTACTTGTTTAGAAACATGTTTGGAAACAGTGTTTCATAATTGAATATGCAAGCAAGCAAACCGTTCATGTTTCAGGGTGTACGTAGTGTGTCTCGTGCGACTCGAGGGTCAGATGCATAGCTAGACGCACGATGCACATTCTTAGGGGCAGTCACTATCCAAGCCAACACAATGACTTAGCTATATGCAGGACGGTCCCCGAGTATCTCAGGATTGGCAGCTGGTGGAACAGCATACCAATGACTCTTTATCTGATGCTAGAGGCAGCTGTGACTCATGGCTGCTTTGCACTATCATGGTAGCAGCCGTGACACATGCAGTTCAGCTCTCCACCAATAGCCATTGTCCGACCGCGTGCGAATGCATGGAACACTATCAAATAAACTCTAGTATGCAGACGAGACGAACCATCAGAATACACTCATTGTTGCGGGGCAATCCGACTTATCACTTGAACACGTTCAGGCACAGTATGGTTCTCTCGAAGCATAGACGATAGTGAACACATTCATGCACTCTAAGCAGACGATTCAAGATTCTCGTTAAGCAGGCATTGATTCAAAGACAAGCTAGGTGAGTTCGTTCATTAACATGCAAGGCAGATTCTATCATTCTCTTAAGAAAATATTGCAAGCAAAAACTCAGGTTATTATTAAGGCGTGCAAGAATCAGAGAACGAAGTTCTGTCCACTCACCTTGATACATAACGTCGGCACGGAGTGGGGCGTTACAAGTCCTAGGAAACTTCTCACCTCCGGTAGCTGGTGGACGCTGTCCTCCTGCTGGGGGTGGTATCCTCAGTGGTGCTGCTGGTGGCCTCTGTCCAGTCTGGGGTGCTGCGTCTCTGCGTTGGGGGCAGTCTCTAGCAAGGTGCTGGCTGGCTCCACAGACCATGCAGAGCCCGAGCTTCTTCCTGCAGTCTCGATTGACGTGTCCCCTCTTGCCACAGAAGTGACAGGTCGGAAGCTCCCTCTGCTGGTATGGCGCTGTCCTTTGCTGCGCCTGTGCTCCTGGATGGCTGATCGGTCCTCCGGCTCCTTGCTGGGTCCTGGCTGGTACGTTCACGCTGGAACGTCTCGCTCCTCCTCCTCCTATAGCCTCCTGGATCCTCACCTCTGATAGGACCTCTTCATAAGAGATCCTCGCCTGGGTAGTAGTGTACCTCTGCAGCTCGTTAGAGAGCCCATGGTGGAATCTTCTGGCTTTCTCCAGGTCATTGGGGATCAGGGCTGCACCAAATCGGCTGAGTCTGCTGAACTCTCCGTCGTAGGCGTCCACAGTCAGGTTTCCTTGCTCCAGGTGCAGGAACTGAGAGTACAGGGCGTTCCTCACCGTAGCTGGGAAGTACTTCGCGATGAAGTGCTCTAGAAATTCCTCCCAAGTCTGCTGTCGGCCAATGCTGCGCTCCATAGAGTCCCACCAGTGATGGGCGTTGCCTGTGAGTTGGGCCCTCACCGCGGTCATCCAGAGATCGGGGTGTAGCTGCGAACCCTCTAGAAGCATCTCGGTGTTGGAGACCCAGTCTGAGATCTCCTCTGCCATCTCCTTGCCTGAGAAGGTATCCGGGCCCATCGTTCAGAAGCCTCGTACAGTGCCTGCTCGCTGGACAGGTACAAGTGCTGGTGCTGGTGCTGGTGCTGGTGCTTGGGCAGGTGCCCTCTTCAGTACTGCCATCAATCCCTGTCTAAGGGTCTCCGTCTGCTGCAACTGGGCCTGCATCATCATCTGGAAGAACTGCATCATCTGGGGCTGTCCTTCTGCTGGTGGCATCTGAGGTAGAAACGGTGGAGGGGGTGGAAGCGGTACTTCCTGCTGTCTCCCTTGTGTCTCCTCGGGTGCCGGCCTCTCGTACTGCGACATCGGTGTTGCCCTCGAGGTCTGCCCCTCGTAGTACTGCCTCAGAATCGTCTGTGATGCCTGGCCCTCTGGCTGCTGCGTCTCCTTGTCGGGAGAGACCTGATGCCAGTGCATCATCGGGGCCTGAGGGATCACCTGTGCCTCTGGCTGAGGCTGCTCTCTGGGTGGTCCCTGAGTCGTATCCTCCCTCTGTGCTGCAGGTGGTGCTATGGCACCGAGTATCTCACGTCAGCTCCGAAGGTTCATCTCGCTGTAAGAGATAGAACTTCATTAGAGAGAGTACGGAATAAATCAAACAGGATACAATTAAAAGTACGAAAGAGGTTCAAAGGCGTAATCAAGTGGATGAGACCTAGTAATTTCTATCCTATTGCAGGCTCGCTGGGCACGTTTCCATACCACAAGCGATAAACATTTGATGTTCAGACCTGCATGGGCCACCACTAAAACCATGTCACGCCCCAGTCCCAAAATATTATGGAACTAGGCCATGTGGCATTGGCCAGCTGACACGTCTTCGAGGATATCCCAATTTAATGGATCCTGGCGAAGTGTGCTACGCTATCCTAAATCTAACAAGTCTAATATATCAACAGGCAGTGTCTAATCTCATCTCATCCACAAACAACAAGTATAATACTGAAAGAAAGACTGGAATATAAGGACATAGACGAAGATATAGTACAACTGAAATAAGTCTGGTGGGAACAAACCCACTACAATGTACTGATAGACTGAAATAAAGTACTGAATGTCTGAAATGAAAGTACAGATAAGGAGAGACTGGAACAACATCTAACTAGGTAAGGAGCTTCAGTCATAGGCGGAAGGCCTACCAATCTGATCAGGGGTACTCTGATGGAAGTACCTCTAGCTCCTCGTCAAGAGCAAATCTCGCCTCTACACCTGGCCCGTAAACTGTAGGATAAAAGGCCTCGTCCAGATCTGGAAGATAACCAGGTCCTCAGAGGGACGTAACAAGATACAATATGCATGCTGGATATAGTACTGAAATAAAAGTAAAGAGGAGGGGTGTGCTAACCATCTAAGTGAATGCAATATAAGGACAACCTAGGAATGTATAAGTAGGTGTAGGCATAACGTCCAACGTCCTCTAGAGTGTGGTATCTGTAATCGTCCATCATTCCGAAGAATGTGGTATCTGTATATAAGTATAACGTCCCCACTCTAAGGCGTGGTGTCTGCTATGTATACATACGTCCGTAACACTCCGTAGAGCGCGGTGTCTGAATATAGGGAGTCACCGGGTCTATGGTTCCTCTGGATACCACGGAAATCCGGTGGGGGTATCCGATACGTTTGTCAATTGTTTTTCCCGCCCAATGTAGATACGCAAGTCGAATGCACGACTTGAGTGTACCGTATCTAGATGCCAAGTCTCAATTAACTATATTATTCTAGAATACAAGCTAGTCCGTGATGCATGTCGTACGTACCGATAGCGAATCGGGTACGCGGACCCGCATCCCAATATGAATGTACCATCACGATACGTGTATAGTGCCATGGTCAAGGAAGATATCAAAATATCCTCACAGTGGGTGAGTCAGCTAGCAACTAGGACATGTACACTACTCATCGACGCAATATCGACCGCACCCGAGTCATTCTCGGACACGCACAGTTCATGTATAATTAAAATATTTAATATTTAAATTTAAAGCAGTAATCCAGCAAGGTATACTTGCCTGTCCTGGGTAGCTGCGAAATCCAAAGCCCTGCTCCTGATGCCTCGGCAGTAGTGTCCAGCAATCCTATATAGGATATAGTAATGTCCAAATTAGTCGCTACAATAGCACGACTAGGACACACTGTCCGTATCTACAACTGACACGGGGTCGGGGCTGTATGTATATATAGCTAACACTATTATTTATATATACACTAAAACATATTTAAATATATTAAAAATATATTTGTTTATTAGTACAAAAATAATATTTATGTATTATTTAGCAATACACTGGCAATTATGTTATATTCAATAAATACATATATATGTATATAATAGATAATATCCATAACATCATTTATTTATACATATTCCTATATAGTATGGTAACTTGAAATATATACATTTATATACATATATATTAATATATATATACATATTAGGTATTCAAATAAAAATAGGGTATTTAAAACTCATGTATATATATACTATGTATATACATACATTTGTTATTTATAAAAATACGTACTTAGATATTTATTTTATATACAAAATATACCAAAAATAAACAGTATACACACAAATAATACTTGATTTCCAAAATGTATTTAATATTATAGATATTTGATTATTTTATATTCTTTGTATTTAAAAATAACATACATACATACATACATACATACATACATACATACATACATACATACATACATAATATAAATTAAAAAGAAATGATTATAATATATAATATGAAATTTATACAGGAATATAATAAATACATATACTGTTAAATACCTAAAATATAGTATATAATATAGAATACGTATTTAAAATACGGGATATACGACATTCCTATGTATTAGAACTTGTAACGAAAAATACATGTATAAATATTAATAATTACACATAAAATATTGTACCTTATTGCTCGACAGGTCGAAGGGGTCGAGCTGGTCGATCGTCGCCGGCGGGGGTGGCCGGTCGCTGCTCCGGCGAGGCTCGGGGAGGTCGCGGGCAGCAGCAGCAGTCTCGAATAGTTCCCAGCTGCGGGCCCGATTTCTCCTCGATGCGGCGGCGGCGGCGGCTGAGATTTTTTGGGGTGGTGGAGGACAGGCTAGGGGAGGCTCCGGTGAAGTATGGTGGCCGGAGGTGCGGGGGTGGAGGAGTACGAGGTCGGGGGGTGGAGGAGTACGAGGTCGGGGGGTGTTCGGCTGGGCTGTGCGGGCAGGGAGAGTTTGGATCGGTGCGGGCGGCTGGGGGAGCTACTCCGGCGTCGTGGGGGCCGGAGACTCCGGTGGCAGGTGGGGGGGAGACTGGCGAGGGTGGTCGAGTTGGTATGGCGGCGGTCGGTGGAGGCTGGTGGCGGTGGTGGAGCTCGGGGATGAGGGAGTTGGGGTCGGCTGGTGATGGGTTTGGTTGGGATTTTAGTCTTTAGGTTTTGGGTTTTCTCATTTAATGAGTGAATAGTATGTATATGTAGGAGAGAGAGTGAGGGGGGGCTGCCTAGGGATTAGGGCCGGCTGGACAACCATCTTTGGGGAGTGGGGTTGTCCATCAAGATGAGTGGAGGGCTAGGAATAGGCCATTCAAATTTGTAGGGTCAAGATGGGTTACCCTAAAGGTGATGTAAGGACATGAAATGGGGGGGAATTTAAATGCTCATGATTGGTCATGACCATTACTTTTCTCCATGATGGTTTGGGCCAATGAGAGGGGGACACCTCATTGCAATTTTGCAATTAGGCCCCTAACAATTTGGTATTTGCACAATTAATTTGCATTAGGGATTTAATGTGACCAAACACCATGTTTGGTGTTCCTCATTGGTCTATGATGGTGTTTGGTGTTTTGTATGAGGCTTGTGGGTGTGGATATGGGTTTGGGTTGGATTTGGGTCCAATTTAATTTAGGTTAGATCTCCACATTAATTAATTCGTAATTAATGTAACGGTATTTCTAATTTAATTTAATTAAAAACCGGGAGTCTAAATTGGGTTGGACAAGGGTCATTGGTGTAGTAGGCTCAGTGTACAATATTATCGTGATCTGGGTTGGTCAAAACTGGTTGAGGTTGGGTCTCAATTTCGATTGGAACGGACAACGAACGTAATTATGCAAATTTAATAATTTGCGCACGGACATTTGTAACGACTTTTGTGCGTCTAAAATTAGGCACAAAAATCGGTATCCGGGGTTTGTTCCTGGTTCAATATGATGGGTTTACAGGTCTAGGTCAAATATGTGGAAATCGTTTTAGGGCAACAGCTAAGGTAGTATCCTAAAACAATAAATCATTGCACAAGTATTATAATACTATATATTAAATCTTAATTAATTTAGGTTAACCCTAATTAGGCTAATTAAACTAGTAAACCCTAATTTCTGGTCGAGGGGGTTTACAAAAACCCTAACCCTAGTTTCTTGATCTCCTTCCCTAAGGACTCTTTTCTCTCAAGCTTCTGGATCTATTTTTCTCAAGGTTCTCCAATATTCCTATCTATTTCTTGAAGGTATACCTCTCTCCTTCTCCTACATTTTATAGCTCCTAAACTTGGCAAAAAGAAAAGAAAAGTTGGCGAAGCTTCCTTTTCTCATCCTCCTTATGAGGATGTTCAACACTCTCTATTTTCTCCTATTATGTCCAATCCGGGTGAATATGATGATTTTATTTTTACATCACTTGAAAATTCCAATACTTGGTTTGATGACTCTGTGAAAAGAAATTTTTGTTCGGGTAGTCAAATCAATTTTACTACCTTCCATGAACAAAAACCTAAATTTGTTAAATTTTATCTTGTTCACCTAGTCTACACTAGAAAACCTGTCTACCTCAATGCAATTAGAATTTTTTATTGCAACTTATCTTATGATAAAAGTATTATTTCCTCAAGGGTAGGTGGAATCGAAATTGAGTTTAATGATGAAACCCTAGGAAAAATCTTCGAAATTGAGTTTAATGATGCAACTTATCTTATGATAAAAGTATTATTTCCGCATTGCATACACCTGCTTATTAATACTTAAATCTGATACCAAGATTCTCTAATACGATTATCGGTCAATTGGTGCATATAAAGTTTGATACCTCTATCTCTTTAGGTACCCCTGCTCTCTGTCTACTTCAGTACACCCACTGCTAGTTCTCGTTCCTACTACAATTGTCCATACTATTTGTTCTTATCACTCAATTGCACACCAAGTGTAACACACCATACTATGTGTTAAACCCTTTCTAATACAACTCTAGATGGACACCCAAGTCAGTCTGCGGTGCCACCTCAATCATGCTCAAGTTATCAGATCCTTACACAGGTATATCATCTACTCATATATTAATATTCATATCTCTCATCTACCATAAAATTAATCCTCAAAATAATCGTCAAGGTTTAACTTCTCGATCAACTTAAAATAAATTGTATATACTTCCTCAAAATCAGATACTCAACATCGAAAATAAAATTTAATCACTTCTAAAATATTTGTAGCCTTAACCATGTTTATTGAATTCATATTTGAAGTCCTCAAAAATTTTAATGACATAATCTCAACTCCTCAATTATTCCTAAAATAAAATTTTATTTCCACCTTTTAATTTATAACTCCACAATTGTACATATCAGTGCTCACGGTCTCTGATACTCAAGGTGCACTCAATGCATCTAGTGTCTATAACTGTGTACTAAAATTGTACTGCCTGAATCACTTGCACCATTATCTCCAATGATCAAAGTTATCATCACCTGTAAATTTCTTTCATGATTTTTAATTTATGTCAACTGGTATATCATCCGATTATCATCACGCAGAGTGCTTACTGTTTTGAGCGTCGTTCTCGACTAATCCTCGATATAGAACCATTAGCACTCTTGGTATTATATCACTAGCTTCATTAATGGATCATCTCATCAAGCTCATTAGAACTCATGTTTACCTGTACCTTCTATAACACTCATGTTTCTTTACTCTCATGGGCATGTATATGGTTCCTCATCTCAATTGTTGTATATGTATTTCCTTTTAACCTTTTATAGCCTGTTAAACTAGTCCGTGATACGCTTCACCATTTTTATTACTAATTTCGATATGTCTCTTCTCATGACATCTCATGATTACTCCTCATGCATATATATTTTTTTACCTTTAGCACGCCCGATATCAATCATCAGATTGAACATCATGCTCCATTAATTCTCAACACAATTCCTTGATACCTAATTGTTTACTTAGATCACTCAATTACATAATCATGATTATCCAGGACGGGTAATTGGCTCTGATACCAACTCTGAGAACTATCACTGATACTCTATACTCTTCTTAACTCTCAGTCTCTAATGACACTTATCCTAGAACTAATGTTACAAGGTACTATGCTATGGGTTAACTCTAGATTAATGCCTACTGTTTATATATCCAACCAAGAAATACTTACAACTAACAAGTCACACTCAGTCAACACTAATACAAGACACAGGCATAATTATAAGTCAATAATTATCATACTAGCAAGGAATCCTCAAAGAAAAGAAGCTCAAAAAGGAACTGGATTAAGGACTGGAGGTATTTTTACTGCTAGTAAAGAAAAAAGCGATGGAACAAAGTCCTGGAATAACATAAATAGATAATTCTTGAGATGATACTTTAAGAACCAATTTAAGATACAACCTGATAATCATACACGTCTATCCAAAATCATGACACTCAGAATCCTCGCCACGCCAGTAAGCATAGGTGCGATAAACGATAGGTTCCGTAACTAAGGTATGCAACTCCATAATCACATCATCTAGAATCTTCGCCACGCCAACCGGTATGGCTGCGAGAGACCCTAAGTTTCATAACTACAGTATCTACATCCAAGTCAGGTTCCTACGTTCTCGTCGCGACAGCTAGTATGGCTGCGATAAACCCTAGGTTCCATAACCAAAGTAGACGTTTTACCTTTCTCACTGTCCTTATTAATATATGTCATCAGATAATACCGTAAAGTTTAGTCCGTAAAATTCATCTCGATAAAAAATTAACTCAACAACGATACCAAGAATTAAATTTAACGACTGGTCAACAAGAATCAAACTCATTATCAACAAGCGAGAACAGACGAAAATAAGGGAAAAGGGATTAAAATTAGAAATTGTAATAAGATTCTCAAGGGGTCGTCCCAGGAATCTCTCAAGAATTTGTGATTGAGTATTTGCTCTCGTCCTAGTATCCTATGTCCTAGATCCTATCGCAGGCACGCAGTAGTGTAACAAAGATGCCACACTACCACGATATCGCACAACTCGCGAAGTCAGACCTGCATGGGCCACCACTAAAAATGAGTCACGACCCGCACCCGGTTTTGGGGCACGAGTGCGTGGGTACGTCCAGCCTACGCCACAGCATCGGCGGTAGAACGCTGTCTAGGTCATGTAACTATCTAATCAAACTCACGTGAATACCCAACTCCATAAGGAGACGTGGATATCATAAAATAATGCTAGAAATACTCAATCACATAAACTAAAGCACGATGAGATATCAAGGCAAGCAAGAAATACAAGACAAGTCTAACGACAAAATAATCATACCTGCAATCATTAACTTCCAATCCTCAAGTGTGTCAGAAACCAGTCTACTAAGGTCACCGTCTGGAAAAATGTTTTCCAGTCAGGAAGGAGCAAAGTACATCTCTAAATAGCAGTTCTATATAAATGACATAAACTATGTAGCAGTTCTAGATAAAAATATACCAGATGCATGTATAGGTACGAAAAATGTACAATAAAAGAAATACTGGAAATACTGTAAGTAAATGCAGGAAAAGAAACAATATGTCAATGAGCAAGGAACCTATGACTAAGTGTGTGAGTACTAGCTTGAACATGTGATCGGCTTGGAAACTTGATCAGGCTGGTTACATATGATTAGCTATGATTCATGGAAGTTCAGGCTAACCGTTGGTTAGCTATGATGCATGTAGAGGTCAGGCTAATCACACGTAACAGCTATGAAGCATGGAGATGGTCAGGCCACACCCGATGTGAGATATGGGGTGAGCTATGATGCATGGAAAGTTGGGTATGATCACATATCTACACTAAAATACTCCCCACCCCCGACTGGTATAGTAGATCCAATCATGGTACGCTATGGCACAGGATTCCCTAGGGAGGTAGCAAATCTCCCCGGGTCTCAGTGTCTGTACATGCACAAGATATCAAGGAAACAAGTCTTGTACAAGCTACACCATGAATAAGGAATAACATCTCCTGACGAGATCCGTGTATACCAATCCGTGTAACCAATGTGTCAAGAACATGGATATTTATACTAGATACAGTGAACATAGGAGATATCATAAATTAGAAACTAATCAGAGAATGTACTCGCCTTGGGTCCTTAGCTGGTAAAACCAATGTCCTGTCCCAGAGTATCGTCGGGAGGATCCAACAGTCCTATAACATATAATAAACAATACAGCATTTGCATCAGGTGCTACACTAACACAACACAAATACATAACTCGGGGCTATGCCAGGTACGGTACGGGTCAACTAGGGTTATCTAGTAGATAGACATCTAACACACATATACCCATTATTAACTAACATTAACACCTACAATATGTACTTGCACCCAAAATATATATACATAACATTTAATTCATGTATAATATATATATATATATATATATATATATATATATATATATATATATATATATATATATATATATATATATATATATATAGGTTGAACAATATATTTATATACCATATATACCAATTTAAAAATATACTAGGTATATATACAAATAATATATATACATATACCAATTTTTACTAAATACGTATTAAATACGTATATATCAATTTTTTATTAACCATATATATATACTATTAGATACACCTTATAGGAGAATACCAATATACATACATATATATATATATAAATACAATTAATAAAAATGTACATACATATACGTATATATATATATATATATATATGAATACATATACATAAAAATAATACATACATATATGTATCTATAAGAATACATATACTAATACCATAACTTACATAGAATTTAAATTCAAAAGAAGGAGGGAAAAGAGAGGCTCACCGGGGTTGGTGCACGGCCCACCGGAGGGAGAGCTGGCCGAGCCGGAGTGCAGCCGAGGGAGCTCAGGGGAGATCATACCAGTGTCCTGACACGTGGATACGAGGTTCCCGTGTCCGATTCAAGCTTCTGGCTCTCTCTCTCTCTCTCTCTCAGACAAATCATCATACAGTTGTAGTGAAGATTTGAAAAGAGAAGTTTAGAATTTGAATTGATTTCTATTGATTTAGAACAAATCAGAATCAATGATTAAGAGGCAGACGACTCACCAGATCTAGTTGAGCTCATCGGAGTAGTCGTGGAAGGGAAGTATACTCGTCGAAGTAGGGAGATGACCGGAGTTCTCGATCAATCTCGAAGTGACGCCGATCACCATTTGGAGAACAAATAACTGTGCGTCGAGGCCAGAGACTGCTGCTCGCCGCCTGGAAAGCTTAGATCGTCGACGGAGTTGCTCGGCGGAGGAGGAAGGATCACCGACGAAGGAAGAGGTCAACCACCGGGCTTCATCGACGAACTCGGAGTCGATCGCCCTGCTTCGTTGGTCGCCGGCTTCGATCAACCGAGGTTCGCCATGGTCGCAAGATCTGCTGCTCGATGCGGTGATGGTGGGCCTCGGCTGGAGGAGGGGCTGTCGGGTTGCCGACGTTGAGTGGTGGAAGTCCGGAGGACTGGAAGAGGGGAGTTGGCCGGAGCAGGGAGTCGTGGCTGCGGGAGGGAGCTCGGGGGAGTTGAGGGAGGATGACCGGAGACTGCAGCATCGGAGTTGCGAGCAGGAAGTCGAGATCCATCCGGGTCGTGGTGCGAGGGGAGGAGCTAATGAAGGAGTGGAAGAGGAGATGGCCGGACGTCAGACCGGAGGAGGAGGGTGCAGGGACGAGTCAGGGGGTCGATGGGGAAGGAGCCGGAGGGAAGGCCTGGCTCGCCGTGAGGAGACTGGGATGAGCAGTGGTTCCGGAGTATAGGCAGCCGGAGAAGATGAGGATGGTGGCGCCGGAGATGCACTGCGGGACCGGAGGTGAGGGGAGTCGGGGATGTAATGCAGTCGAGCTGCTACTGCTGTGGGAGGAGATACAGAGGGAGGAGGACGAACTGTGGTACAGCTCCGACGGGCTGGGCTCGGGTGGCGAGGTCGGTCGGTAGTGGTGGAGCTGGTGGAGCTTCGGCCGCCGGCCGCAGGTTGCTCGGGGAACAGGGTGAGGGTTGATGATCCCCCCTTTAGTTTTTGAAAAAAAATAAGGAAGAAGGAGTAGTTAGAAGAAGAAGAAAAGAAGAAAAATGAAAAATGAAGAGGAGAAGGAGAAGCTACGGTTTGGAGAGCTTGGGGGCTAGCCTAGGTTTCTTTTTGGGGATTAGGGCTTGGGTGATATGACATTAAATAGGGAGAGAGAGGGTGTGGATTTAAAGGTGAGGATGCACCCATTTTAAATGGGTGATCCTGATTTGTCATGAAGAAACTTCCTACATGTGAGGATGGGGTGTTGACTAGTCAAAGCTAGAGGGTTGATTTTCCTCATTTGGGTGAACCAATGGGGTGTTGACACCAAAAATGCAAATTTGCAAATTAGCCCACTTAAATTTGGGTATTTGCACAGACACATGAAATAATGAAAATTGGGCGGGCGATCCGGTGTTCGGTATTTTGTAGGGTCAGGGGGTGCTGTATGTTCGGTATGGGCTCAAAAAGCAGGGCACTGGAATTAAATTGGGATTTTTAGAATCAGTTAAAATAGTATCCTCAATTTAATTAGAAATAAATGCAAGTTGTGTTCTAAAATTAATTAGGAGTACATGGGGCCAAAATCAGGTCAGGTCATCAATACCAATAATGAAGAAGACTCAGAACAAAATATTACCCTAATTTGGGCCGCACGAATAATAGGTCAAGATTGCCTCCAATTTCGATTAGAACGCACAACGATCCAAAAATAGGAATTTTATTAAATAACGTCCGCGACAATTTTTGTGCGGCTAGAAATAATGCACAGAGAGCATAATTATGAGTTGCGAAAATAGCAGAATGGAAGGCGGGCATGTCTAGGGCAAGATTGTGAAATTTGTTGGAAGGCAGAAGTCAGGATACTGCTCCAAATATCGAAGCAAAGGCAAAGCGAAATAATTAAATAAAATACAGTAATTAATTACAATCTCCAATAAATAAATTCTAGATAAAAGTAATTAAATCCAGAATTCTATAATTCAGACAGGTGTTCGTCTACTGGGCTTCTAGGTCAAATCTGCTAGCTAAAAATAAATGAACACTGCATCTAATACTATATTTAATTACACACCTCACATAATTATTTAAATTAATATACCTATCACGCAATTACTAAATTATAACTACAATAATATTAAATATTATTAAAAGTCAAAAATACCCCTGTTTTCGAAATGTGGTAGTGACATCGACTCTCTGAGACTCTGCCAAGATGTCAGCATAAGTCGTATAAGCCAAAAAAATATGGACCTTAACCTCTTAGATCAAGACCTCTAGGAACTGCCAGGCTCTAGCCCCTAGATCCTTGACTCTGTACTCTGTAAATCGACTCAACATACCGAACTCTGCAGCATACTCATCCACAGACATCTGGTTCTGCTCCTCTTCATCCTAAGGCCCAAGTTGACCTCGACTCTCTGAGACTCTACCAAGATGTTAGCATAAGTTGTATTAACCAAAGAAATATGGACCTTGACCTCCTGGATCAAACCCTCTCGGAACCGCCTGGCTCTATCCCCTAGATCCATGACTATGTACTTTGTGAATCGGCTCAGCATACCGAACTCTGCAGCATACTCATTCACAGACATCATGTTCTACTCCAAGTTCTGGAACTGCCTCTCCAGAACAACTCTAGCTGTCGCAGGGTAAAACTTTCTCCTAAAGAGATCCTTGAACTGCTCCCATGTTAGTCCTGGATTGGCAATCTTAGGCTCATTTCTGAACCAGATGCATGCAATGTCGATGAGAAGAAGTCCCACCACCTCAATCTTAGGCTCATCTTGGACCCATCTTCTTGAAGCCTAGAATGTTCCCCTCCTTCAGTTGAATGGGCTACGATGGTGCCTGAACTCTCTCTATTGCTACCAGAGCGACGAGGTGAGTATTCTCCATGCCCAGCCTTATGACCTCGGTCTGCCTCTGCTGAGCCTCTGCCTGAGCTCGTTGGGCCTCCGTCTGCATCCTCTGAGCATCCACCATACCCAGGATCAGTGCAAATAGCTGTGCCCCATCAGTGGACATGCCTATAGGGAATATAAATGCTAGTGGAGGAGGAATGCTCTCTAAAACAATTGGAGCAACACCCTGAGCTGGTGCAGGTGAATGAATAGTGTTAGCAACCTCCTGAACAATAGGCTGAGAAGTAGTTGACCTCTCGGAAGCTCCTGTTGCTCCCGGGCTACGGGTCCTAGTCTTTGATGCCATCCTGAAGGCAGATTGAAAGCAAAAGAAATCAATATAGCACAAGATAATATATTAATCAAGGATTGACAGTAATTATCAAAGATGGCAAGGCATTCAGAATGAATCAATTCAAATCAGATAGGAATTCCTGGTTGTGATTGAGTATCCTCCCATCCTAATATCATATATCCTATTGCAGGCTCGCAGTAGTACGACTAACATAAGTACTATTATGACATCGCATAATGTCATGACCTGCACCCATTTTTCGGATACGAGTATGTGGCCAAGACCAGCCTACGCCGCAGCATCGGCGGTAGTACGCTGTCTATGATAACAATGGTCCATCAATCCAAATAGATAATATTTAATCACAAATTCAAATCTATTGCTCTTTCACAATATTTACATAGTTTTACAAGATTCTCAATTTACAATTAAATCATAACTCGGGAACAAATCCGCTAAACATCAAATCCAAAGAAGTTGCTAAACTATCTAAATTCTAATATTAGCCTCCAAAAGCATCTCGATCTCCAACAAAATCCAATAAGCAAGATAGCAAGTCACCTAAAAATGTTTACCCAGTCAGGATGGAACGAGTACAATCTAATAGCAATTCCAGTTAATTGACAAGTACTATGAACAGTAAATAGTTATAAAATACTTGATGAGCATATAATAATATAATAGGGTACATTATGGAGGAACAGTTAAATAAAGAAATAATGAAAGATAAGAAAGAAGAACAGAGAAGCATGTAAAGACAGACAGACAATTATGTGATCTAGGAAACCTGTCACGCAAGTGTACAATCAGCAAGTATAGATTAATCTAGAATGACTGCATCTAACTAGTGTTTTGAAATACCAAGTTGACATGTGAACGGATAGGGGGTAATATCCGGCAAACCACACGTGTCGTGTGTGGCTATTATTATTTCAGAAAGACCATGGGATGGAAAAAGAATGTTCACACGTCTCCTAGGTATTTTTTCGCCCGACTAGTACTCATGGATCCAAGTCCAGACACGAATAATCTCAATAGTCCAGAAGATGTCAACAGGCCAGAAATTATATTAGTCCAATAATTCATTAGTCCAGAAAAAGTTAATAGGCCTGAAAATACGTTTCTCACAAAAATAAATCCATACATACCAATCTGTGTATCCATCGTGTCAGGAATCAGGTAAAATACTACTATAAACATGCATCATAGAAAATATCAAATAATAAAAACTATCAGAGAATGTACTCGCCGGATGTCCTTAGCTGGTACGAGTCAGAATCCAAGTCAAAGTCCAAATAGCCTATATATTACGAATTTACCATGTCAAAAGATATTTTATTTAATTTATTTAGTTCTAGAAAAAAATACTCTAAAATTCTATTTTAATCTTATTATTCTGATTTTTAGGTTAATCCTAAAAAAATTCCAAAGGAACTGAATTTTATCTACTCGAGACTCATGATACGCAAATCGAGGCAATCTGTTGACCAAAAAGTCAACCGATGCAAACTCGACTTTCATGTATGGTTTCCTGTAGATTTTAGCATCACAAATATGCTATAATTTATGGCTTATCTGAATTCAAATTTGTTTGGAAATTATTGAACATACAAAATCGTATTGTGCCACGGTGGTTGATTGCTAACCTAGAAATTCTATAGAATTAACAGTATAGAAATATATCGAATTAAATTCTGACAAAAACATATGTCAATGATCTCGACATTATTTTTTTGAAACTTTAAACGGTTCATGATTCTGATTCGTGGTTCTCCCAAAATCGTAAAAACACCGAGACGCATCTATTTTTGGACATGATGTGCTCTACGAATTTTCCAAAATTTAATATTCATAATTTCGTAAAACAATTTACATATTCAGAAAATTAACCTCAATATGGTTCTAACGCAAGAAACGGGATCACGTTTGGAGTTTGGAGTCCGGAACTATGAGTAATGACTTCTGGAAGATGAAGGAAATCCTAGATGACAATTCTCCAAATCTCTCTCTCTAAAATAATGGGATAATTAAGGTTATTATTGTAGCGCCCTGTTCCCCCGGTGCGGGGAGCGCGGCTAAGAAATACAAGACGGTATCGTTCGATCGGGATAGATTGAATTAAGAACTCGTCCTCGTTATGGATTTGTTTCTTCGGAATCGATTTCCATATTCAGTGGACCGTGCCCCCGGGATCGACTTAGCGGCAGAGTCAGGAGGGACCTCTCCGCTGCTATCTTTTATTGCCTCAGTTTTCGATGTCGCTTGTTGCTTTCGTGCTTTGAGTTGGTTTTGGGATTTGCTTTTTTCCTTGAACGGTTTTGATGGTTTACATTGTTTTCGTTTATTGAACTGCACTTCAATTCCGCGATTGGAAAAGTAGAAGAGGTATTGATCGAGCAGTTCATAATGCAGGTGAACGAGCAGTAGGCGGCTTGCGAGCGGAGTCATGAAGCACCTCTTTCCTTTTTCCTTCTAACAATCTAAGTGAGTGGCTACCATCCCGATTAGCTAGCCCTGCTTCCAAGCTTCACATCTATAAACCTTGCATTCTTCTTTTTCTTGATCAAACGATACCAAATAATAATAAAAGAAACCAAGATAAAAGAGAATAGACTTGGTTAATACTGCTTGTCAATCAAACTCGTGAACGGTTACTTACTTGCATGCTTGTTCGTTCAAAATATTCATCATATGCATCAATTTTAGTTAGAATGCATCTTTTACTATAAATTGTGCTATTTATGAATCATATCTAGTATGCGCATAATTGTTCCTAGAGACTATGCAAAATGAATCATGCATTACTCGTGTAGCCTCAACTGCGTGAAGTGATAATTTAACTAAACTTCGTGTGTTCGATCACGGACAACTTGTGCACAAGGATATAAGTTCTGCGGACGGTCGCTGGGGCACTGGCACCGATCCGATCCGGGCAGACTTCGTGTTTATAGTCAATCGTGTGCGGACTGGATGGATTGCAATGCATCATATTTTTATGAGCTCCTCGTGTTCTCGTTGCATGGTATCCTAGTCCTTGACTATGTCCATTATGGCATCAAGCCAATGGCCTGGCAAGCCTTCAGATCAAAGCTTGTGATTCACTATTAGTGATTATAGTGGAGAAACTCTGAACTTGAGTTCTCGGGACTGGACTAGTCCTCCCAGAGAAAAACCAGTATACATCTTGGTGTTTGTGTTTATTTTCTCTCTCTACTTTACTGCTTTACTGCTTTACTTTACTATCTTTATATACACTGTTAGTTAGCAACTACCTTCATTCTAATAATCATAAATTGGGTAGATTATTCTGCTGCACTCTATTTACCCCCCTCTAGAGTTGCCTCACGGTCCTACAATTGGTATCAGAGCAAGTTCTCTTGATATTTGGCTTAACATCCTAAGAGACTTATGGCAAATGTCTGATCTATCCACACCAACAATGGTGAAGGCCAGTCCACAAATAGACCACCCCTATTTGACGGTACTAACTACATATACTGGAAGAGACGTTTGAGCTTCTACCTAAAGTCACTTGATTTTGATCTTTGGGATGTAGTAGTAGAAGGATAAAAGATGCCACCTAGAATAGTTATAGATGGTAACCTTGTAGAGAAGCCTCAGTACACAGACACCAAAAAGAAATAAACTAGGCTTGATGCTAAAGCTATTAAGGCTCTATTTTGTGTTGTAGATAAAATTAAATTTAACAGGGTCTCCACTTGTGGAACTTCGCATGAAGTATGAAAACATCTTGAGGTCACTCATGAAGGAACCTCCCAGGTGAAGGAATCAAAAATAAGTCGTCTAACACAAGATTATGAAGCATTCAAGATGAAGCAAAATGAGACGATCACTCAAATGTTCCCGAGATTCCTCAACATCGTCAACCCTCTATTATCACTCGCAAGGAGTACAGCAATCACGAGAAGATGCGCAAGGTACTCAGAGGACTCACCAAGAATAAGAATCCCAAGGCCACCGCAATCATAGAAGGGAATGATCTTACCACGATGACCCTCGAGACACTCATGGGCAAGTTAATGGCTCACGAGATGGATCTCAAGAAATTTGAAGAACCCACTCCCAAAGAGAATATGATCGCTCTTAAGGTGCATCACAAAAAGGTCACCAACTATAACTCTGATGAAAATAAGTCTCAATATGAGAAAGTTGCCCTGACCACATGAAATTCAAAAAATTTCTAAAGATAAAAAATCAAAGAAGAAGGAGCCAACTGACAACAGTGATGAAGAGCCTATATGCTACAATTTTAAGAAGACAGGGCATATAAAGAAAGATTTTCTAATCCTAAGAAAAGGAAATCGCCATAATTACTCATCCAAAAGAACATTTTTACAGAAATATACAAACACTAGTATTTGGCACGAAAGTGAAGCTAGTGAATCCGAAGAAGAGAATCCCCGAGAAGCAGCAAACTTATGCTTCATGGCGTTAGCTGATCAGGTAACTGATAATGACTCTTATGATAATTTTACTTTTGATGAACTAGGTAATGCTTTTAGTGGTCTGCTTGATGATTTTAGAAAACTTAGAAATAAGTACAAGCATGCTAAGAAAGATGTTCAAGAATGTCAAATTGAAATAGAGAGACTAACATCTCTACTAAGTGAAGTAAAGAATATCTCAAACGATTCAGACTAGAATTCTAGACTTAAGCTTAACCTCCACGAGGCACTTGTCAATCTTGACAAGGGCTCTCAGGAGAACTCTAAACTTAAGGAAGAACTCGAATCTGAAAATAAGAAGTATTCCATTGCTGCACATAGAATAGATGCTCTTACTGCTAAATATGCTGAAGTATATGCTACCTCTAAAAATTTTAAGATTAGATTGGGTAAACAGGTTGAACAAACCTCCACCCAACCTAACACGAGACACGTAGCAAGACAAAAGAACACTCACAGCTATGCTCCTACCTACATGCATAACAGTTCATGCAATCATCATACACAAAGAAATGTCAAACACAATCAGGCATTCTATTATAGATATCAATAAAGACTACAAAGAAATGTCAAACACAATCATGCATTCTATCCACATAGACCACAAGGAACTACTTCACACAATCATACATTCTATCCACATAGACCACAAGGAACTACTTCACACAATCATATCTATCATGCTGCACCAAGCACCAAGCATACAGCTATATGTCACTACTGTGGTAAGAAAGGACATATATCTAGATTCTATAGAACAAGGAAATTAGTAGATATAAATGTTTATGCATGGGTACCAAAAACTAACACAGAAGGACTCTCAAGGAAATGGGTACCAAGGATTACATCTATAACTGATTTTGTAGGTGGACCAACCCTCTCATGCTAGAAGCAAGTAGATTCTCGATAGTTGTAAACTCCCTCGACCAAATTTAGGTCTACCTGGCTTAGATAGAGAGACTAGGGTTATTTTGAAGCCATTTAGAATTAGAACATAGTATTTTAGACTAATGTACACAATATCAGTGTCACTTTGTGCACCTTACCGTTGCATCGATATCTGGAGCGCTACACTAGCATTTGCTTTCAAACAAATTTTACACACTTTTCCTAGACATGCCAGCCTTCCATTCTGATATTTGTGTAACTCATAAATACCCTCCCTTGTTTTTCATTTTAGTCGCACAATATTCATTACAAACGTCCATTCTTAAATCCAAATAAATCCAACTTTGCATCTTTGTCCGTTCGAATCAAAATTGGAGACACAATCTCGACCCATTTTGTGCAACCCAAATTATGACAATATTCTATTCTGAGTCTTCTACGTCCATGACACTTGTGTACCATCCAATTTTAACCCCATGTATTCCCAATTAATTGAAGAGCACCACTTACACTAATTTTAATTAAATTGTTGTAAGGATCCAACTTAACCCAAAACTAGACCCAACACCAAACCAAACCCACACTCACACCCTTAAGGTTTATACTAAATATCACACACCCTTTTTAGCCACTATATTACACCAAATATGGTGTTTTTCCTCATTCAATCCTAAATTCTTATTTTTGTGCAATTTTCTAATTGTTAGGGACTTTTATGTAAAAGTGCAGTAAGGTGTCCACTTCCCATTGGACCCAACATATGAAGAAAATCCTCCCCTCTCCTTTGATCGTTCATATATAATTTTTCTCATATTTTGGAGTGTGCAACACTCAAACATCACCCCCTCACCATCTTGGCCCTCCATTCAAACCCACTCAATCCTAGCCCTCCAATTTTCCTTCATGTAGCATCCAACCCTAATCCCTAGTAGGCATTGCCGGCCCTAATCCCTAGGCTAGCACCCCCTCTTCTCTCTCCTACATAAAAACTCTTCCTCATTATTTTCTACATCATCAACCACCATCCTCCTTCATCAAACCCAACCCTAACCCTAAACTTTGCAACCGACATCACCAGCACCCTCACCATCCCCAGCCATCCACCGAGCCTCCACCACCGAGTACCACGGCACACCGCCGAGCCCCGTTGTCATCAATATCGCCATAGGACAACTCAGGTCGTCCCCAAGCAGCAGCCAACTACAACTCGGGCCAGTCCCTGAGCAACCGGCCGACACCCATCCCCATCACCGACTTTGACCACAGCACCAGCCAGCACCCAACCACCATCGCCCCCGACCTCGGCCAACCGCTGCCACAGCTCCGCCAGCCACCTCCTCCGACATCGTCGTTTACCTCATCAACATCACCACCGCCATCCCTACCTTACACCCAACTTCCCTTCTTCTCCGGTCATCTCAACCCGCCACCCTCACCACCATCACCACCGCCACCAATACCACCATCTCCACCGCCTCTTCATCTTCTCCACCATCAATATCACCGTTACCAACATCCTCGTCATGATCACCAACACCATCATCACCATCACCCGCACCCATCATTTCTTCTCCGACTTTCGCCTGAGACCACCACCACCCTAGCCGCCGTCCTCCCATGGCCATCCCCCACTGCTAATAACCTGCCACCGTTGCCACTGCTTTCGCCGCTGCCACTGTAAGCTGTTGCCTTGCTGCAAGTTACTGCCGGAGCTGCTACTGTTGTGTGATGTGCACGCCGGAGCTCCGCCCTCCCTCGCCGGAGGCAGGCTGTCGACGAGCCGCAGATACCCCCCCCTCGGCCACGATCAACTACGTTTGCATACTTCCCTCTTGATGTATTATCGAATGCATACGTGTAAGGTGAACCCTTGTATATAGGTGTACATGTGTTCGAATAAAATTTGTGTTAGAATTTACCATATAGAAAAATATGGTTATTTGAAGGGTTATACTTGTGCTGACCTAGGTGTTTAGAAGACTGGCTTGTGCATATTTTCCTGTAATTAGGACTGGTATTTTGTGTAATATATTAATTTGCTATTGTAGCATATTTTGGAAATTAATTTCTTGTCGTACACAATATTTGAGGACAGGACCCTTGTGCATGTTAGCTGCGTGCATACGCGACCTTGCTAGTTGACCAGTCGTGACCCCGCTGCGTCAGTTTCTAATTGCATTATCGTTATAATTCCCGTGCATGGAGACCTAGATGGTTACCCACCTCAGACGTATCCTGGAAATAAGTAGGATACCTGGTACCTATGTGTTAGAAGTGCGACTTAGCACCTATACTAACCATAGCTGTGACCGTGATTGTAACATGTAAGAATTTATACCATAGAATGACTTGTAAAATGATATGGACTAGTAGACTAAGTGTACCCCTAACCCCCTTGACCCGTGACTAGTCAACCCTAGCCATCGTATTTAATTAGAACGTTTAATTGGAATCTGTGTAACTCATGACATTGTGTAAGTCGTACTTGTGTACGTAATTAGCATAGTTTAATGTAGTGATTAATATTTATTGTTATTTATTCGTAGGCATCCGAGATGATACTACCTTGGCTGCTGATTCTGGATCATTACTTGTGCACACCAGAGTTCCAGGCAAGTATACCTTGCCTTATTGTACTATTTAAATTCAATTAATTTTATTTGCATGCTTTATTATTTTAATATTATATAATTGTGTGCGTCCGAGAAAGACTCGAGTGCAGTCAACGAAGGCGTTGACGTTAGGACTTGTGTCTGACCTAGTATCTAGTGGACTCACCTAAAGTTGTGAAGTTATCAATATGACTCCCCAGGCCTTGACACGTATCATTACACGTCACAGAGTAAATTCATGTAGGAACACGTGCTTCATGCTTGACTGGCCATCGGTGTGAGCAGCACGTATTTCTTTAGTGACTTGCATTATAGTACGAGATATCCATATCTCACTTGAGATTTGTACATTGGCATTGGGCGGGAAGGACGACTAGTAGGCGTATGGGACACCCACCTCCTTTATACAGATACCACGCTCCACGGAGCGATACAAACGTATATATATATATTGCAAATACCTCGTTCTTCGGAATGATGGATGTTACATGTACAGATACCACGCTCTTCGGAGCTGAACGTTATTATATTGCAGAGTACCCTAAGATGGGGGCATATGTGGCATGTACTAGCCAGTCACGGCGATTGGTGAATTATGTCAGCATATGTCTAGCCTACACTTTCCATACGCACTAAGTTGTCCTCAAATTATATTTCACTTAGCTGGTTAGTTCACCCTCGAGTTTTTATAGTATTTACTTTATAGCATGTATTTTTGTATCTTGTTACGTCCCTCTGAGGACCTGATTCCCTTCCAAATTATTTGTGCAGTTCGCAGGATGCTTGATCTAGTGGAGTGTGGACATCGTTGTAGGTATCTTTACATCTTCAGCTATTACAGTCTTGTACTACTTTATATTTTGATTCTGCTTTTATAGCCTAGTGTTTATAGGCCTATGTTGTTCTTTTGGTCTATTCGAACGGATGTATTATTGGGCTACAGACTGATGATGCGTATCGTTCTTTCTTGAGATTATTTACCGTAGATTGAGATTTAGTTTACTTGTTGTATGTTAGAATTAGATTATAAATTAGATCGCTTGACCGTGGACAGCGTAAGTGCGCTTCGTCGGGTCCATTAAATTGGAAAGTCCTACGGAGTCATATCAGTTGGCCATTGCCACGTGTCTGGTACCATACGTTTTGGGACTGGGGTATGACATGGTTTTAGTGGTGGCCCATGCAGGTCAGAGCATATCGTTTCGGTTACGTTACTGTACCGAATGAGCATGCAACTTAGGATTAATGTTGAATAAGATCTCAATCCATAACTAATTTTAAAAGTCCTCTTGTATTCGATTGTCGCCCTTGGACTTCATTATTGTATTCGTTCATTTATCGTCGATATTATTATTATTGTTTCTCATCTTCCTTATTTTAAAAAGATGGATGCTCGCGCTCGGTGATTTCCTCCAGGAGCAGATCCTCGTCAAGACGAAGATGGCATATTTGATAGGATGTTTGAGTATATGGCTAACCATGGTAGAGAAGGTTAATAAGTTTTTTCTTATTGCTAGAGCTAGTATAGACTGTTGATATAAGAATTAGACATAGGAGTAGAGACTTAAAACTAGACCCTACCCTTACTTAGGGTAGAAGAGATTTGTAAGTATTAGAAGCTAGAAAGATTGTTTGATTCTAAGGCTCTAGAATAAATTAGGGGAGACATAGCTAGATGCTAGAAATTAGTTGAAGTCTTATGGTAGTGATACAAGGAACGACATTATGAACTTGATAAGACAAAATTTTAGACCAACATCTAGAAGAAGATTATCGGATACTAATAAAAATAGGGTATGAAATAGCACTTTAGGTAGCGAACCATAGTGGTTAACCCCTAGTTGCCTTGTGACTTACGGTATCAGACCTAGAAATTCTTCTACCCTTTAGATAATAATAATTACGACTAAGCTAAAACAGATAGGTAGATTGCTAGACATAGATTGCTAGACCCAACATTTAGATGATGAGATAACTCGAGTACTACAATGTAGATTTCAAATTAGATTAGATGTACTAGACTTATTTCGGTTGTCAGTGTCTATTAGGCTCGTGTTTTCCCCATTGATAATTTGATTAGTTAAGCTAGTATCTGGAATAAAGCTATTAGATTGAAGGATGAGAGTATCGACGGATGTTATAGCCTTGAGTTGGATGTCGTAAACTACCTATAACGGATGGCCAGTTATAAATAAGATGGTACCCATATAGTTTGAATGAAGGGTACGCATAGAGTAAACTAGGAGAAACCTCAGGTTCGAGGTAAAAATGTGGAGTGGCAATAAGATGAGATTTGTGACAAGTACCTGACCTTGAGTTTTTTAAAAATTTAGAAAAGGACCTGAACCAAAGACAAGGACGTTGACTCGAGGTGATGACAGACTATGAGACTGAGCTACAGTACCATCCGAGAAAGGCCAACGTGGTAGCTGACACATTAAGCAGGAGGCCCAGGATATTCTTTTTGACTACCCAGCAACACCTATAGAGAGACCTGGAGAAGTTGGGTATAGAGGTCATTATGTCCGGAGCAGACGGCCAGTTGTCGAGTTTTCAAGTAAAATCGATATTGGTTAAGAGGATCAAGGCTGCCTTTACAATAGATGCCAGATTCCAGAGACTTCGACAGAGGACAGAGGCCGATATATAGACAGGATGGCGCATACACGAGGATGGGACTTTGAGATGTGGAGATCGTTTCTATGTTCCAAATAGAAAACTTCGTCAGGAGCTGATATCGGAGGCACATTGTTCAGCATACTCTATTCATCCAGGAGGCACAAAGATATACAGAGACTTAAGGCAGTACTATTGGTAGCATGGAATGAAAAGAAAGATAGCCGCTTTGTGGCAAAGTGCCTGGTGTGTTAGCAGGTCAAAGCTGAGCATCAGAGGTTTGCAGGTTTACTTAAATCCACTCCCGATACCTGAGTAAAAATAGGAGCACATCACTATAGACTTCGTTATGGACTTTCCGAGGAATCTCAGTGGTCGCAATGCGGTATGGGTGATCGTGGATCGACTCACCAAGTTCGCTCACTTTTTACCTTTCATAGTTGGACAGTCTACAGAGGTATTATTTCAAGGAACGAAATACAGGTTTAGATCACATGTTGACTCATTGGTCAATTGGTAGAGGATTACCACTAGACTCCTAGATTATATATTGACACGTGAGTATGGAGTATAAATGGAAATACAGAAGTCCTATGGGAATGATAAGCTGAACATTGTGGATTACACATTAACTACTTTGGGCCAGGGATTTAGATTTTGACTATTAGGGTGTAAGCTTGTTTGACCAAATCCTTAGTAGTAGGTGGTTATATGGGAACATGTTTTCAAATTATCTTAGCCGGTGGATTTCAGATTTTAGGATTAGTATTCTTATTATTATTGGTTACATTTTATTCTAGGCTATTTAAAATGATTGAATAGATATTTATTACATAATTTCTATATACTATTAATACTATGTATTGAGTAGAGACTTATGTTGTATTTTATTACATATACTTCTCCTAGGAATTGTTCGAGTTGAGCTTCTAGACTAGGTATGACTGACTGATTAGACTAGTTGCTGCTATGACTGATTATAAGAAGTTAGGTTGCATGATTCCATTGTGGATACTATAGGATGATGACGTTATACCTATGAAAGAATATTGAGATATTAACTATCCTAATTGTAGAAGAAGGTTAGGACATTGTTTGAGATACAGAGCGAATAAACATCAGGCTCAGGAGTATTCCCAGTATGTCAATAGAGCCCAGCAGATAGTGCAAAGGCCAGCTCCGCCGGTCCTAGGTATGTTCGTAGCATTGCTTGATAATTTATAGCTTATTATGTGTTTATTTTAATTTCAAGGACGAAATTTTTATAAGTTGGGTAGATTATAAACCCCCTCGACCAAATTTAGGTCTACCTGGCCTAGATAGAGAGACTAGGGTTATTTTGAAGCCATTTAGAATTAGAACATAGTATTTTAGACTAATGTACACAATATCCGTGTCACTTTGTGTACCTTACCATTGCTTCGATATCTGGAGCGCTAAACTAGCATTTGCTTCCAAACAAATTTTACACATTTTTTCTAGACATGCCAGCCTTCCATTCCAAATTTGTGTAACTCATAAATACCCTCTCTTATGCTTCGTTTTAGTCGCACAATATTCGTTACAAACGTCCGTTCTTAAATCCAAATAATCTAACTTTGTATCTTTGTCCATTCCAATAGAAATTGGAGACACAACCTCGGCCCGTTTTGTGCAATCCAAATTTTGACAATATTCTATTCTGAGTCTTCTACGTCCATGATACTTGTATCTTACCCAATTTTAATACCATGTATTCCCAAGTAATTGAAGAGCACCACTTACACTAATTTTAATTAAATTGGTGTAAGGACCCAACTTAACCCAAAACTAGACCCAACACCAAACCAAACCCCCACTCACACCCTAAAGGTTCATACTAAACACTACACACCCTTTTTAGCCACTATATCAAACCAAACATGGTATTTTCCCTCATTCAATCCCAAATTCCTATTTTTGTGCAATTTTCTAATTGTTGGGGACTTTTATGCAAAAGGGCAGTGAGGTGTTAACTTCCCATTGGACCCAACACATGAAGAAACTCCTCCCCTCTCCTTTGACCGGTCATATACAATTTTTCTCATATTTTTGGAGTGTGCAACACTCAAACATCACCCCCTCACTATCTTGGCCCTCCATTCAAACCCACTCAATCCTAGCCCTCCAATTTTCCTTCATGTAGTATCCAACCCCAATCCCTAGGAGGCATGGTCGGCCCTAATCCCTAGGCTAGCACCCCCTCTTCTCTCTCCTACAAGAAAACTCTTCCTCGTTATTTTCTATATCATCAACCACCATCCTTTTTCATCAAACCCAACCCTAACCCTAAACTTTACAACTAACATCACCATCACCCTCACCATCCCCAGCCATCCACTGCCCGAGCCTCCATCACCGAGCACCACAGCATACCGCTGAGCCCTGCTGTCATCAACATCGCCACAGGCCAACTCCGGCCTTCCCCAAGCAGCAGCCGACTGCAACTCGGGCCAGTCCCTGAGCAACCGATCGACACCCATCCCCATCACCGACTTCGACCACAGCACTGGCCAGCACCCAACCACCATCGCCCCCGACCTCGGCCAACCGCCGCCACAGTGCCACAGCTCCACCAGCCACCTCCTCCTCCATCGCGTTCACCTCGTCAATATCACCACCGCCATCCTGACCTTACACCCGACTTCCCTTCTTCTCTGGTCATCTCAACTCGCCACCCTCACCACCATCTCTACCGCCACCAGCACCACCATCTCCACCACCTCGCCGTCTCCCCCACCATCAATATCACCGTTACCAACATCTTCGTTACGATCACCATCACCAACACTATCATCACATCACCGCACCCATCATTTCTTCCCCGAATTTTGCGGAAGACCACCACCACCCTAGCCGCCATCCTCCCACGGCTATCCCCCACCGCCAATAACTCGCCACCACTGCCACTGCTATCGTCGATGCCGCTGCAAGCTGCTGCCTTGCTGCAAGTTGCTGCCGGAGATGCTGCTGTTATGTGTTGTGCACACCGGAGCTCCGCCCTCCCTCGCCGGAGGTAGGCGACGAGCCGCAGACACCCCCCTGGCCACGATCGACTAGGTATGCATACTTTCCTCTTGATGTATTGTCGAATGGACACGTGTAAGGTGAACCCTTGTGTATAGGTGTACATGTGTTCGAATAAAATTTGTGTTAGAATTTACCATATAGAAAAATATGGTTATTTGAGGGGTTATACTTGTGCTGACCTAGGTGTTTAGAAGACTGGCTTGTGCATATTTCCCTGTAATTCGGTCTGGTATTTTGTGTAATATATTAATTTGCTATTGTAGCATATTTTGGAAATTAATTTCTCGTCGTGCACAGTATTTGAGGACAGGACCCTTGTGCATGTTAGCTGCGTGCACACGCGACCCTGCTAGTTGACCAGTCGTGACCCTCCTGCGTTAGTTCCTAATTACAGTGTAGTTATAATTTCCGTGCATGGAGACCTAGATGGTTACCCATCTCATATGTGTCCTGGAAATAAGTAGGATACCTGGTACCCATGTGTTAGAAGTGCGACATAGCACCTACACTAACCATAGCTATGACCGTGATTGTAACATGTGAGAATTTATATCATAGAATGACTTATAAAATGTTGTGGACTAGTAGACTAAGTGTACCCCTAACCCCCTTGACCCGTGACTAGTCAACCCTAGCCATCGTATTTAATTAGAACGTTTATTTGGTATATGCGTAACTCGTGACGTTGCATAAGTCGTACTTGTGTACGTAATTAGCATAGTATAATGTAGTGATTAATATTTATTATTATTTATTCCTAGGCATCCAAGACGATACTACATTGGCTGTTGATTCTGGATCATTACTTGTGCACACCAGAGTTCCAGGCAAGTATACCTTGCCTTGTTGTACTGTTTAAATTCAATTAATTTTAGTTGCATGCTTTATTATTTTAATATTATATAACTGTGTGTGTCCGAGAAAGACTCGGGTGCAGTCAACGAAGGCGTTGACGTTAGGACTTGTGTCTGACCCAGTGTCTAGTGGACTCACCTAAAGTTGTGGAGTTATCAATATGACTCCCCAGGCCTTGACACGTATTATTACACGTCATAGAATGATTTCATATAGGGACGTGTGCTTCATGCTTGACTGGCCATCGGTGTGAGCAGCACGTGTGACGGTATTTAGCTTAGTTATATATTTCTTTAGTGACTTGCATTATAGTACGAGATGTCCATGTCTCACTTGAGATTTGTACATTGGCATTGGGCGGGGAGGATGACTAGTAGGCGTATGGGATACCCACCTCCTTTATACAGATACCGCACTCTGTGGAGCGATACGGACGTATATATATATATATATATATATATATATATATATATATATATTGCAGATACCTCGTTCTTCGGAATGATGGATGTTACATGTACAGATACCACGCTCTTCGGACCTGGACGTTATTATATTACAGAGTGCCCTAAGATAGGGGGCATATGTGGCATATACTAGCCAGTCACGGCGATTGGTGAATTACGTCAGCATATGTCTAGCCTACACTTCCCATACGCACTAAGTTGTCCTCAAATTGTATTTCACTTAGCTGATTAGTTCACCCTCGAGTTTTCACAATATTTACTTTATGGCATGTATTTTTGTATCTTGTTACGTCCCTCTTGACACGCAAACATGGACACTATTGCAAGACTGTCTACAGAAAAACTCATAAGAGGCTTATCAGAGATTACTTTCAAGAAAGATATTGTATGTGCTGACTGTGAAAAGAATAAAGCTATTAAATCTTCCTTTAAATCAATCAACTCTGTAAGTACCTCTAGACCACTCTAACTCTTGCATATGGACTTGTTTGGACCCAGTAGAGTCGCCAGTCTTGGTGTTAAGGCTCTATACGAACTCAAACATGGTTTTGAAGATTTCAAACACCCTGACCACGTATTCAAGTTACGAAAGGCTCTATACGGACTCAAACAAGCCCCTCGTGCTTGGTATGAACATCTTAGCTTCTTTCTACTTGGAAATAGTTTTTCAAAAGAAACAATTGATACTACCATTTTAATAAAAACTTCTGTTGATTCTTTGTTATTAGTGCAAATATATGTTGATGATAATATTTGGATCTACTAATGAGATGCTATATACCGAGTTTGCTAAGTGTATGCAGAGTGAATTTGATATGAGCATGATGGGAGAACTGACTTTGTTCCTAGGATTGCAAACCAAGCAAGATTCACAAGGAACTTTTATCCATCAGGCTAAGTACACGAAGGATTTGCTCAAAAAGTTTGACATGGATAATGCAAATTTTTCTTTTGTCATTATATATTATCCTGTATACTCTTTACTCTCTTATTTTTCTTGTCATCTTGCCGATTTTGGGGGAGTATGCTATTTCGATCAAATAACAACAGGGGAGAAAAAATATATTATACTAGCATACAAGATGATACTTGACAGACGTTGTCTTTAGCATATCAACTGCTCCACAGTTACGGTGGAGCCTTGCAGTATCATTCATAGTTTGTCAATTATCAAAATGGGAGAGATTGTTGGCCCATCTGGTCTCAGTCAACTTGATTTTGATATTTAACTAAACCATGCATTGATATATCGCATCAGAAGCCTATACACTGCTATTGTATGCCATCTGTATTGCGTCTATTTAAATGTAATCTTTTATTTATTTGAGTCTAAGACTGATGTATGCTGAGTCGCACTGGAAAAACCAAGAACCTATAAACCAGATACCTAGTTCACTCAAATAAACCAAAGAACCTATCCACCAAATCAGGCCACATTCATTTATAAAGTCTACCATACTAGGAGACCGAACTTAGGCCGAACTCATGCCGAACTTAGACCGAACTCGGTTACCTTTTGGTATAAAATCAACCAGTTCAATAGCTCCTGATTTCTTAGCCCAATGGTTAAAAATTTAAATTAAACCCTGACCAAATTCTGACCGAATTATGTTTGCCTACAACCTATAAATATGATTGTAATTCTCATTCTTACTCACTCAACCAACTCAACTATTCTTAATTCTTTTATCCCATTGTGAGCAAACCCATATGCTTTAACCTTCCCATCTAAAGAGCAACTTCCTAGCCTTCTTAGTGCCAAGTCTGATCTCCGTCTAGAAGTCTTCTGAGTTGTAAAGAGCTTTGTTCGATCTGTTACACTCTCTCTCTCTCTCTCTCTCTCTCTCTCTCTCTCTCTCTCTCTCTCTCTCTAAGCTATAAAGTTGGGAGACTTTGGATCAAAACTTGTGGTGTAAAGAAGTGGCAAGCCTTCGGATCAAAGCTTGTTATTCACTATTGGTGATTATAGTGGAGAAACTCCGAGCTTGAGTTCTCGAGACTGGACTAGTCCTCTCAGAGGAAAACCAGTATACATCTTGGTATTTGCGTTTGCTTTCTTTCTCTACTTTACTGATTTACTTTACTATCTTTATATACACTGTTAGTTAGCAACTACCTTCATTCTGATAATCATCAATTTGGTAGATTATTCCGCTACACTCTATTAACCCCCCATCTAGAGTTGCCTCACGGTCCTATAATATGTATATATATATATATATATATATATATATATATATATATATATATATATATATATATATATATATATATATATATATATATATATATATATATATATATATATATATATATATATATATATATATATATATATACATATATATACATATATACATATATATATATATATATATATATATATATATATATATATATATACATATATACATATATATATATATATACATATATATATATATATATATATATATATATACATATATACATATATATATATATATACATATATACATATATATATATATATATATATATATATATATATATATATATATCTTTTTCTAGGTTTTGGGTATGGGTGAGACATTAGTGACTAACCTAAACTTATTTGTCTGTGTACCCCTACTTAGAAAACCTCCTTTTATAAATGTTAAATATAGCCTTAAATTACTTAGAGTATATTCAAATTATTTTTATCCCCATTGATGATCATCATGGCTTGACCCTTAACCTAGCCCAACCCATGACCTAGGAGGAGAGACTAGAACATTTCCCCCTCGCCCTCTATTAGCCCTAGACCTGAGAGGTCGGATAAAAACAATTACATCCATCTTTAGTTCATGAATAATGATTAAATCCTGTGGACATAAATTTAATTCCTTCAATTTTCTTTCATTCTTGACCTTGGATCAATATCTAAAGGCCAAGTAAATAGACTCGTTATCTTGTGCAAATAGACAAACTCTAACTCCACCTTTTGTCTTGCCCCTTGGATATTCATCCAACGGTTGATATTGAAACTCCAATCAAGAACCCCTCTTTTGTTTCCTCCCAAGTGAGAAGCCATCTTTTCCCTTCTAGATGAGAACCCTAACCCTAAAGTTCCTTCTTCCCCCTCTTTATTCCTTCACGTAAAACCCTAACCCTAAGACTCCTTTTTCTCACCTTCTTCTTCTTCTCTCTTTTCTCCTGATGAGGATCTTAATCCCCCCGAACTCACCCGCTCGCGGCCTCTATCGCGGCTTGGGCGTGCAGGTCTGCACCGGAGGCCACCTTAGTATGGGCGACCTGACGCCGGCATCGACGACCCCTTGGCCCTGGCGGCGCAGCCCGGGCGTTGACCCCTCTGGTCGACCATATCCAGGATGTTTCCCCTTTGGTCTCGGCCTCTGCAACCATAAATAATAGCAGCAACATGCACTTTATCTATGGCAGAGACATCATTTTCGACATCACACCTCATTGCAAGCAGCATGATCGAACCTGCGACAGTTCTCCAACCGCCTAGTGCCCTTGCTACTCCACGCTAGTGCGATACAGTCAACTTCTGCCCTATCTTGCCATCCTCCTCTATCTTCTCCAATTAGAGACGACGTGGGTAACCCTTTGTCGAAGCTTCCTCGCGAGTGCTTCGTCCTTGTCTCTGGTCATTGGTATCCAGCTATTAACCTTTTTGTCGCAGCCTTCTAAACTTTTCAAATTGGTATCATTGTTGCTCCTTCTTTTTCTGTGTTTTGGAATTGTTATATCTTGAAACATTTACTGATTAGCTTGTAGTTCGAAGGTTATTATTGATACTCCTACGGACATGTGCGACATGAAGCAGACTTGAGCCTTGTGACCATGAGTGCAATCTCGGTATCATCACACTCAGGCGAGTGGCAACTCGCACTCGTAATGGCATATTAAATTCAAATAGAGCACGTATCCTTAGTATAAGTTAAGCCTAAAATTGAATGACAAATTGGTATAAAGGACAAGATAACCTTATGCATTGTTTTTGCTTTAGTTTCTCACCTTTGAATTAGTTAAGACAATACATATCTTGTTCGTAGCTTAGCCTAGAGAACAACACATGATAGCTATATATATCATCCCTAGCATATCTTTATTTAATAATAGTACCCCTCACTTGTCTACTTGTCACACATTTTCTACAGTTGGATTTTGTTTACTATGTGTCATTACTCAATAGATAACACGTATGTGTTTAAGGTTACTCTTAGATCCTTAAAATCACATAAATAAGTTGCTTTGATTATTTTACCTTCATACTGAAAATAGATTCTTACATTTACATGGTTATGTATATTGATACTTACATTATATTAAAAATGTGTTTTTCAATTAGTTTAACCTTGATACTAGCAATAGATCCTTATGTTCACCTATTTAAATTGCAAACATATTTATGTTGCTTCCAATTTATTACATGTTGACACTGACTATAGATACATACATTATATATTTATGTTCCTTTTAAATATTTAATTATTGTTTGATACGGTGATCTCAATGTCCAGTGGGTTGCACCATTGACTTGGATATGTATGGATCGGTTGTGTCTGATGGATTATGTCGTAAACTTGGGTTGTATACGGAGTGGGATATAGTATTTATTTGTGTGTTTGCAGGTTTGTAAACATAGAAAATACAAAGGAGACTCTGCCAAAAATTTTGAAAAATTCTAGAATAAATACGGAACGTAGTTGTAAGGCTATGTTTGGAGTACTACTAGTTACCCTATATTGTGGCATGAACTCTCGTGTGACTTGTCAAGAGCACATTTGTCCTAGGGAGTACTACCTTTCATAGTTTGAATTGGTAGTTGGACACCCGTTAGGATTCTCCTTCTATCATGACCTAGCCATTTATTTGAATTGTATTCATAATAACATATTTTCGATTTTCCTTATTTTGGGATTAAAAATTAATATTTGATTGATAGTTAAAGTTTAAGTAATGCATGATTTTGAACAGCTTGCATGACACTTGATTTAGAACAGCTTATTTTACTTGATTTGAAACAGCTTATTTTACTTGATTTGGAACAGCTTGTTTTACTTGATTTGGAACAGCTTGTTTGACTTGTGTTTTAGAACAGCTTGCTTGACTTGCACCTTTAGAACAGCTTAATTTGATGATTTTAGGATAACCAGATTACCTTTGATGTTTGCACTTTGGTATTTTCCTGCGATACTTGGATGTTCCCTTATCTATTATCATTACGTGTATATGTATTACTTTTATGTAACTCATATACAGGCACATCCGCACGCAGGTATGATCCTCCTACTTAATTTCTTATCTTACGTCTTTAGTTATATGGTTTCTATTTTATACATGTACCTTGATGTACATAGCTTGCTCTTCTTATATTTATATCATTATGATGGACATAGTTATATTTGTATATTTGTGTTTGATGTACTGTTATAAGTGTGGCTTCCTTTGGACCCTCGCTCTTTCCGATTTGGCAGGCTGAATTTGTGTATCCAGCTTTTGGGGAAGTGAGTGACAGAGGATAGATCCAGTTGCGACGCTACCGAGGAGTCAGGCTGAGGTGCCAGTACCCGAGCAGCCATGGGTACCCTCACCTTGTATCACTTATCTTTATCTTTCGTATTTACTTTTGGTCCCTTCTTCATGAGAAGCGATATATGCTATCTATGTTATGTCTACTCTTAAGATTTTAACTTTGTATGTCCATATCCTTTATGCTTCAGACAAATTCGAACATAGATGCTATCGGGTGGCCAACTTTAGTATTTTATGTTCTTTCTTGCTTTCATTACTCGTGTGAATTGAGATACAATATTAGGCCAACCTTAGTTTATGCATGCTAGAATACCCAACTATAGATAGCTTATACGCATACCGATAGGCAAGAGTCTAAGGTAGACGTAGTTGGCCATTGCCACGTGGCTCAGTTCCGCAGATTTTGGGATTGGGGCATGACATAATTTTTTTGGTGGCCCAGGCAGGTCTCATTTTAAGATTTGTTGGGTATTAGGATCTTAATCCATAAACTGAAATTTGGAAACTTCCCCTGTACCAGTAGTATGTGAGTATTGCGGGAAGAAAAGGCATGATCAAAAGAATTTCTATCGATTGAACAACCAATGCTTGATATGTGGAGGAACAGGTCACCTAGCAGTGGAGCGTTCACAACACGACAGGACAGCAGTTGCTCCGATAGGAGATCGGATGGATTTACAACCTTCGGTTAGGGCTCACCAATTTCAACTAGGTATGCAGTATCAGCTGAATCAACAATACCGACAATAGGAGCAGAGGCTATAGATTTTGGAGTAAGAGCAGGTAACCACTGTAGTACCATTCTCTGCATTAGTAAAAAGTTCATTGGGTTTTTACTCTTGCATGATTTATGTTCGTATTAGTTTTTTGGTGCGTTAACACATTTTGTTATCGTTCTGTGTCAAGTTCTTTTGCCTTTCCCCCTTTACTTTTTGTCATTCCATGCTTTATTGAAGTTCTTTCTTGTGTGTTACATAATCTTGTCCCTTCACTTTTTTTATCGCTTGTCATAACCTAGTTCTGGCATAAGTCCCTTCCTTGGATTCGAGAATGGTCTTCGTAGGAACAACTGGTGACCTCAAAGCATAGTATAAATTTGGAGTTTTGGGACTTTAACAACCTTTGGTGAGATAGTTTCAAAGTGCATCTTATCATTTAGAACAACTTAGAATTTTTGGGCCGTCGTTAGAATATGTTGAAAAGTCAGACTATCCGTATAGTTTGAACCCCTTGGAAGTATCATTTTTACGATGAGTCTATATATGAGACGAGATAGATGATACCCGCCGGTGGTATCCTCATGCGCTCGACTCAATTGGCAAAGTTTCTTTTTAATGTATTGTCTTTAATGATGTTTTGTTTAATTCTAGATCGCGTCCCTACCTTTTAGAAATTTCGATGACAAAAATTTTATAAGGTGGGTAGATTATAAATCCCACTTTTCTGATATTCGTATATTATATTATTATTCGTGATATATATATATATATATATATATATATATATATATATATATATATATATATATATATATATATATATAGGTTTTGGGTGTGGTTGAGACATAGCTAAGTAACCTAAACTTATTTGTCTGTGTATCCCTACTTAGAAAATCTCCTGTTATAAATGTTAGATATAGCCTTAAATTAATTAGAGTATATTCAAATTGTTATTTAGCCCCATTGATGCTCATCATGGCTTGACCCTTGACCTAGCTCAACCCGTGACCTAGGAAGAGAGACTAGAACATTCCCCCTCGCCCTTTATTAGCCCTAGACCTAAAAGGTTGGATAAAAACAATTACACCCCCTTTTAGTTCATGAATAATGATTAAATCTTGGGTAAAGTGCAAAAACCCTCCTTAGATTTCCAACATTCGCAAAATAAGACCCCCAAAAATTTTGCTCAATTTGACAACAAATGGTTTGATATTTGGATCAAAAGACCCCCTCCCGTCTATTTTCCGTTCCATGTGAATGTTAGAGGCAGGATTTTTTAAAAAAAATTCATGATATACCGAAAATAACCCTAACAAATTTGTTCATATTAATTTTGGGTTTAATGATAGTTAAAGAGATAAGTTATGGTTATATTTAACTAATTTGTATACATACAAATTAATTTGTATATATATATATATATATATATATATATATACAAATGACTCGTTTTTTTTGATTAATTAGTTTTTAGGGATATATAGACTTTGGGTCTCGAATAAGTTACGATATTTGTATTTGAGTCCCTACAATATAAATAATTAGTGTTTGGGTCTCGGACTAACAATTGACTGTTGAAACCCAACTAAAAAATTTAGGAATAAATGAAAAAGAAAATGAAAAAAATGAGAGAAAAAACAAAATAAATAAAATTACGAATGTAAATAATGTTGGGTTTAGGTTAAAAAAAATATTTTTGAAAATTACGAATACTCGGATAAATAATGTTTGGTTTAAGTTAAAAAAATATCTTTCTTTCGTAAATTATTTACCAGGGTATTTGTAATTTTTAGAAATATTTTTTTAAATCTAAACCGAACATGGGTATAGTTTTTTCACAATAAATTTGCTCGGGTATTTGTAATTTTCTAGAATAAATTTGTCCAAAAATATCAGACAAAGTCTAAATATCCCAAGCAAATTTATTTTGGAAAACCTCTTCTCATGTTTGGTCTAGGTTAAAAAAAAATATCTCCAAAAATTACAAATACCGGGGTAAATAATTTATCCACAAAATATGAGAATCATATCCCAAAGAATATCATGGTATTTTTTTTTTCTGCACGAACATCTTTTTACCTTTTTTATTTTTTCAGATTTTTTTGTTTTTTATCATTTTCATTTTTTCTTTTCGTTTTTTCATTTTTTTTCTTGTTATTGCACTTTATTAGTTAGGTTTTTGCACTTTTTAGGGTGGAACCGAGCAGTCCTGGACCGCGTCAGCGTTTGGTCCCCCCTCGATTTGTCAGACTTTTTTCTAAAAAATAGTCACGTTCAAATTAATAGAGCTCGGTCCTCCCCTCGGTTCGTTAGGCTTTTCTTAACAAAAATAGTCACATTCAAATTGATAGTGCTCCCCCCTAATACATTAGAATAGATAATCACATGCTTTTTTATTTTTTTGAACCATTTTATTATTTTTGAACCGTTTCTAAGCCATTTTTTTAAATATTTATATATTTTAGAATTTTATTTTTATTTTTGCCTACGTGAGAAGATACATACGCGGTTAGAAATATTTTGTTTTTTTATATACAAATACAAAATTAGATAAAAAATTATATATTTTTATTATATTTATTTATTTGTATTAATAACAAACTCATACATTAGAATAAATATATTAGTATACAAATAAATATAGATAATAACAAATAAATATATATAATAATAAATTAATATAAATAATAACAAATTAATATATACAAATAAAGATAGTAGTATCCATCTAAAACCTAATGGCCTTTCTCATTCTCCCACTATCAAAAAATATATAGACAAAACTAACAAGGGATTTTTTGCAACTTACCCTTAGGTTTAGATGGATATAATCGTCCTTTCATATCTAATTTAACGTCCGTTAATAGCAGATTTCAAATTGGGTGTAAATTGCACCTAATCTAATATTTGAGGATATTTTTAAACTATGGGTCTTTTTTTACAAAAGTGACCCATCTAATGAGGTTTTTTTGCATTTTACCCTTAAATCTTGTGGCCATAAATTTAATTTCTTCAATTTCCTTTCATTCTTGACCCTTGGATCAAGATCCAAAGGCCAAGTAAATAGCCTCTTTATGTTGTGCAAACAAACAAGCTCTAACTCCATCTTTTGTCTTGTCCCTTGGATATTCATCCAAGGGTTGATATTAAAACTCTAATCAACAAACCCTCTCTTGTTTCCTCCCAAGTGAGCAGCCATCTTTTCCCTTCTATAAGAGAACACTAACCCTAAAGTTTCTTCTTCCCCCTCTGTAAGACTCGTCTAACTATTTTTGTATTCGTATCTGGTTTAATTGTGCAATTACTGTATATTACTCCATGTGTATTTTTCTGGATTTTTGTAGACTTCTTTTATATAATTTACAGTTTGTGTGGCGACTCACCCATCCTCTAATTAAATATAACCCTCTATTTCTCTCTCTTTCTCACTTTCCTTACTTCCTTTCCTTTTATTTTATTTTCTCTTCCTCTCCTTCCCTCATCTCTCCTGACCGTGAGCCCGAGGCCGGCTATAGACCCCCTTTCGGTAGTGGTAGTAGTGGTGTGGGTTTAGGCAAGTACAACTTGCCAAGGATGAAGAACTCGTTAACTTCTTATCTTTCTTGCATCTTATTTGCTTATATTGTGTGTTCTTAAGTTTTTGGGTATTCTTGAGATTTTTATGGTTTTGATCTCTAAAACTTGTTATTTTCGAAAACTTGTTATTCTATGTTGAAGAGAATTTTATTCTATGTGGTTTAGAACTTTATTTAACTAGATTTGGGTTTAAAACAAGATTTTTATGAAGGAAATAAAATTGGGTTTCAAGCTCGTGTTTCGGAACTTAATATCCTGCCTACAGGCCTATATGTAAAGCATATTCTAGACTATAGTAAGAAATGATCATGTAATATTATACTCTGCTAGTTCTTCATTTCGGTAACTAGCTTCATGATCATCTATGTATGTATAGTTTGGGGTACCTTACTATTATATGTTTGCTGATTATACATCTTGTAACTTGTTGATTATTTGAGATTGAGACAACTAGGAAATTGCTTGACCCAGGAATGACTGTTGGATTGTAGAGTAAACCCTCATATGTCTTAGACAGTCGTGACCGTATCTCGGGGTATAGGATAATCTGGTATTGTCATGACCGGCACCCGGTATAGGGGTACGAGAGCATGGGTACGTCCAGCCTACGTCGCAGCATCGGCGGTAGAACACTGTCTAGGTCATGTAACTATCTAATCAATCTCACATGAATATCCAACTCCATAAGGAGACGTGGATATCACAAAATAATGCTGAAATACTCAATCACATAAGCTAAAGCACGATGAGATATCGAAGCAAGCAATGAAATACAAGTCAAGTCTAACGACAAAATAACCATACCTGCAATCAATAACATCCAATCCCCAAGTGTGTCAGAAACAAGTCCACTATGTCACAGTTTGGAAAAATATATCCAGTCAGGATTGGAACGAAATACACCTCTAATAGCAGTTCCACATATATTGATAAAACCATAATACAGTGTAAAGAAATACAGACAGATATAAAAACTGGCAATAAGGAATACTGACGAGCATGGATATACTGAAACAGAAATACTGGAATAAGGAATACTGGAGCATATAATGTACATCTAGAAATGAAATAGAAATCCAAGTACACGCTAGAATAATGAACTTGTATGTAAAGGTGTACAAGAATAAAACTAGGACATGTGGGGATGCTAGATCAATACACTAGAGATACATGTCAAGAATCATCTAACTAAGTGTGTGAAATATCAGCATATCATGTGATCGGCTTGGGACTGACAAAACTCATTACATTGGTTAGCGATCATCCCTGAGGTCAGGCTAATCCATCCGGATAGCGATGATGCGAGTAATAGTCAGGCTAACCATATGTAACAGTGATGAAGCATGTAATGGTAAGGCTGCACCGACGTGAGGCGTGGGTGAGCTATGATGCATGTAAGGTTGGGTATGATCACATAAGCTACTAATATTTTCCCGTTTTCCCCCAGCTAGTACGATGGATTCCCGATCACGACTCCTCGTGACAGGTCTCAATGATACCAACTCGTGTAAAGAACAGTGTCAAAGTCATGTATGATATACAACAAGAGTTATAGAAATAATCAACATAAGGGAAACTGTCAGAGAATGTACTCGCCTTGGGTCCTTAGCTGGCGAAAACCAATGTCCTGCTCCTGAAGTCTCGCAGGACGATCCAATAGTCCTATACACATATAATAAAATAATACAATATTGCATCAGACATTACACTAATCACACAATCAAATACACTGAATGCGGGACTATGCTAGGTATTATACTGGTCAACTAGGGTCAGTGTGCGTCAAGTTGTACGGACGTCGCGTCTGTAATTGCTGTGCAATCCGACAGACAATCAAAAATGGTATGGGGCTCGCCAGTACGTCAGCGTATGTGTGGCAGTCAACTAACATCTCACAGGGTCACAAGGTCTTGTGTAAAGACGGGATATCCGTATTTACACTCGGTCATCTAGTACCTATATACATTATACATATTACACATAATATATATACCAATTAAATACGTACATAAAATATATATAAGTGTATATCAATAATTTCGTACAAAATAGGTATAAGTGTATATATAACATATATACATTTTTATATTTAAAATACACATACCATATTATATCTATATACAACTAATATTTATACGTATACCAGGAAATATATATATATATATATATATATATATATATATATATATATATATATATATATATATATATATATTTATATATATATTTATATATATATATACTGAATATATATATATATATATATATATATATATATATATATACCAAATAATACATATACTATATACAGATATATATACATACCAAATTACGTTTATATATATATATACTAATACAATAATTTACATATATCATATATATATATATATATACAGATATATTAATATACATACATGAATACGTATATATAAAATAAAGAAATACACGATATATTTATATGTATATATATCTATATATATACATATACACGTATAAATACGAACATATGTACACACATACACATATATGCACCTACGCACCTACACATATACGCATATGTCACGACCCGCACCCGGTTTAGGGGCACGAGTGCGCGGGTACGTCCAGCCTACGTCGCAGCATCGGCGGTAGAACGCTGACTAGGTCAAGTAACTATCTAATTCATCTCACAAGAATACCCAACTCCATAAGGAGACGTGGATATCATAAAATAATGCTGGATACTCAATCACATAAACTAAGCACGATAAGATATCAAGGTAAGCAAAGAAATACAAGACAAGTCTAACGACAAAATAGTCATACCTGTAATCAGTAACATCCAATCCCCAAGTGTCAGAAACAAGTCCACTAAGGTCACAGTCTGGAAAATATTTTTTAGTCAGGAAGGAGCAAAGTACATCTCTAAATAGCAGTTATATATTAATGATATAAACTATGTAGCAGTTCTAGATGGAAATATACGAGATGCATGTATAGGAACGAGAAATGTACAAAAAGGAAATACTGGAAATACTATAAGTAAATACAGGGAAAGAAACAATATGTCAATGAGCAAGAAACCTATGACTAAGTGTGTGAGTACTAGCTTTAACATGTGATCGGCTTGGGAACTTGATCAGGCTGGCTACATGTGATTAGCTATGATTCATGTAAGGTCAGGCTAACCGTTGGTTAGCTATGATGCATGTAGAGGTCAGGCTAATCACACGTAACAGCTATGAAGCATGTAAATGGTCAGGCTGCACCCGACGTGAGATGTGGGGTGAGCTATGATTCATGTAAAGTTGGGTATGATCACATATCTACACTAAAATACTCCCCACCCCCGACTGGTATAGTAGATCCAATCATGGTACACTATGGCACGGGATTCCCTAGGGAGGTAGCAAATCTCTCCGGGTCTCTGTGTCTGTACATGCACAAGATAACAAGGAACAAGTCTTGTACAAGCTACACCATGAATAAGGAATAACATCTCATGACGAGATCCGTGTATACCAATCCGTGTAACCAACGTGTCAAGAGCATGGATATCTACACTAGATACAGTGAACATAGGAGATATCATAAATTAGAAACTAATCAGAGAATGTACTCGCCTTGGGTCCTTAGCTGATAAAACCAATGTCCTGTCCCAGAGTATCGTCTGGAGGATCCAACAGTCCTATAAACATATAATAAATGTAACCTTGTATCAGACGCTATACTAGCACAACACAAATACATGAAGTCAGGGGCTCTGCCAGATATGGCACTGGTCAATGTAGGGTCAGTGTGCGTCAAGTTGCACGGGCGTCGCGTCTGCGGTTGCTGGGCAAGACAGACGATCAAATCGGTATAGGACTTGCCAATACGTCAACGTACGCATGGCAGTCAACTAACAGTTCACAGGATTATAGGTCAGGTAGAGTTACGGGGTATCCGTATCCATACTCGGGTCATCTAGTAGAGATATATAAATATACATATCATTACTAACATTAATACTTATAATATATGCACCCAATTAAATACATATATAATACATATATATATGTAAAATACGTACCATATTTATATATCTATATATATACCAAAATACTGATATTCATATATATGTTTATACATATTCCAAAAATACATTTAATACGTATATACTATATGAAATTATACCAAATAAATATATGTATATTTGCACCCAAAAAAATACATACATTTATATATAGGTATATATATATATATTACCAAAATTATACGTATTAATATATTAATACTAATATATTGAATACGAGTATATACCAAAATAGAGAATATACGATATATATATATCACCAAACATACACCTATGTATACATACGTACACACGTACACACACATAAGCATTACATATACAATCTATATTAAACATAAATTTAAATACGTAATATACATGTACATACATTTACATTATACTATACACAAAGGAGGGAAGAAGGAGAGGAAGAGGAAGCTCACAGCGGGGTGGCTCGATGGTGATGGGGAAATGTTGGTCGGAGCGGTTCAACGCCGGGACAACGGGCGGGAGGAGCTTCGGGTCAGGGGCTCGGGGATGAACGGAGATGAGGAAGGTGAGGGTGCTCGACCGGGGAGCTACGGGGTGGTGCTCGGCGTAGGGGGAGCAGCAGGGAGGAATGGGGTCGATCAGCGAGGCCAGGGTTGACAGCAGAGGGAGGCCGGAGTGAATGGCTCGGGGAGAAGGTTGAAGAGCAGAGGGAGGCCGGAGTGAATGGGACTGCCCGGAGCTTGGCCGGAGCCTGAGTACAGGGACAGCAGCTAGGGGAGATGGCCGGGAAGAGCTAATGCAGCGAAGATGATAGAGGGGAGTTGGTGGTTGTACGGTGGGGAGCTCGGAGCGGGAAGCTCGGTCGGGCGGGGTCGGAGCAGCACCGGCGGAGCTTGAGCAGTGGTGGGTGGAAGTTCAAGGTCGGGGTCGACTCAGCCGACAGGAGCAGGGTACTGCTTGCTGAGTATGGAGGAGGAGCAGTGGACTCGTGGCGGCACCGGAGTTGTGCAGGGTCGGGGTGGTGGAGTGAGGAGTTGGTCGGAGAAAGGGCTGACGGAGCGGGATCGGCCTGGCCGCCGGAGGGATCAAAGCTCGGGGATGATTCTCGGATGAACAGTGTTCCCTCCCTCTCTTTTGAAATTTCAAAAAGAAAGAGGAAGAAGAAAGAAGGAGAAAAGAGAAGAAGAAAGGAAAAAATTTTGGATGGGGAAGGAGGCTACGGTTTGGGAAGCTTGGGGGGTTTCCTAGGTTTCCCTTTTGGGGATTAGGGCTTGGGTGATATGACATTAAATAGGGGAGAGTGTGGGTGAAATCAAGGGTGAGGATGCACCCATTGAATGAGTGGTCCAGATTTGACATGGAGAAATTTTATGTGGGGATGAGGGTGGTGACTTAGTTAAATAATTGGGCTCCCTCATTGTTTTTAAACAAATGAGGTGTTGACACAAAAAATGCAAATTTGCAAATTAGCCCCCTTAAATTTGGGTATTTGCACAGACACATGAAATAATAAAAATTGGGCGGGCGATTCGGTGTTCGGTATTTTGTAGGGTCAGGGGGCTCGTGTGTTTAGTACGGGCTTAATCAATCGGGTACTGGAATTAAATTAGGATTTACGAAATCAGTCAAAATATTATCCTCAATTTAATTAGAAATAAATGTAAGTTGTGTTCTAAAATTAATTAGGAGTACATGGGGCCAAAATTAGGTCAGGTCATCAATACCAATAGTGAAGAAGACTCAGAACAGAATATTACCCTAATTTGGGTCGGACGAAAAATAGGTCAAGATTGCCTCCAATTTTGATTGGAACACACAACGATACAAAATAGGAATTTATTCAAAAATTAAATAAACGTATGCGACGATTTTTGTGCGGCTAAAATGAAGGTACAGAGAGCATAATTATGAGTTGCAAAAATAGCAGAATGGAAGGCAGGCACGTCTAGGGCAAGGTTGTAAAATTTGTTGGAAGGCAAAAGTCAGGTAGCGCTCCAAATATCGAAACAACGACAGCGCGCACAATTAAATAAATTACGGTAATTAAATACAACCTCCAATAATTTAATTCTAAAATAAACAATTAAATACATAATCCCTATTATTCGATCAGGTGTTCATCTAGTGGCCTCTAGGTCAAGTCTACCAGCTCAGACGTTAAGAACACAGTATATAATATAATATTTAAATACACCTCATGCAATTATTTAATTTAAATACAGTATTGAGAAATTATTTAATATAAATACCATAATATTAATAATAAATAAAAGGTCAAAAATACCCCTATTTTTAGAATGTGGTAGTGACACATATACATACATGTATATATATATGAATATATATATACACTTATATATATACTATACATACGTATATATATACTAAACTATAAACCAAAGAAGGAGGGAAGAGGGAAGCTCACCGGGGTCGGCTGGTGGCCACTGGCCGGAGTCGAGGGGCTCGTCGGGGTGGTAGCAATGGAGATGGTGATGATGGTGGTAGCACAGCCGGGAAGGGAGGTGGTTGTGAATGGAGATGTGGAGTCGAGGGTGGCTACAATGAGGGAGAAGCTCTAGGGAAGAAGAGCAGCGGGTCGGCGGGAGGAGCAGCAGGGAAGAAGCTCGGCTGCGGGGAGATGGAGGAGAGTTAGTCGAAGGTGGACTGCGGGTGTCGGGTTCGACGCCGGACTGGGTAGCCGAAGAGGAATGGGGGAGCAGGGAATGCAGAGGGAGCTCGGGGCTGTTGCTACCGGAGTTGGGGTCGGGGCTCGACGCGGGTGGAGAAACTGGAGGGAGGAGGAGCAGAGGTGTCGACCGGATGCGGGACTCGCCGGGCTTCGAACTTGGCCGGAGTTGTGTCGACTCGGATGTAGGGACCGCCGGGGAAGTGGCTGCAGAAGAAAGCTCGGGCGGAGTCGGGGAGAGCCGCTCGGGTGTTGCAGGTTCGTGCAATGGAGGAGGCCGGCTCGAGGCCGAGCAGATCGGCTTGGTCGAGGGAAAGGATCCGTCTTCGATGAGGCACTGTGGCATTCAGTCGAGGAGAGATGGCCTCCGGTGGGGTGCTGCTCGGGTCCGGCGGAGGAGTCGGGTCGGGTGAACGGAGATACGGGAAGGAGGAGGCAGGGACTCGGCTGTGCAGGGACGGCTCGAGCGGTCGGCCGAAGGGGACAACAGCTGGGTGGTCGGGGACAGTGAGCTCCGGGGAAGGAAGGTGGCCGGAGCTTGGCTCGACGGTCAGGTCGAGTGAACAGGAGCCCGGTCGGTTAGTTTTGGTGTTGGTGAAGGTGTAGGTGAAGGTGTTGGTGATGAAAAATATGGAGAGGGTGGGTTTCTTTTGTATGGGGAGGAGATGATGTAACCCCCTAGGAATTAGGGCCGACCAAATATTGGGATAGGGTTTCTTGGGAAGAGGGTTGAGGTTTATGTAAGGGGTTGTGTGGTGGGGATGGCTCCATTTTAAATAGATGGCCACGATTCATCATGGAGAAAAATGCAAATAAAAGAAAGGAGGAGAGAGGGTGTTGGGTTGACTAGTCAAAGATAGGGAGTTGGTTTCTTCATTTGGGTTAAACCAATAGGATGGTAACACATCATTGCAGTTTTGCAATTAAGTTCCCAACAATTGAAAAAATTGCACAGAAGTCGGTTTTGGGATTTAATTGATTAAACTAATGCAATTGGTGTTCTAAAATTAATTAGGAGTACATGGGGCCAAAATTAGGTCGGGTCACAAATATCTTTAATGAAGAAGACTCAGAACAGAATATTACCCTAATTTGGGTCGCACGAAAAATGGGTCAAGATTGCCTCCAATTTTGATTGGAACGCACAATGATACAAAGTTGGAATTTATATAGAATTAAATAAACGTCCACGACGAATATTGTGCGGCTAAAATGAAGCACCAGAGAGCATAAATGTGAGTTGCAAAAAGGTCAGAATGGAATGCGGGCATGTCCAGGGCAAGGTTGTGAAATTTGTTGGAAGGCAAAAGCTAGGGTAGCGCTCCAGATATCGAAGCAACGGCAATGTGCAACAATTAAATAAAATTATGGTAATTAATTACTACCTCCAATAATTTAATTCTAAATTAACAATTAAATACATAATCCCATAATTCGGTCAGGTGTTTGTCTAGTGGGCTTCTAGGTCAAGTCTACCAGCTCAAACATTAATGAACACTATATATAATAATATTTTTAATTATACATCTCACACAATTATTTAAATTAAATACAAGTATTCAAGAAATCATTTAATGTAACTACCACAATATTAAATATTTATAAAAGTCAAAAATACTCCTATTTTTGGAATGTGGTAGTGACAAGTCTACCCTCCTTAAAAGAATTTCGTCCTCAAAATTTAAAATCCTCATAGTAGTGTTTATTCATCATATTATTTTCCATCAATAGTTAAATTCACCAACTCACAAAATCCTGAAATAATCCACCCTGTCATTTCAAAAATTTCAAAAATTCTGAAATTTTTGTATTCCTGAAAATCCTCAAATTTAATCATCGAATTCCATTCGTATCGTAATCTCCTCAGAATCTGATGTTAGTAATTAAAATCCAAAATTTAATATCTAATCCTCTAATTTAATCCAAACAATGCACCTTTTTATAATTTAAGAAATTTCCATCTAAAAATACTAATCCATGAATCCAAATAAAAAAAATTTAAAATCTCGTCCAAAAAGTTTGTGTTTAAACACTAATCCATTTATCATCTTACTCCTCAATTTTGAGCAAATCACTAGATACAAATTTTTACTATCCAATCCCTTTCATTGAAGTTCAGTCAATGCATGTTTATAAAATTTAAATCCTCATCCCAAAATTTAAAATCGAACACTAATCCATTAGTGATCTCAATCCTTGATTTTTTTCCACACCAAAAACAATAATATAATAGTTATGAAATTTTCAATACCACATTCAATATAAGTTCATGACTTGTAGGCCAATGAACATAATGATAAACTCCTAAATTTTCTCAAGTTTTTAAGATAATTCTCAATCATTTCATAATCTTCGTAAAATCAACGTTTTAACAAGATCGTCAATCCTGTCATATCAAGTTATCAACTCTTTGTTTAAATTATTGTTTATCCTCGAATTTTAAGGCGCATTATCTCTTTCTGTCAAACCACATCCTCTTCATCGATTCTTTACTTCAGTCAATCCTCAACAATCAAAGTCTAAGAGAAATCCTACCTACAGTCATACAACATACAATCTAGGGGAAACATGCTTGGCTATGGTCTGTCTTGTCACGGTATTGCAGTCTCTGTCAGGGTGTGTTACTAACTACATTCTAACAAGAAAATCATGAATACAAGCTACAGTACTAGGGAATCAATCAATCAAAAGACGAAAAAGAAACACGAGGAAAGAAAAGAAGGAACCTGCTAACATATTTCTTGCAGTATCTTCTATCTCTAACATACACTTAACTCTGGCACATTCACTAACTAATTCCTATTCTTGTACACTAATATCCATATTAGCTAATCATTAGTCCACAAGACATCTATGAATACATACTCATTGCATATACCTTTCTATTGATACCTAAATCTGAAACCAAGACTCTTTAATATACACATGGTTTAATAATGCATCCAAGGTTTGATACCTGTATCCCTTTAGTACCATAGTTTCTACTACCAGTACACCTATTGCTAGTTCTTTTACTTACCACAATTGTTTATACTGGTTATTCTTATCATTCAAGTGCACATCAAGTGCAACACAACACACTAAGTACTGTTCTTCCTAATACGACTCTAGATGGACAGCCAAGGTCTGTTTGCGGTGCCATCTCAATCTTGCCCAAGTCAACAGATCCTTACGTATGCACTGCATCCACTCATATACTAATATATATTTCTTACCCACCGAAAAAAAATTTCCTCAAAATAAAATCCTCAAAATTAATTCCTCGAACAATTCAAAGTAAAATGCATATACTTCCTCAAAGTCAAATACCCAATATCGAAATAAAATTTTAATCACTTCTAAAATCTCTATAGTTTTGACTGTGTTTATTGAATCAATTATTTTTTCTTTTTTTTTCTTTTTTTTTTTGAATCCTCAAACATTAAATAACATAGAATCTTAACTCCTAAAAATCCTTAAAATTGCAAATTCATTTCCACTCTTCAAACGATAAAATTAAATTCACGAGTATACATATAAATGCTCACGGTCTCTAATACTCAAGGTGCACACTAATACCCCAATTTCTACAACTCTCAACTGTGTACTAAAATTGTACCGCCCGAATCACTTGCACCATTACTTCCAGATAGTCAAAGTTATCATCACACATGTTTTCTCCAACGAGTTTCTATCTATATTAACTGATATACTAAATTAACATTACCATACAAGGCACTTACTATTAGCACCTTGCTCAACTAATCCTCGATATAGAATCATTAGTACCCTTGGTATGATAACACTAGCTTCACTATTGGATCATCTCCTCAACTTATTAGAACTCACGATTACTCGCACTTGTTATAACACCCATGTTTCACTTCACTCTCAAAGGCATATAGTTTCATATTTTGATTTATGCATATGTATCTTCTCTTAAATCCTTTACAGACTGTTACACTAGTTTGTGATACACTTCATATCTTACATAATCCATCTTGATGCTTCTCAACCCCTGACACACCATTGGAATTTTCTAATACTCATGCTTCCACTTTCATGAACTTTTGTTTTTCGATACTTATCACCCACTGTGCATCCTGCACATACCTTCTAGGCACTCTTTCGCCTATTGCTTCCAATACATCACTTGTCTCAATATCAGGTGGTACATTCATATATCGGTACACTCAGATCAAATCACTTATCAAGGTCTTTCTTTTATCTGTAACACAAGTCTCACTACTTAGTACAATGTATTCTTATTCACTCACACTTTCCTATACACTTATGGGTATCCTCCTACTATGGCACACTCATTAATTTTCTTTATGCATATGCACTTCTTTACTCTTGACACACCCAAGTATCACCCATTAAATTGAATATCATGCTCCATTAATCTTCAACACAATTCCTTGATACTTAATTGTTTACATATAACCACCAACTACATGAATTTATGACTATCCGGGACTGGCATGGTGACTCTGATACTAACTCTTGGAACCATCACTGACACTCTATGCTCCTTCTTCTACTAATAGTACCAATACTAACCATAATAACATATATTATAGAACTATTGCTACGAGGTACCATGCTATGGGTTAACTCTAGATTGATTCCTACTGCTCACATGTCTAACTAAGAAGCACTTACAACTAACAAGTCACACTCAGTCAACACTAACACAAGACACAGACAAAATTGTAAGTCACTAATTATCATACTAACAAGGAATCCTCAAAGAATAGAAGCTCAACAAGGACTGGATTAAGGACTGAAGGTATTTCTACTGCTAGCAAACAAAAGAACGATGGAATAAAGTCCTATAATAACATAAATAGATAAGTATTGAGATGATACTTTTAAGAACCAATTTAAGATACAACCTGATAATCATACACGTCTGTCCGAAATCATGACACTCAGAATCCTCATCACGCCAGTAAGCATAGGTGCGATAAACGACATGTTCCGTAACTAAGGTATGCAACTCTATAATCATGTCATCTAGAATCTTCGCCACGCCAATCGGTATGGCTGCGAGAGACTCTAAATTTCATAACTAAAGTATGTACATCCAAGTCAGGTTCCTACGTTCTCGTCACGACAGCTAGTATGGCTGCGATAAACTCTAGGTTCCATAACCAAAGTAGACATTTTACCTTTCTCACTGTCCTCATCAATATATGCCATCAGATGATACCATAAATTTTAGTCAGTAAAATTTATCTTGATATAAAATTAACTCAACAACGATGCCAAGAATTAATTTTTAACAACTGATCAACAAGAATCAAACTCAATATCAACGAGTGAGGACGGACGGAAACAAGGGCGAAGGATTAAATTTAGAAATTGTAATAAGATTCTCAAGGGGTCGTCCCAGGAATCTCTCAAGAATTTGTGATTAAGTATCCACTCTCATCCTAGTATCCTATGTCCTATATTCTATAGCAGGCACGCAGTAGTACAACTATGACATCGTACTACCACGACATCGCATAACTTGCGAAGTCTGACCTGCATGGGCCACCACTAAAAATGTGTCACGACCCGCACACGGCATAGGGGTACGAGAGCGTGGGTACGTCCAGCCTACGCCGCAGCATCGGCGGTAGAACGTTGTCTAGGTCATGTAACTATATAATCAATCTCACATGAATATCCAACTCCATAAGGAGACGTGGATATCACAAAATAATGCTGAAATACTCAATCACATAAGCTAAAGCACGATGAGATATCGAAGCAAGCAATGAAATACAAGATAAGTTTAACGACAAAATAACCATACCTACAATCAATAACATCCAATCCCCAAGTGTGTCAGAAATAAGTCCATAATGTCACAGTCTGAAAAAATATATCCAGTCAGGATTGGAATAAAATACACCTCTAACAGCAGTTCCACATATATTGATAAAACTATAATACAGTATAAAGAAATACAGACAGATATAAAAACTGACAATAAGGAATACTGACGAGCATGGATATACTAAAACATAAATACTGGAATGAGAAATACTGGAGCATATAATGTACATCTAGAAATGAAATAGAAATCCAAGTACACGCTAGAATAATAAACTGGTATGTAAAGGTGTACAAGAACAAAACTAGAACATGTGGGGATGCTAGACCAATACACTAGAGATACATGTCAAGAATCATCTAACTAAGTGTGTGAAATATCAGCATATCATGTGATCGGCTTGGGACTGACGAAACTCATTACATTGGTTAGCGATCATCCCTGAGGTCAGGCTAATCCATCCGGATAGCTATGATGCGAGTAATAGTCAGGCTAACCATATGTAACAGTGATGATGCATGTAATGGTAAGGCTGTACCGGCGTGAGGCGTGGGTGAGCTATGATGCATGTAAGGTTGGGTATGATCACATAAGCTACTAATATTTCCCCGTTTTTCCTCCAGCTAGCACGATGGATTTCCGATCATGACTCCTCGTGACAGGTCTCAATGATACCAACTCATGTAAAGAACAGTGTTAGAGTCATGTATGCTATACAACAAGCGTTATAGAAATAATACATATAATAAAATGTATGCTATACAACATAAGGAAAACTGTATGCTATACAATAAGAGTCATATAATAAGGGAAACTGTCATGTATAATACATATAATAAAATGTATGCTATACAACAAGAGTCATGTATAATAAAATGTATGCTATAATCAACATAAGGGAAACTGTCAAAGAATGTACTCGCCTTGGGTGCTTAGCTGGTGAAAACCAATGTCCTGCTCTTGAAGTCTCGCAGGACGATCCAATAGTCCTATACACATATAATAAAATAATACAACATTGCATCAGACATTATACTAATCACACAATCAAATACACTGAACGCGGGACTACGCTAGGTATGATACTTGTCAACTAGGGTCAGTGTGTGTCAAGTTACACGGTCGTCGCGTCTGTAATTGCTGTGCAATCCGACAGACGATCAAAAATAGTACGGGGCTCGCCAGTACGTCAGCGTACGTGTGGCAGCTAACTAACATCTCACAGGGTCACAAGGTCATATGTAAAGACGGGGTATCCGTATTTACACTCGGTCATCTAGTACCTATATACATTATACATATTACACATAATATATATCCAATTAAATACGTACATAAAATATATATAAGTGTATATCAATAATTTCGTACAAAATAGGTATAAGTGTGTATATAACATACATACATTTTTATATTTAAAATACATATACCATATTATATCTATATACAACTAATATTTATACGTATACCAGGAAATATATATATATATATATATATATATATATATATATATATATTCAGTATATATATTCAGTATATATATTCAGTATATATATATATATATATATATATATATATATATATATATATATATATATATATATATATATACCAAATAATACATATACTATATACAGATATATATACATACCAAATTACGTTTATATATATATATACTAATACAATAATTTACATATATCATATATATATATACAGATATATTAATATACATACATGAATACGTATATATAAAATAAAGAAATACACGATATATTTATATGTATATATATTTATATATATACATATACACGTATAAATACGAACATATGTACACACATACACACATACACATATATGCACCTACGCACCTACACATATACGCATATACACACACATATACATACATGTATATATATATGAATATATATATACACGTATACATATATACTATACATACGTATATATATACTAAACTATAAACCAAAGAAGGAGGGAAGAGGGAAGCTCACCGGGGTCGGCTGGTGGCCACTGGCCGGAGTCGAGGGGCTCGTCGGGGTGGTAGCAATGGAGATGGTGATGATGGTGGTAGCACAGCCGGGAAGGGAGGTGGTTATGAATGGAGATGTGGAGTCGAGGGTGGCTGCAATGAGGGAGGAGCTCCGGGGAAGAAGAGCAGCGGGTCGGCGGGAGGAGCAGCAGGGAAGAAGCTCGGCTGCGGGGAGATGGAGGAGAGTTGGTCGAAGGTGGACTGCGGGTGTCGAGTTCGACGCCGGACTGGATAGCCGGAGAGGAATGGGGGAGCAGGGAATGCAGAGGGAGCTCGTGGCTGTTGCTGCCGGAGTGTGGGTCGGGGCTCGACGCGGGTGGAGAAACTGGAGGGAGGGGGAGCAGAAGTGTCGACCGGATGCGGGACTCGCCGGGCTTCGAACTTGGTCGGAGTTGTGTCGACTCGGATGTAGGGACCGCCGGGGAAGTGGCTGCAGAAGGAAGATTGGGAGGAGTCGGGGAGATCCGCTCGGGTACTGCGGGTTCGTACAATGGAGGAGGCCGACTCGAGGCCGAGCAGATCGGCTTGGTCGAGGGAAAGGATTCGTCTCCGACGAGGCACTGTGGCATTCAGTCGAGGAGAGATGGCCACCGGTGGGGCGCTGCTCGTGTCCGGCGGAGGAGTCGGGCCGGGTGAACGGAGATACGGGAAGGAGGAGGCAGGGGCTCGGCTGTGCAGGGACGGCTCGAGCGGTCGGTCGGAGGGGACAGCAGCTGGGTGGTCGGGAAACTACCATAATATTAAATATTTATAAATATCGAAAATACCCCTATTTTTGGAATGTGGTAGTGACAGGTATACATAGCTGACTTTGTCTGCCCTCACTCTCCAGTATTCTGGTTCTGGAACGTAACACACTTTTAGTGGTGGCCATGTAGGTCTGGAAATTCAGAAGTGTGGGGGTTTACCAGTATTTAGATGTCTCAATCATAATACTACTTGATCTCCTCCAATATCGACTCTATATCTCTGAATCTTGACTTAATACTTGCCTTCATCCTCAATCACTCTTGTCCTTCCGAATTGATCCTTATGTTCTCTATCTTTCAGGAACACAGTTCCTGGTCCTTTTGATCATCCAGCCCGAGTTCCTCCAGTGGGAGGACAAACCCCGGTGGCCCAGTAGACTCTTGAGGTCCAGCCTCAGCATTCCAAAGCCGAGTCCAGAATAACTCAGCATGAGAAACCCCTGATCCAGCATGTACCTCATGTTCCATCCATACCATCAGTACAACCAGTACCTGATACGGGAGGGGATACCAACGTAATAATGGGTATCCAGAGAGATTTGTTAGCAGCACAAGGACGTCGAGAAGATGCACTCACTCAGTCAATGTAGAAGGCTTTAAAAAGAGGCGAACATCGTGCCAACAACTTAGCAAGCAACTTCAAGTGCCTCCAACCCTTATATCTCTATGGCACCGAAGATGTGATTTTATCGGACGCTTGGCTTCAGGACACTAAGGCGATTCTAGAGGCAGCTGGAGTTCTAGCTAGAGAGCAAGTGTCAGTGGTTCGGCTGCAGTTGCTAGATTTGGCCCGAGACTGGTAGGCAGCACAGATGATTTTCTTGCCAATGCCCGTCACTTGGATCTTATTCAGCAAAAGGTTTCAGATCAGATACTTTGACAGGGTATCGCGTTATAACCTTCAGCAAAGATTTAACAACTTGAAACTGATAGGTAGGACTGTCGATGGCTACATGACAGAGTTTTGCAGACTCGGACGATTTGCTCCTACCTTGGTGGCAACCGAACTGGATAGAGAAAGGAGGTTCCAGCAGAAAATTCACCTGGAGATCATATTGGCAGTGGAACAGCATGAGTTCCAAATTTTTTATGTTGTGTTAAGAGCAGCGAGGAGACACGAATATACCTCCCAGAGAATCATGAATATGACTGGAGGTCATAAAAGAACCCATACATCAGGAGGTTCTTACAACCAGTCTTCGACACCAGCCCCAGAAGTTAGGGATTTAACCATTAGATCCCCGCGGATGCCAATTTCAATAGCTTCAGTTCAGCAAATAGCCCTGACCCAAAATTAGTAGCAAATGACATCTTCTTTAGTAGGATGTTCATATTAGGGAAAGCAAGACACAAGATTTTAGAGTATCGCATATCATAAGGGTTGTGCTTAGCTTGAGAAGCACCAGGCCATAGAGTGGGATCTTGCCCACACCGAGCCAGTTCAAAATTATCTTCCCCAGCAGGACCATAGTATAAGGCTCCAGTGCTGGCTCAACAGAACCAGGGTCAGAGGCCTTTGCCTACCCAATCTTAATTATTCCAGCAGTAGAGGCCACAGCAATATGCGCAGGCCTAAGCCCAAGTATAGGCCAGACAAGGAGGTCCACATCAGAGAGGACCAGAACCGAGAGGATGAGGCTAGGCTTTGGCACTCACCGTGAAGGAGCAGCTAGCTTCAGGTGAGGTGGTGGCAGGTACCATTCTCGTCAACTCTTATTCAACTTCGGAATTGTTTAATTCTGGTGTATCACATTCTATTATGTCTGTACGATTTACGACATGAGTGGGATTAGAACCCGAGTCATTACCAGTAAGACTAAATATACTTACTGGTAATGGTATCGTGGGAGTAGATAGAGTTTATGTCTCGTATCGAGTTATAGTATGCGGGCAAGAGTTTTCTGCCCGATTGATAAAGTTTTCTATGGGAGATTATGTCGTCTTAGGCATGGATTGGTTAAGTGCTCGATACGCAACGATAGATTGCCATGCTGGCAATGTTATCTTTCATATTCCCAAGAAGAAGAATTCTTATTTTCTAGAGGCAAGACGAAGTCTTCATCAGCAATCTTGAGGATGGCAGTGGCAGAAGAAGTATAATTCCCCAGAGTTGTTGATAAATTCTCAGACGTATTCCCAGAAGATCTTCCAGGCATGCCACCAGAAAGAGAGATCGAGTTCGCTATTGACTTGATTCCCAGAATAGCATTAGAGTCGGAGAGAGTCTATAGGATGGCTCCTTCAGAGTTAGAAGTTTTGTATAAGATGATCGAGAAATTGAGAACCAAGGGATTTATTCGTGCTAGTGTATCACCTTAGGGAGACCCAATGCTTCTTGTGAAGAAGAAGGATGGAACATCCTGTTTGTGTGTTGACTATCGTACCCTAAATACGGTAACCATCAAGAAACAAGTATCCATTTCCTTGGATAGATAACTTGTTCGGCCAGCTTAGTGGGGCGACTGTATTTTCAAAGATTGATTTACGGTCTAGATATCATCATATCAGAGTCAGAGAGCAAGACATACCTAAGACGGCATTCAGATCAAGATATGGCCATTAGAAGTTCCTAGTGATGCCTTTTGGATCAACCAATGCACCCGCAGTATTTATCGATCTCATGAATCGCATATTCATGCCCTACTTAGACAAGTTCGTGATAGTGTTCATCGACGATATCTTAGTGCACAGTCAAACTAAAGCAGAGCACGAGAAGCATCTTCGCACAGTTCTTTAAGTTCTCAGAGAATATTAGTTATATGTTAAGTTTAGGAAATACAAATTCTGGCTTGATTGTATTTTGTACTTGGGATACATCATTGCTAGAAGGGGTATATAAGTTGATCCTAAGAAGATAGAAGCAGTAGAGACATGGCCAGTACCTATAACAGTTGCAGAACTCCGCAGTTTCCTGGGGTTACCGGGAAATTATCGGTAATTTATGGCAGACTTTCCTAGGATTTTCATACCCTTGACGCAGTTAACTCGAAAGGATATGCGCTTTGACTGGACAGGTGAATGTCAGACCTCTTTCAAGAAACTTAAATAGAAGTTTATCACGGCACCAATTTTGACTCTTCCAGATGGGTCAGGTAGGTTCACCGTATATTATGATGCGTCAGGCAAAGGATTATGATGTGTTCTCATGCAACATGGCAGATTTATAGCTTATGTGTCTCGATAGCTTCGAGACCATGAGAAAAATTATCCGACACATGATTTGGAGTTAGCAGTAGTAGTATTTGCCCTCAAGCTTTGGAGATATTACTTGTATAGAGATCGAGTAGAGATTTTTACCGATCATAAGAGCCTAAAGTATGTGTTTACTCAGAAGGATCTCAACATGAGGCAGAGAATGTGGCTAGAATTGATGATAAACTATAATCTTGACCATCAGTATCATCCAGGGAAGGCTAACGTCATAGCAGATGCCTTGAACAGGAGAGCATGTGCTTATTTCCTTACAGCACAATAAGAAATATTGAAAGATATTCGAGAGATGGGCATAGAACTAATACTTCCCAGTGACACAGCATTTATGGTAGGCCTACAAGTTCAGTCCAGCATCGTAGAACGGATTAGAGTAGCACAGTCAACGGATGCCAAGCTTCAGCGACTCAGAACAGAGTGTGAGGCAGGGCGTAGGGCAGAACTGAGCATTCACAGTGATAGGACTCTCCATTTGGGAAATTGCCTATGTGTACCTAACGGAGACATTCGTCGTGAGATTATGTCAAAGGCCCATAGTTCACAGTATTCAGTGCATCCCGAAGGAACGAAGATGTATCGTGATATTCGAAAACATTTCTAGTAAAATAGTATGAAGAGAGAGATAGCCCAGTTTATCTCTCGATATTTAGTTTGCCAATAAGTTAATGCTTAGCATCAGAGACTAGTAGAACTTCTTCAATATTTACCAATTTTGGAGTGAAAGTGAGAGCACATTACCGTAGACTTCGTGACGGGTCTTCCTAGATCCCCAGCTGGCAAAGATGCTATTGGGTAATAGTGGATCGTATCACGAAGGTTTCTTACTTTTTTCTTTTAGAGTGGGCTAGAGAATAGAGCAGTTAGCATAGATGTACCAGCAACAGATTGTTAAATTGTACTAAATACCGGTCAATATCATATCAGATAGAGATTCCATATTTACTTCTCACTTTTGGCATAGTCTTCAACAAAGTATGGGTACCCATATGAAGTTCAGTACAGCTTATCATCCCCAGGCATATGGACAATCAGAGCATACCAGCCAGACTCTAAAAGATATGCTTTGATCTTGCCACCTTGATTTTGGAGGTTCATGGGAAGATCATTTATACTTGGTAAAATTCTCTTACAATAACAGTTTCCAGGACAGTATCCAGATGGCACCTTTCGAGACACTGTATGGCAAGAAATATAGATCACCGTTAGTTTGGGATGATGTTGATGAGAGATAATTGCTTGATCTTAAGATGATAGTCCAGACAGTTGAGATATTCAAGCAAGTAAGAAAGCATCTTAAGGTGGCTCAAGATCGTCAACATCATTGGGCCGATTCGCATCGGCGACCTCTTAAGTTTTCTGTCGATGACCATGTATTCATTCAAATTTTGCCTGCCCGAGGGAGGGGTAATCATATTTGATGTCCAGAAAAATCTTAGTCTGTGGTATATTGGGTCGTTCGATATTCTCGAGCAAGTAGGAGATGTTTCATATCGTCTCTCTCTTTCGCCGTCACTTCGCAAGATACATAATATTTTTCATGTATCCTAGTTGCGACAGTATATACCGGATGTAAGCCATGTCCTAGATTATTCGAAATTAATCGTTGGTACCGACCTTTCGTATAAGGAAAGGCATGTATCTATTTTGGACCGGAGAGAGAAGATTCTCAAGAACCGGACAACCATTCGTTTAGTCTGAGTTGCTTGGGGGCATCACTCACTGGGCGAGTCGACTTGGGAGCATGAGGGTGATAGCCAAGCTCGATACTCGTATTTGTTTGACTCATGAGGTATACTTATTTGAATATCTCGTGCCCTGATCTTGTCTTATGAATGCTTGTCTTATTCTAGGTAGTTTATAGCTTGTGATTGATACTCATATGTTCTTTCTTATTTTATTGCCTACTTTTCTGGAGTTATCTTGCTAGATCATGTGCCTTACTAAAATTTCGAGGACAAAATTTTTCTAACGAGGTGAGAGTTGTGAGACTCTTCTCACTATTTTCGTATTCGTATCTGGTTTAATTGTGTAATTGCTCTATATTGCTCCATGTGTATTTTTTAGATTTTTGTAGACTGCTTTTTATGTAATTTCCAGTTTGTGTGGTGACTCATCCATCCCCTTATTATATACAACTCTCTCTCTTTCTCTCTCTTCCTCACTTTTCTCACTTCCTTTCATTTTCTTTTCTTTTCCTCCTCTTCCCTCCTCTCTCCTGACCGTGAGCTCGAGGCCGGCCATAGATCCCCTTCGGTAGTAGTAGTAGGGGTGTAGTTTTAGGCAAGTACAACTTAACAAGGATGAAGAACTCGTTAACTTCATAGATTTCTTGCATCTTATTTGCTTATATTGTGTTCTTGAGTTTTTTGGTGTTTTTGAGATTTTTATGGTTTTGATCTCTAAAAACTTGTTATTTTCGAAAACTTGTTGTTCTATGTTGAAGATAATTTGATTCTATATGGTTTAGAACTTTATTTTACTATATTTGGGTTTAAAACAAGGTTTTTACAAAGGAAACAAAATTCAATTTCAAGCTTTTCAGCCATGGAGCCTTGATGTGTTGGGGAAGAACGAGTTCATTCTCAAGGAGGCCATTCGGCTGAAGCTCCTTGGCATATCCCCTGGACCATGCACCATGCTTCCCATGCGCCATGCTTCCCATGTGCCACAGTTCCTATGTGCCATAGTTGCCATGTGTCGTATATTCCATATGCCATATACCCCATGCAACCATCTTTCATGCGCCTGTCTATACCATGCACCGGGACTGGTTATCTAGCATTTTCCTTTAGTATCTTATTAAGCATCTTTTCTCATGTGCCTGTGACACTAGTTAGTAGGATTTACTTTATGGTCTTTTCTTGTTGTTTGCTAGTTTGTCCTTTGGTTTGGCATATTATTGCAGAATTTTAATGAATGCCAGTTTTTCTTGGAAAGACTTTAACCTGACTGTGGCATTTACTTGAACATGGAATTCTTGCACATGGATTACAGTTATACTGTTAATCATAAACTCCTCATTCTGGATACCTGACAAGCACTGATATACCTGATAGTGGCTCGACGAAGCGCGCTCTTGACAAGATAGATTCTTGGAATGTAATACTTGAACCGTTAAGATAATTTTCCGTGGTTGATTTCTTGTCCATGTCCTGAATGTACTTGTCAAGCTCCTGTCCAGTCTTACATCATGTCTAAAGCAAATTCCTGAGTACCATAGTCAGGAATTCTTGATAACATGTCCAGGCTAATAAATAGAATATTAATCGAGAAAGAATCTAGAGAGATTTTCTGGCTACATGCAATCTCGGTATCCCAGCAACACCTGTGGATTTGGAGCTCTCCATCATGAGGGCACATTTCCAGTACGTGGTCGAGTATTGCATCACCAAAAAATAATTATACCAGATAAATCTATATTATGTATCCTTTCGTTTGGATAACCCGGATAGTCTGCATGGCATGTGGCTGTAAGGAATCTCAACTTGTATGTGCTACTAATTAGGGTTGTGATAACCCTAGTTAACTAATGGTAGCAAGCCGTAGGGCATGATTGGCCGTGATTGCTTGATTTTCTAATCTAGTTATGTCTTACTTTATCCAGTTACTAATTATTAGCAGTAACTTGAGCACTATTACCCGAATACCGATCCCTAATACTTCTCCAGAACTGGTTTTAGCAGCAAGATTATACCTGTTGCACTTAATTACTATTTTTTATGCCATTTCTTATTGATTTGTCTGCATGCTGATTTTAGCTCCTAAGTTTGCTCCTTTGTGGTACTTTGCTATTTTGGGGTCTTATCCCATTAATTTTGTATGGCTAGATATCGAAGCAACACTGTAGGATCTCCTGTACTTCCCTCCTCAAGATGGTGAACACGGGGAGAACCCGATGACTTGAGTGGGTTTCTCTTCTTCATCACCCACCTGATCTTGTACATACACTTTTGAGGCATTTAGCCATTGAGCACATGTTTAGCTCGTATTTTAGAACTTGATATCCTGCCTACGGGCCTATATTTAAAGCATATTCTAGACTATAGCTAGAGCTGATCATGTAATATTATACTCTGCTAGTTCTTTATTTTGGTAACTAGCTTCATGATCATCTATGTATGTATAGTTTGGGAAGCCTTACTATTATATGTTTTGTGATTATACATCTTGTAACTTGTTGATTGTTTGAGATTAAGACAACTAGAAAATTACTTGACCCAGGAATGACTGTTGTATTGTAGAGTAAACCCTCATATGTCTTAGACAGTTATGATCGTATCTCGGGGTATAGGATACTCTGGTATACGTAGTTGGCTTTGTCTGCCCTGCTCTCCAGTATTCTGGTTCTAGGACGTGATACAATTTTAGTGGTGGCCATGCAGGTCTGAAAATTCAGAAGTGTGGGGGTTTATAAGTGTTTAGATGTCTCAATCATGATACTACTTAATCTCCTCCAATATCGACTATATATCTCTGAATCTTGACTTGATACTTGCATTCATCCTTGATTACTCTTGTCCTTTCGAATTGATCCTTGTGTTCTCTATCTTTCAGGGACATAGTTCCTGGTCCTTCTGATCATCCAGCCCGAGTTCCTCTAGTGGCAGGACAAACCCAGGTGGCCAGCAGATTCTTGAGGTTCAGCCTCAGCATTCCAGAGCCGAGTCCAGGACAGCTCAGCATGAGGAACCCCTGATCCATCATGTACCTCATGTTGCAGCCATACCATCAATGCAACCAGTACCTGATGTGGGAGGGGATACCAACATATTGATGGGTATCTAGAGAGATTTGTTAGTAGCACAAGGACGTCGAGAAGATACACTCACTCAGTCAGTGCATGAGGCTTTGGAAAGAGGCAGACATCGTGCCAATAACTTAGCAAGCAACTTCAAGCGCCTCCAACCCTCGTATTTCTGTGGCACCGAAGATGCGATTGCATCGGATGCTTGGCTTTGAGATACTAAGGCTAGTCTAGAGGCATCTGGAGTTCTGGCTAGAGAGCAAGTGTCAGTGGTTCGACTACAGTTGCTAGATTTGGCCTGAGACTGGTGGGTAGAACAGATGATTTCCTTGGCAACGCCCGTCCCTTGGGTTGTATTTAGTGAAAGGTTTCAGATTATATACTTTGATGTGGTGTCGCGTTATGACCTTCAGTAAAGATTTAACAACTTAAAGCAGATGGGCAGGACTGTCGACAGTTACGCGGTAGATTTATGCAGACTCAGTCGGTTTGCTCCTACCTTGGTGGCAACCGAACTGGATAGAGCAAAGAGATTCCAGCAGGGACTTCACCTGGAGATTATATTAGCAGTAGAACATCATGAGTTCCAGACTTTTGATGTTGTATTAAGTGCAGCGAGGAGGCACGAGTATACCTCCCAAAAAATCGTGGATAGGACTGGAGGTCGAAAGAGAATCCATACATCAGGAGGTTCTTACACCCAGTCTTTGGAGCCAGCCCCAACAGTTAGGGCTTTAACCATTGGATCCCAGTTGAGGCCAGTTTCAACAGCTTCTGTTCAACAAACAGCCCCGACCCAAAATCAGCAGCAAAGGACATCTTCTTTAGTAGAATGTTCACATTATGGGAAACCAGGACACGAGATTTTAGAGTAACGCAGAGCACAAGGGTTGTGCTTACTTATAGAGCACCATGCCATAAAGTGGGATCTTTCCCATACCGAGCCAGTTCATCATCATCTTCCCCGACAGGACCACGGTATAGGGCTCCAGTACCGGCTCAGTAGAACCAGGATCAGAGGCCTTTGCAGACCCAATCTCAAGTATTCCAGCAGCAGAGGCCACATAAGTATGTGTAGGCCCAAGTACATGCCAAACAAGGAGGTCCACAACAGAGAGAACCAGCACCGAGAAAATAAGGCCAAGCTATGGCACTCACCATGGAGGAGCAGCTAGCTTTAGGTGAGGTAGTGGCAGGTACCATTCTCGTCAACACTTATTCAGCTTCAGTATCATTTGATTCTAGTGCATCACATTCTTTTATGTCGGCATGATTTGCGATACAAGTGAGATTGGAACCTAAGTCATTATCAGTAAGACTCAATATACTTACCAGTAACGGTATCATGGGAGTAGATAGTGTTATGCGAGTCGTAGTGTGCGGGCGAGAGTTTCACACCCGATTGATAGAGTTTTTTATGGGAGATTACGATATCGTCTTAGGTATGGATTAGTTAAGTGCTCGATACGCAACGATAGATTGTCATGCTGGCAGGATTATCTTTCGTATTCCCCGAGAAGAAGAATTCTTATTTTCTAGAGGCGAGACGAAGTCTTTATCAACAATCTTGAGGATGGGAGTGGCAGAAGAAGTACAATTCCCCATAGTTGTTGATGAATTCTCAAACGTATTCCTAGAAGAGCTTCCAAGCATGCCACTAGAAAGAGAGATCGAGTTCTCTATTGACTTGATTCTCGGAATAGCACCAGTGTCAGAGAAAGTCTACAGGATAGCCCCTTCAGAGTTAAAAGTTTTGTATAAGATGATCGAGGAATTTAGAGCCAAGAGATTCATTCGTGCTAGTGGATCGCCTTGGGGAGCCCCAATGCTTCTTGTGAAGAAGAATGATGTAATACCCCATTTGTGTGTTGACTATCGTACCCTAAATGCGATTACCATCAAGAACAAGTATCCATTGCCTTGGATAGATGACTTGTTCGACCAGCTCAGTGGGGCGACTGTATTTTCAAAGATTGATTTATGGTCTAGATATTATCATATCAGAGTCAAAGAGCAAGACATACCCAAGACGGTGTTCAGATCAAGATATGGCTATTAGGAGTTCCTAATTATACCTTTTGGAGAAACCAATGCACCCACAGTATTTATGGATCTCATGAATCGCATATTCATGCCCTACTTAAACAAGTTCGTAATAGTGTTCATCGACGATATCTTAGTGTACAGTCGAAGTAAAGTAGAGCACGAGCAGCATCTTCGCACAGTTCTTCAAGTTCTCATAGAACATCAACTATATTCTAAGTTTAGCAAATACAAATTCTGGCTTGATCGCATTTCGTACTTGGGATACATCATTGCTAGAAGTGGTGTAGAAGTGGATCCCAAGAAGATAGAAGCCGTAGAGACATGGCCAGTACCTAAAACAGTTGCAGAAGTCCGTAGTTTCCTGGGGTTATCGGGATATTAATGGTGATTTATGCTGGACTTTGCTAGGATTTCTTCACCCTTGACGCAGTTAACTCGAAAGGATGTGCGCTTTGACTGGACAGGTGAATGATCACGACACCAATTTTGACTCTTCCAGATGGGTCAGGTGGGTTCACTGTATATTATGATGCGTCAGGCAAATGATTAGAATGTATTCTCATGCATCATGGCAGAGTTATAGCTTATGCTTCTTGGCAGCTTCAAGACCAAAATTGCTGCCAGATCGAGATGTTGAATTCTCTATAGACTTGGTGTCAGGTGCAGAACCAATTTCACAGCATGTCTATAGAGTAAACAATAGTGAGCTGGTCGAGCTGAAGAAGCAAGTGGATGAATTACATGATAAGGGATTTATCAGATCTAGTTCTTCACTGTGGGGAGTCCTGGTATTGTTTGCACCAAAGAAGGATGGATCGGTGCACATATACATCAATTATAGGGCATTGAATAATCTCACTATCAATAATAAATATCCATTATCACAGATTGATGATCTGTTCGATCAGTTGAGTGGCACCAAGATATTTTCTAAGATAGACTTGAGAACAGGCTACCACCAGGTGAAAGTGAAGCCGAAGGACATTTTGAAGACTGCTTTAGGACTCGGTATGGCCAGTATGAGTTTATGGTGATGCCGTTTGGGTTGACTAATGCCCCGGCGGTATTTATGAATTTGATGAACAAGGTATTCTACTAGTACCTTGACAATTTTGTGGTGGTGTTCATCGACAACATACTCATATACTCGAAGACACCAGAGGAGCACGAGGAGTATTTACGGATTATGTTGGATGTGCTGAGGAAGAAGAAGCTATATAGAAAGTTGTCCAAGTGTGAGTTTTTCCTGGACAAGGTAGAGTTATTAGGACATGTTGAGACTGGTGATGGAATTTCAGTGGATCCGAAGAAGATCGCAGCAGTGGAGTCTTGGAAGACCCCGAGTTCAGTGGCAAAGATCAGAAGTTTCTTGGGTCTAGCAGGCTACTACAGAAAGTCTGTGCTATATTTTTCAAGGATTGTCGAGCCGATGACTAGACTAACCAGGAAAGATGCAGAGTTTGTTTGGATAGAGGAGTGCCAGGTTGCTTTTGAAGAATTAGAAATAAGGTTGACGTCTGCACCTATTTTGATTTTGCCATCAGGGTCTGTGTGGTGCTCCGTTCCTCCTATTTGGGGAGCGCGGCTAAGAAACACAAGATGGTATCGTTCAATCGGGATAGATTGAAACAAGATCTCGTCCTCGTTATGGATTTGCTTCTTCGGAATCGATTCCCATACTCAGTGGACCGTGCCTCCGGGGTCGACTTAGCGGCAGAGTCAAGAGGGACCTCTCCGTTGTTATCTTTCTTGCCTCGAATTTTGATGTCTCTTGTTGCTTTCGTGCTTTGAGTTAGTTTTCGGATTTGCTTGTTTTCCTTGAACGGTTTCGATGGATTTTATTGTTTTCATTCATTAAACTGCATTTTAATTCCGAGTATGGAAAAAGAGGAAGAGGTATTGATCGAGCTGTTCGTGATGCAGGTGAACGAGCAGTAGGCGGCTTACGAGCGAAGTCTTGAAGTACCTCTTTTCTTCTCCCTTCCAACCAACTAAGTGAGTGGCTACCATCCCGATTAGCTAGCCCTTCTTCCAAGTCTTCACACCTAATAAATCTTGCATCCTTGTTTGCCCCGATCAGATGACACCAAATAATAACTAAAAGATGCCAAGATAAAATGGAAATAGACATTGGACTATATTGCTTGTCAAACTAAAATTGTGAACTGTTATCTTATTGTATGCTAGTTCATTGTAAATGTTCTATAAATTGTGCTAAGTATGGATCATATCTTATATACGAATAATTATTCAGGGAGGCTATGCAAAATGAATCATGCAATACTGCTTGTCTTGTACTCGTGTTCTTGTACTCGTGTTGCCTCAATTGCATGAATTGTTAACTTAATAATCGTGTTCGACCATGGACAACTTGTGCACAAGGTCTTTGTTCTGCGGACGGTCGTTGAGGCACTGGTACCAATTCGATCAGGGCGAAACTCATATATAGTCATCGTGTATGGGACGGGATAGCTTGCAGCGCATCGTGTACTCTCGTAGCATGCTATCCTTGTCCTTGACTATGTCCATTATGGCAATCAAGCCAGTGATTATTGTGTATATTTAAACCTGTTACAAACTAACTTTTTTCTTCGTACTAGGGAAGGCATGGTAAGTATTATGCAGGTGGTTCAGACGGACAGGTAAAAGCCACCTAACGGTGGCAAGTTCATTTCAGTATTATATATATATACTGCTGCTTGTAAAATGAACTAAGGCAAGATAGAAAGACCACAATAAATATGCATGCTTCATATAAATAACGTGTTGATTGGTATAGTTGGGTTAGCTCACCTTCACCAGTACATTTCGATGTACTGACCTTCGTTGAAACAGGCTATCCGCACTAAGGCGAACCGAGCGAGGAGCCAAAGTCGTCTTCTCGATCCAGTCCAGCTGTAGGCGCATCCTGACCGCGCCGCATTTTGAAGTACTTGAAGAAAGAAGCTAGAACCCAAGCAAGAATGCAGCTCCGTGGCAAAGCCGTCCTCCAGTCCGGAGGTCTTTATCATTTTGAAGTTTAGTAAAGGGATGTAATGTACAGGACTGCTATCTCATTTTGTGTCAACACTTTTGTAAGCCCGTGCGGCAAATTAGCTGACTCGTTTAAGGGTTTGTAATAGATGTTCATTATCAATAAAGAAAACTTTTCCATGTTTCAATCTGTATTTTAATTTATCTTTGTACTTTGAATATGTGCTCGTTATGCAAAACACTCTAGCCTTGTGCGGGCGCAACCCCAGGCCCGCACGGCGGTCACGCTCGGGGGACGCCCTTACAATTCGGCTAAATTCGGGTGTGACATGTTGGTATCAGAGCACAGATTCAAGTTCCTTAACCCTCGCACTGGAAAAGTTCTTTTAACGATCAATCCCTGTGCGAACTCTTGAACTCGTTAGGCCAAAATGAGATACGTTCATGCAATGAGTCCATAATACATTATGATCCTAATGTAATTTACCGTCTTTTGAAGGAATGGCACCAGCACAATCCTCAGCGCTAGCACCGGACGAAACGCAAGGCCAAGGAAGTAGTTCGGGCACTTCGGGAAGTTCAGGGAGCCAGCGAGCCGTGCCAAGCATCGATTCCATCCAGCAACTGATGCGGATGTTGGAGGCAAACCAACAAAGGGACGAGACTCACTACGAACGGGCCGAGAAGGGGCGGAGGAGAGTCAGCTCAAGTTTCAAGACAATATAGAAGCTCGATTCTCAGTCCAACAGAAGCAGGTAGATGCCCTGCAATAGATCGTTCAGACTTTGGATTCCAACCATTCCGCGGCAACAGCAACGACTCCGGTGGAACAACCCGTGCTTGAAGTTGAGATACCGCAAATTCCAAGGACGAGAAAACTGACTGCCTTTGACATTGGCCACTTCAAGAAAGTCTGCAATACTCCATTCAATGGGACTGAGGACCCAATCGTGGCTCAAGATTGGTTGGCCGAACTTGAAGACCACTTCGCTCTGCTAGAGGTCCCCGAAGAAAAGCGCATCGTATGCACGCACTGCAGCTCCGCCTCAACGCGCACGATTGGTGGGACGTGCATCGACGATCTCTTCAATTTGACCATAGAGAGGAGGCAATCTCGTGGACGACTTTTTATGCCGCGTTTGAAGAGGAGTTTATACCCTCTCCAGTACGACGTCAGAAGGAGAACGAATTCGTGTAACTTAGGCAAGGCAGCATGACAGTTAAACAGTACTCCGCCGAATTCAACCGACTCTCCAAATTCGCTAGCACCTATTTACCTGATGCAGCGAGTCGAGCTAGAAGGTTTGAAGGTGGTCTATGCCCTGCCATCCATGCGTATGTAGTCGTTCATCAGTATCGGACAATGTGGGAAGTCATGAATCATGTCCTATCACTTGAACCGCAATATCCTTATATTTCTACTGGCGCTGTGCATACCTACCATCACAAACGCCAAAGCAACCATAGAGGAAACAATGCTGCAAAGCGATAAAATGACGGTGGTCAGCAAATAAGGGATTGGAGCAATACATGTCAGTTCTGCAAAAAGCTAGGGCACGCTAAGGAAGATTGCCGCTTAAGACTTGGGTTATACCTCGCTCGTGGAGGATCAGGCCATGCCATTAGTTCCTGTCTGAACCTTCCTGATCGTCGTCCCCAACGAAATAATCTTTAACGATAGGTTCTATTCTTAAGTTTCAAGGACGAAACTTCCAATTAGTTGGGTAGGATGTGGCGTCCCATTCCTCCTATTCGAGGAGCGCGGCTAAGAAACACAAGATGGTATCGTTCGATCGGGATAGATTGAAACAAGAACTCGTCCTCGTTATGGATTTGCTTCTTCGGAATCGATTCCCATACTCAGTGGACCGTGCCTCCGGGGTCGACTTAGCGGCAGAGTCAAGAGGGACCTCTCCGTTGTTATCTTTCTTGCCTCGGATTTCGATGTCGCTTGTTGCTTTCGTGCTTTGAGTTGCTTTTCGGATTTGCTTATTTTTCTTGAACAGTTTTGATGGATTTCATTATTTTAGTTCATTAAACTGCATTTTAATTCCGAGTATGGAAAAAGAGGAAGAGGTATTGATCGAGCTGTTCGTGATGCAGGTGAACGAGCAGTAGGCGGCTTACGAGTGGAGTCTTCAAGCGCCTCTTTCCTTCTCCCTTCCAACCAACTAAGTGAGTGGCTACCATCCCGATTAGCTATCCCTTCTTCCAAGTCTTCACACCTAATAAATCTTGCATCCTTGTTTGCCCCGATCAGATGACACCAAATAATAACTAAAAGATGCCAAGATAAAATGGGAATAGACATTAGACTATATTGCTTGTCAAACTAAACTTGTGAACTGTTATCTTATTGTATGCTAGTTCGTTATAAATGTTCTATAAATTGTGCTAAGTATGGATCACATCTTGTATGCGAATAATTGTTCAGGAAGGCTATGCAAAATGAATCATCCAATACTGCTTGTCTTATACTCGTGTTCTTGTCTCGTGTTGCCTCAACTGCATGAATTATTAACTTAATAATCGTGTTCGATCATGGACAACTTGTGCAAGGTTTTTATTCTGCGGACGGTCGCTGGGGCACTGGCACCGATCCGATCGGGGCAGAACTCGTGTGTAGTCATCATGTACGGTACGGGATAGCTTGCAGCACATCGTGTACTCTCGTAGCATGCTATCCTTGTCCTTGACTATGTCTATTATGGCAATCAAGCCAGTGATCATCGTGTATATTTAAACCTGTTGCAAACTAACTTTTGTCTTCGTGGCAGGGAAGGCATGGTAAGTATTGTGCAGGTGATTCAGACGGACAGGTAAAAGCCACTAAACGGTGGCAAGTTTATTTCAGTATTTTATATATATATTGCTGCTTGTAAAATGAACTAAGGCAAGATAGAAAGACCACAATAAATATGCATGCTTCATATAAACAACGTGTTGATTGGTACAGTTGGGTTAGCTCGCCTTTACCAGTACATTTTGATGTACTGACCCTCGTTGAAACAGGTTACCCGCACTAAGGCGAACCGAGCGAGGAGCCGAAGTCGTCTTCCCGATCCAGTCCAGTTGTAGGCGCATCCTGACCGTGCCGCATTTTGAAGTACTTGAAGAAAGGAGATAGAACCCAAGCAAGAATGCAGCTCCGTGGCAAAGCTGTCCTCTAGCCCGGAGGTATTTATCATTTTGAAGTTTAGTAAAGGGTTGTAATGTACAGGACTACTATCTCATTTTGTGTCAACACTTTAGTAAGCCCATGCGGCAAATTAGCTGACTCGTTCAAGAGTTTGTAATAGATGTTCATTATCAATAAAGAGAAATTTTCTATGTTTCAATCTGTATTTCAATTTATCTGTGTACTTTGAATATGTGCTCGTTATGCAAAATACTCTAGCCTTGTGCGGATGCAACCCCAGGCCTGCACGACGGTCACGCTCGGGGGACGCCCTTACGATTCGGCAAAATTGGGACATGACAGTCTGGAGGTTTCACTATTTAGAGTGATGTATGGGGTAAAGGGATGGGTTGTGTTCTTCAACAGAATCGGAAAGTGATTGCTTATGCATCCAGGCAATTGCGTCCTCAAGAAAAGAACTATTTGTCCCATAATTTTTAGTTGGCATCAGTCATCTTTGCCTTGAAGTTGTGGAAATAGTATTTGTACGGAGAGCGTGTGGAGATCTTTACAGACCACAAGAGCTTAAAGTACGTTTTTACTCAGAAGGAGTTGAACATGAGACAGCGTCGGTGGCTGGAACTGATGAAGGATTTTGATATTTCTTTACAGTACCATCCTGGAAAAGCTAATGTAGTTGTTGATGCCTTGAGCAGGTATCCGGTCGCTATGTTGTTAACGCAAGATCGGTATTTATTGGAGGACTTTGAGAGATTGGGCATTGAGGTGATAGTTTCTAGTTTTGCTATGCAGATGTAGGGGTTGCAGATATACTCAGAGTTGATGGACAGGATCAAGGCAGCCAGTATGAGGATGTATCTCTGAGAATCATCAGCGCTCAGGTGAAAGCAGGATTGGATGATAATTTTACCACTGTTGAGGATAGTTCTTTGCGGTATGGTGTTAGATTATGTGTACCTAGGGGGGAGCTGCGTGAGGATGTGTTGTAGGAAGAGCATCGTTCTCAGTATTCCATGCATCCAGGTGCCAACAAGATGTATAGGGATATGTGAGAGAGTGTGTGGTGGTATGGCATGAAGAGGGAAGTGGCATAGTTTGTATCCAAATGCTTAGTGTGCCAGTAGGTGAAAGCCGAAAGGCAGAGGCTAGGTGGTTTACTTCAGCCATTACCCATTCCAGAGTGGAAGTAGGAGCACATTACTATGGATTTTATGTCCGGACTTTCACGATCTCCAGGAAAAAAAGACGCGATTTGGGTCATCGTTGACAGGTTGACCAAGTCGGCCCACTTTTGCCTTTCAAGGTGGGTTTATCTATGGAGAAGCTGTCAAAAATTTATGTGAGGCAGATCGTCAGGATACATGGGGTTCCCGTCAGCATAGTCTCGGATCGGGATAGTCATTTCATTTCTCATTTCTGGAAGAGTTTACAGGCGAGTTTGGGCACCCAGCTCAAGTTCAGTACTATATATCACCCCCAGACGGATGGACAATCAAAGAGGACCATTCAGACTCTCGAGGATATGTTGCGTACCTGTGTACTAGATTTTGGAAGATCTTGGGAGGACCATCTTCATTTGGTAGAGTTTTCTTACAACAACAGCTACCAGGCTAGTATAGAGATGTCACTATTTGAGGATCTATACGGTCAGAGATGTCGTACTCCCTTGTCATGGGATGGTGTTGGAGAGAGAGTTTTGCTAGGACCTAAGATGGTTGTGGATGTAGCGGAGAAGGTTAAGATGATCAGAGACAAACTTCGAGTGGCGTAGGACAAACAGCGACTTTGGGCCGATAGCTACCAGAGATCTTTGGAGTTAGAGGTATAGTTTAGATTTTTTTTTTTGTGCTTGATATTGGTTGTTTGTTATAGATTAAGTTTTTAAGGTTGTATTTTGTTCTAGGTTGGTGGTTTAGTGTTTCTGAGGATTTCTTCGACACAAGGCACGATTTATTTTGGTGAAGGCGGGAAGCTTAGTCCGCGATTCATCGGACCTTTCACTATTCTTGAGAGGATAGGTACAGTTGCTTACAGACTAGACTTGCCACCTGCATTGGAGGGAGTACACAACGTATTTCATGTATCACAGTTGAGATGGTACGAGGCAGATCATAGTCACGTATTGGATCACTCGGATATAGAGGTGGGCCATACTATTAGCTATCCAGAGCAGCCAGTTAAGATTCTGGATCGGAGAGAGAAGGTGTTGAGGAACCAGACCATTACCATGGTATGCGTCACATGGAGGCATCACTCTCCAGGTGAGTCTACCTGGGAGAGGGAGGATAAAATACGAGAGCGTTACTCATATTTGTTTGTGCCTTGAGGCGTGTTCTTTCCTGATTCTGTTCTATTTTATTTTCTGGGGATAGTTTCGTCTTTGAATTTTGAGGACAAAATTATTTTAAGGGGGGTAGACTTGTCACTACCACATTTTTTAGGAAATGGTATTTTGGTCATTTCATAATTAATTAAATATTGTGCATGTTGTAAATTTATTTATTATATTATTTATTTATTGTTAGATGTTAGTATATGATTTTAGACTTGTGTTAGTGGACCTAACTAGTTTAGATTAGATCCATGGACCAACATTTAATTCTAGTTAGAATTGAGCCCAATAATAAGCCCAATCATTAGGAGGAGGATTAATTAGTTAAACCAATTAGACTTGAGGTTCTACTTCCTTCACTTACATGTACCCTGACTAGTTATTATTATCAAGTTATAAAACTATTAATGGTATTTATTATGAAAACTCTATTGTCCTAGTTAACAACTCCAGTAGTTTCAGATATATCTAATGATAGTAAAGACCTAGCACGGCTGTCAACGATTTACGCCATCAACTGCCCTCTCGACATAACAAGGCTAAGTGACTTTGATGCCGTTCTACTAGGTAGAAGACACATCGCTTCGATAGATCCTAGCTCTATCGTAATTAACTAAGGCAGCAGCTTTAATAATAATAATAATAATAATAATAATAATAATAACAGAGAAATAACTTGAACATAATAACTATGCCATCAAATTACATGTTTGTGAGAAAGTAGAATTAACTCAGCCGTGAGCCATAAACATGGCTCTGCAAACCTTATTCAAAGGTTTATAATTAATAACAAGTCTAGGCATACTCATTCTTTTTCAGCATTGTTATTGACATAAAATGTTGTGCAACTCCATGGGGAGTAAGACTTGCAAATTAATTTCTTATCAATAAATCTTGGATTTCTTTTTTACATAATTCAAGATATTCTCGATTCATTTAATAAGGTCTCGCCATTGTCGAAATATCCTTTTCATTAAAGGATTCCTCATAAGGAAGAGAAACTATATGTTGTTTTCTATCCCAGAAAGCATTAGGGATATTACTACAAGTGTGTAGCTTAAAGTCTTCTTCGACTTGTTTGATTTTCTGTTGAATTTCCAATTATTTTAATTGTTGGGTTATATTAACCTGTGCAAGTTCTTCCTTTAATAAATTAATCTGATTTTCTTTCAAATTAACTTCATTAAGGATTTTAACAATTAGATTAGTTATAAATTCAAAAGTTATTCTTTTGCCTTTATAACAAGTTGTAATTTCTTCCTTAGTTATCTCATTAATTGGCATAAGTTTTTCTAGGAAAGGAGTCCCTAAAATAACATGTTGAGATATTTTCTTTACAACTATTAGATGTACAGGAATACAGACATTATTTTTACAGATATTTACATCTGTAATTTTATAAGGAGTAGTTAGTGCCTTATTATTAGCAGCACAAAGTGTTTGAGAAGTTCTTTGACAATATTTTATTGGAATAACTCCTTCTTTGACACAATTAAGGTCTGCACCACTATCAACGAGTGCAATCAAATTAATTATATAATACTCATTATTTATGAGTAGATTTATTTTAATATACCATTTATGGGTAATAAATAAATTCATTTTTTGCAGGAAATTATTTTTTCTTTCTTCTGAGTTCATCTGTCCCATTTGAACAGACTGATTCTCCCCCTCTTGTTCTTGTGGGCAAGAAAAACCAGCAGAAGATTCACCAGTGTCCATTAATCTAGCTGTCTTTTTAGATATATTATCTAGTTCCAGCTTGTCTAGTCTTTTCTGGATTTGTTGATCTTGAGATTTTAAATTTTTAGTCTCAGTTTTTAAAGTTTTTATTTCAGACTGAAGTTCCTGTACAGTGACAGGTTTAACTTGTCTGCTTCTATATCGAGAGATTACTTCAACCATATTATAAGCTTCAGTAGGAGTCTGGATAGGTGCATTAACCTTATCTAACTCTTCTCCAATTGCTTCTATAATTTTATTTTTTATTTCAGGACTGATATTATCAGTTAATAAGGCTTCAATAATATCTTTTTCTCATTGAGGGTTAAAGTATTTTTTGATAACACATTCATTTCTACTATAGATTTATAGTAGTTAATATCTTTATCTGCAACACATTCGTTGCATTGGCAATTCTCATTGCACTCATTAACTGAATCATCAGTAGTCTCATCATTAGATTCATCATTTGATGAGCTTTCTTCGTAATCGAAATTGATCATTAATTTATAAAGAGTCTTTCTTAACCCTTCATCTCCGATCTCTTCCAATTTCTTTTTCGTATAACATTTGTTAGTATAGTGGCCTAATTTACCATATTTATAATATTTAATGATATTCTTCTTAGAAGATTTCTTCTTTTTAGAGTATTTACTGTCTTTATTGACAGTAGTATCTTGCCTTCTTTAAGGATACTTTTTCCTTTTATAAGGTCTCTTATAATCCTTATATTCTTTTACTTTCTTCTTCCCCTCTGTATTACGAGGTTTGAAAGTATCCATTACAAACTGGTCACAGAATTCTCCTAGTTATATTTTCTCAGAAATTCTCTGAGATTTTAGTTGATGTCTTAGCTTCAAGTCATTGCATAAAGCTAGACCTTTTTTTAATAAACTTGTTGATTAAATTTCCATAAGTGTATTTGGAATAAGAAATGATACCATTATTTTGGTTTCTTATGTCATGCCCCAGTCCCGTAGGGCCGTTCGTCCTTGCTTTGGTCCCTACGGAACCGATCAACCTCGCACGGGCGTGATGTCGTGCAAGCCTAAAATATGCTTGCACAAGGCCAAAGCTTTGAACAAGGGCAAGTAAGCTATTCAATCTGAAGCAGCGGCACATATATATTGCAGAAAAGTAAAGAACACAATGGCACATGAAAATAGGCTCTTTATTGATAATTGAAAGTGTTACAAGCAGCGCAAGGTCGAGGTTATAGATCGCTCAAGCACTCTTTCTCTCGATTACAATGACACCGTTCCATACATTATGTCCCTCTATATAAAAGCAGCTCAAACTCTATACGGCTCAAGGCATCGACTCCAGATTTTTGGTTCCTTGAGATGAGGCACGACTATCGCTTCCTCGGACGAACAAGCACCTAAGAACAAGCAAATTATTGGTGGGTCAGCACTTTTATAAGTACTGGTGAGTATAAACAACTGAACAAAAGCTACACCCCCTGAAACCCACACTAAGTAAGCATGTGGTAAAATATTACATTACTAGTGATCTTGCTAGTTTTACCTAAGTTTATTTTATGCAGCTCAGGACTATAGTCAGATTTCATCTTTTGAAAATATAACTTAGAAATAGTTTTGCATATTCAAACAATAAGCATACGATCGGGGCAGTGTCCTATGGTGTAGTATGCAGCATGTATTGTGCATCGAAATCTAACTCTTTGGGGCAAAGTTCTATAGTTGACTGAATCATCTCAAATTAAAGCAAACATTTAGTGGACTATCAATACTTTCAAGCACACAAGAAGAACTAGCTATATGATTTTGGTCCCCGAGAAACTCAAGATCGGTAGCGGTAATCCAGCTAACCAATGACTCACATTCTGATTCTATTAGCAGCTGTGACAATGGTTGTTCTTCCCTAACATAATAGCGGCCAGGACCAAGGTTCAGTTCTGCACTAATAGTCATTATCCGACCGATGCGAATGCATGAAGCACTATTAGATAAACTCTACGATGCAAACAAAAAGAACAAGCAAACTATATGTATACAATCTTATGTATCTTACCCCTTACCGAACGGTTATCCTTGTAGTAGACACACAAGTTAGCCACAATTTGCATATTCATAACTCAAGAATCAATCTAGGCATCAGGTGTTAGGTATGCAAGAAGGCTAGCCTAGCATGTGCCCTAACTATATGATGGTCTATGGGTAGCCCCATGATTAGCAGCGATTGCCCACGGTTCAGCTCTTCACTAGCACACATGGGTGTCGGTAGATGTGACTCAAGGTTTAGCTCTTCACCAACACACCCGAGTACTAGCAGCTGTGACATCATGGGTTCCGTACAACACTAATAGACACATCGCCCCACTAGACCCCCTTTTGAGTCGTACCCTCAGGGTGAAACAAAAATCTTTTCCGGACCGAGCGATTTCTAGTGCCCCAGGAATCATTCGAGAGATAAGACCTTGTGCACAAGTTGTCCGAGACCAATGCAACGACATGAACACATTATGTATGCAAAATAATGATCAAGTAAAACATATACGGTCTAGCAAAACACATCTTATCAAACAAAGCACATCTTTATCAAACGAAGCACATCTCTCACATATCTAATAGCACACCCCACTAGACCTTCGTGGGCCATATCCTCAGGGCGCACTATTAGTCTATGCGTATACGAATCAAAGACTTATAGTAGATTGATATAGCAAAACAGGCAATGAATCATATATTTGACAAGCACAATTTTGATTTCATATCTAGCATACAATATCTATCTCTTTCTTAGAATTTTACAAAGGGACTTACTCAAGCAATTCATTTACTTATCTTCTTAGCATGGCAAAGGTTCGTTTGATAGCTGTGTCGGTGTAACTAAGCATGCAACATTTCTTATACTCTTCTTATGCAAAGCAATGGTTCTATCTCATTCATACAAGCATTCCCAGTTCTCTGGTTAGGAAAGCAAGCAGATTCATTTCAATGACAAGCTATAAGAGTTCTCTTATTAAGCATGTTGAGTCGATTCTATCATTCTTCTTATGAAACTATCTTCTTAAGCAAACAAGCATTCAAAAACTCAGATTCATTATTAAGTCGTGCAAGAATCAGAGAATGCAGTTCTGCCCACTCACATTGATCAATTGGTCGAGAACTCTCCGAGAAGACTTTCGTTCGAGTAAGCAAGGCGATATCACTTGTACATAGTGCCTACGCGGAGCGGGGCACTACATCTTAAACCTTGTCTTATTCTTTCTGTAAAGAGATTAGGAAGTCCATCAATAAATTTTGACCTCCAGTGAAAATTATTTGCATCACCAAGTAACATTACTCTACTTAAGAAAGTATCTTTATACCATCTAAAGTGAGATTAAAAACTTCAGTCTGAAATAAAAACTTTGAAAATTGAGATTAAAAATTTAAAATCTCAAGATCAACAAATTCAGAAAAGACTAAACAAGCTGGAACTAGATAATATATCTAGAAAGACAGCTAGATTAATAGACACAGGTGAATCTTCTGCTGGTTCTTCTTGCCCACAAGAACAAGAGGGGGAGAATTAGTCTATTCAAATGGGACAGATAATCTCAGAAGAAAGAAAAAAAAATTCTGCAAAAAATAGATTTATTTATTACCCATAAATGGTATATTAAAATAAATCTACTCATAAATAATGAGTATTATATAACTAATTTGATTGCACTCGTTGATAGTGGTGCAGACCTTAATTGTGTCAAAGAAGGAGTTATTCAAATAAAATATTATGAAAGAACTTCTCGGACACTTAATGCTGCTAATAATAAGGCACTAACTACTCCTTATAAAATTATAGATGTAAATATCTATAAAAATGATGTATGTATTCCTGTACATCTAATAGTTGTAAAGAAAATATCTCAGCATGTTATTCTATGGACTCATTTCCTAGAAAAACTTATGTCAATTATTGAGATAACTAAGGAAGGAATAACAAGTTGTTATAAAGGCAAAAGAATGCACGGGTTAATATAACCCAGCAATTAAAATAATTAGAAAATCAACAGAAAATCAAACAAGTCGAAGAAGACTTTAAGCTACACACTTGTAGTAATATCCCTAATGCTTTCTGGGATAGGAAATAACATAAAGTTTCTCTTCCTTATAAGGAATCTTTTAATGAAAAGGATATTCCGACAAAGGCGAGACCTTGTCAAATGAATCAAGAATATCTTGAACTATGTAAAAAAGAAATCCATGATTTATTAGATAAGAAATTAATTTACCAGTCTTACTCCCTATGGAGTTGCACAGCATTTTATGTCAATAACAATGCTGAAAAAGAACGAGGTGTGCCTAGACTTGTTATTAATTATAAACCTTTGAATAAGGTTTTGAAATGGATTCGTTATCTAATCCCTAATAAAAGGGATCTACTTAATCGAGTAGTTCAAGCAAGGATTTATTCTAAATTTGACCTGAAATTAGGATACTGGCAAATACAAATTAATGAGAAGGATCGGTATAAGACTGCTTTTACTGTTCTTTTCGGCCATTATGAATGGAATATCATGCCATGGTCTAAAGAATGCACCTTCAGAATTTCAAAATATTATGAATAAAATATTCATTCAACACTCAAGTTTTATATTATCATATATTGATGATATACTCTTTGAAGGAAACTTCTAATATCTCTATCAAACCTCCCTCTTTGTATTAAGAGGTTTTAAAGTATCCATTGTAAACTGGTTACAGAATTCTCCCATTTGTCTTTTCTCAGAAATTCTCTGAGATTTTAGTTAATGTTTTAGCTTCAAGTCATTGCATAAAGCTAAACCTTCTTCAATACACTTGTTGATTAAATTTTCATAAGTGTAATTGGAATAAGGAATGATACTATTATTTTGGTTTCTCAAACCTTGTCTTATTCTTTCTGCAAAGAGATTAGAAAGTCCATCAATAAATTTTGACTTCCAGTGAGCATTATTTGTATCACCAAGTAACATTACTCTACTTAAGAAAGTATGTTTATACCATCTAAAGTGAGTAAGAGTTGGACACCTTAAATTCTGAAGAAGAGTTCTTACTCTTTCTCTATGATCGGAGATTCCTCCTATAAAGTGTTCCAAAATTATAATAATTAAAGTATAAACAGCATCAGGTTTGTTTGTCTGAGTATTATTTTTAGAACTTGTCTCAATTTTGACTGCACTTAAAATTTCTTGCCTCTGAGAATCGGTAAGACAATTATTCTACCAACCCCTAAGGGTTCCAGTGAAACCGCAAGTGATAAATTATGTAATTTCTCGATCATTATTTCCAACGGCTTTAGCAATATTGGAATATATCATCATACGATGCAACTGATCATGAATTTGTTTGTCTGTAAGACCATCTATGTTCCATTCATAGATTTCTCTACCACGATAATGATTTTGTACTATTGTATTATTTTCTTCAAATAGTATATCTGTGGGAGTAGGTCTTTAAATGAAATCTAAATTAGTCCAACATGGGCATAATTATAAGCATCAAGAATATGCAAATAATTCTTGCAAGGATGGTGGCAGAATTTTCAGAGTGGCACCAAATTGTAACTACCAGTACATTTGTGGGAGTAGGTCTTTGGTAGTAATATTTTATCAGGTTAGGTATACCATATTTAACCGCGTGAATTTGAGAATTATTTATTTTAGATTCAACAAAAGATTTCTGAAGATCCTCAATCTGATAAGGATTAATTTTATCCTCGATTGGATCCTCAGTTTGTTGATCCTCTTCTGATATTTCAGAAGTATTTGATGACTGACCATTAATAACTTGAATACTCTTAGTAAGATCATTAATGACAGTTTTATTCCTATTAGTGTTGTCACTAATAGCAAAATTTTGCTTTGCTTGAGCTATTAGCTCTTGTAATTCTCTTTCTTCAGCATTGATAGTCTGAAGATTACTTTTTTGGAACTGAGCTATTAGTTCCTTTATATCTTCTTTAGTAACTTCTGGGGTTTTAGTAACTTTAAAATCTTTTACCTCAGGAGGAGGTTTAATAGAGATATTAGAAGTCTCCTTCAAAGAGTTTTTTCCATAACATCAAAGTGTCTTAATTTATCAAGTTTATGCAATAATTTCACCAAGGCATTTTCAATTCTAGTCAATTGTTGACCCATGATTTGGATAAACACATTGGTGTTATTATTCTGCCGTAAGGCTTTCTATAATTCTTTAATAATTGTTTTCTTACTGTCAATAATTTTGACAAATAAAATAGCATCAATTTTGTCTGTCATATTTTTGACAGTGAGTTTGATTGATTCATTTGGTGGATACATTGATCTGGTTATACCGCTACTTGATTCTGTATCAGTATTCCAAATTTTATAATGTTCCTCTAATACATTGATTTGTGTTAATTCTGTGTCGACATAATTTTGGACAAACCAATCAACGAAGGGTATTATCATTTTCTTCTATTCTAGATGATTGTAATATTCATCCTTGAACTCATATATCTTTTTAATAGGATAGGTCTTTTTAAACCATATCACAAATTCATCATTTTCATAGTACATTCTATTGAGAATGTCCCAAATTTCTTGATTGATCTTAAATCCCATTTAAAAGAAGTAAATTTCATTTTTGATATTGTCGAAGAGCCTATTTTGCTCTTTTCCTTATATAAGGGATGTGCTATTGCATCATCAGTAATTTTGATTTTATTTACTTCTTCTTTATTGGAAGAAGTTGACCCTATCGTAGAAGGTAGAGATTTTCGTCGTGATATTGATAATCGAGAGATATCATGAAGAGTAAATCTCACTTCTACTTCTCCGTCATTAGTCTGGATAATCTGAGCAATCTCTGTGTTCACAATTGGTTGTGGTAACACAGCTTGACTTAAAATCCATTCTTTTGGAAAATTAATTTTATCCCATCGAATTATTCTATTAGTAGCTACTTTGGATGTTAACATATTTGTTTCTACCAAAGTAGTTTTACCAGGTGTAGTAATATGCCTTCAATTTGAGGCAATAGTATTCATCACCTTATAGTGGATCATATAGATTACTGTTATAGTTTCATATCCAGGCAGAAAGTTATAACCATAAGTTTTCAAATTCAGAGTTACAGACTCATATAGATGAGTATATGTCATTGACAGGGTTAAATTAGGATAAACATTAAAATAGACTGGACCATGACAAAGGCTAGTCTGCATAACTCCCATTAGGGACTGACTCCAATCTAAACACCTTGCATCTCTTAGAGATATCATTATTGATGCATTTAACCCTAGTAGAGTAAGAGGTTTAAATGCAATCTGAATTAGTCCAATATAGACATAATTATAAGCATCAAGAATATGCCCACTATCCTCTTCGCTTATGAGCTTGAAGGAATATTCTGTGTTATTCACAGAAATAGTTCTTTCCATTGTTTTAATGGAAATAGATGATTTAAAGTCAAAAGTACCAATTTGGTATAAAAAAAATCGCTTTACCTTTGGAATTGTCCATTTATTTAGTTCCTCTAATTCAGAGGGATACTCAAGATTCTGAGCATTCTTAATGGATTTACCCTTAGTAAGGGCTTTCTTATTAAAGCATATTGCTAATTATTTGCTCATTAGCATATTTGAGGTTCTACTTCCTTCACTTACATGTACCCTGACTAGTTATTATTATCAAGTTATAAAACTGTTAATGGTAATTATTATGAAAACTCTATTGTCCTAGTTAACTAATCCAGTAGTTTCAGATATATCAACAAAGGCAGCAGCTTTAACAAAAATAATAACCATAACAGAGAAATAACTTGAACACAATAACTATGCCATCAAATTAAATGTTTGTGAGGAAGTAGAATTACCTCAGCCGTGAGCCATAAACATGGCTCTGATACCAAAGGTGAAAACCAGGAAGAGGGCTTTTATATAGAGGATGAGAAGAGAGGCGCTTATGCAGAATACTTGATTTTATTGATGATAGAGGTAGTATAAACTTTTTACAATAACACTCTTAAACAGATACACTCAAACTTTCAAAAAGAAAACTCTAAAATAGAAGCATAAAATAGCAGCGTACATAGACAGATGTTTCATCCTCTATTTATAGCACAGACAGTCGGCAATGGCTGACTTAATCACCGGCAGATACAAGTAGATGGAACTGGCAAATGCAGGTGGAAGATTCCTTCTTATCTTCAGCGAAGGTAAGTGCCCATCGCTTTCAACTTTTAATCTTTACTTTATTCGCCTTTTGACACATACAGGGCATTTGTCCCAACAGTAAAATGACTGGGGCCCACCATTGTCGACCACCTGTATAAAAGGATTCCTTGTGCCGAAAGTAGATTATTGTAGGTCCCACCACAAATAAAGAGATTCTCTTTTAAAGTAAAGTAAAATAGATAATTGCCACCTGTATTATGGCAATTATGATATTTCCTCATCATTATCGTTGTCATCATCTGACTGCTGAGTAGTGACTCTTTTATTTATTCTTTTGAAGAAGGTTTCCGAGTCTTCTTCAATTTGATCTGATTTATTAGAACTAACAGACATATCTTCTGTCTCAAAAGTTGAATCAAACTGAGTTTGCATATAATGAAGATATTTCATCTTTAAATGTCTTTATTATATGTACATGGGTTAGCCGATCCTAAGAGAAGGGAGAAGCCCGTCAGAGAGCGCGTCGAGGGGAAAGGTTCCATGTGAACGGTACTCCTTAGCTCATTGGAGCCTGAGGTCATGAGTCTAGGAACCTATGGTTGTTTGCCTTTTTCTTTCCGGCTCATAGTCTTGCAAGAATTCACGAGTTAAAAAATCAGGGAGTGAATTTTTAGCTCCTTTAATATATTCAATATCAAAATCAAATATGGCTGATTCTGCTTGCCATCTAGCAAATATTTGCTTGGATGCTAAATTTTTAACATCTTTTTCTAAAATATTCTTAGCAGAACTACAATCAATTCGTAGTAAAAATTTCTTATTATGTAAATCATCCTGGAATTTATGAATACATTAGATAATAGAAAGAATTTCTTTCTTAATGGTTGAGTATTTAATTTGAATATCAGAGCCATGTTTATGGCTCACGGCTGAGGTAATTCTACTTCCTCACAAACATGTAATTTGATGGCATAGTTATTATGTTCAAGTTATTTCTCTGTTATGGTTATTATTATTGTCAAAGCTGCTACCTTAGTTAACTGCGATAGAGCTAGGATCTGTCGAAGCGATGTGTCTTCTATATAGTGGAACATCATCAAAGTCGCGTAGCCTTGTTATGTCGAGAGGGCAGTTGATGGCGTAAATCATTGACAACCGTGCTAGGTCTTTACTATCGTTAGATATATCTGAAACTACTGGAGTAGTTAACTAGGACAATAGAGTTTTCATAATAATTCCCATTAACAGTTTTATAACTTGATAATAATAACTAGTCAGGGTACATGTAAGTGAAGGAAGTAAAACCTCAAATATGCTAATGAGCAAATAATTAGCAATAGGCTTTAATAAGAAAGCCCTTACTAAGGGTAAATCCATTAAGAATGCTCAGAATCTTGAGTATCCCTCTGAATTAGAGGAACTAAATAAATGGACAATTCCAAAGGTAAATCCAAATTTTTTTTACCAAATTGGTACTTTTGACTTTAAATCATCTATTTCCATTAAAACAATGGAAAGAACTATTTTTGTGAATAACACAGAACATTCCTTCAAGCTCATAAGCGAGGAGGATATTAGGCATGTTCTTGATGCTTATAATTATGTCCATATTGGACTAATTCAGATTGTATTTAAACCTCTTACTCTACCAGGGTTAAATGCATCAATAATGACATCTCTAAGAGATGCAAGGTATTTAGATTGGAGTTAGTCCATAATGGGTTATGCAGACTAGCCTTTGTCATGATCCAGTCTATTTCAATATTTATCCTAATTTAACCCTATCAATGACATATACTCATCTATATGAGTCTGTAACTCTGAATTTGAAAACTTATGGTTATAACTTTCTGCCTGGATCTGAAACTATAACAATAATCTATAGGATCTACTATAAGGTGATGAATACCATTGTCCTAAATGCAAGGCATATTACTCTACACCTGGTAAAACTACTTTGGTAGAAACAAATCTGTTAACATCCAAAGTAGCTACTAACAGAATAATTCGATGGGATAAAATTAATTTCCCAAAAGGTTTTGACTGCACTTAAAAAAATTTGCCTCTAAGAATCGGTAAGACAATTATTCCACCAACCCCTAAGGGTTCCAGTAAAACCGCAAGTGATAAATTATGCAATTTCTCGATTATTATTTCCAACGGCTTTAGCAACATTGGAATACATCATCATTCGATGCAACTGATCATGAATTTGTTTGTCTGTAAAACCATCTATGTTCCATTCATAGATCTCTCCACCACTATAATAATTTTGTACTATTGTATCATTTTCTTCAAATAGTACACCTGTGGGAGTAGGTCTTTGGTAGAAATATTTCATCAGGTTAGGTTTACCATATTTAATCGCCTGCATTTAGGAATTATTTATTTTAGATTCAACAAAAGATTTTTGAAGATCCTTAATCTGAAGAGGATTAATTTCATCCTCTATTGGATCCTCAGTTTACTGATCCTCTTCTGATATTTTAGAAGTATTTGATGACTGACCATTAATAACTTGAATACTCTTAGTAAGATCATCAATGGCATTTCGACTTCCAGTGAGCATTATTTGCATCACCAAGTAACATTACTCTACTTAAGAAAGTATCTTTATAACATCTAAAGTGAGTAAGAGTTGGACACCTTAAATTCTGAAGAAGAGTTCTTACTATTTCTCCATGATCGGAGGTTCCTCGTGTAAAGTGTTCCAAAATTGTAATAATTAAAGTATAAAAAGCATCAGGTTTGTTTGTCTGAGTATTATTTTCAGAACTTGCCTCAGTTTTGACTGCACTTAAAATTTCTTGCCTCTGAGAATCGGTAAGATAATTATTCCACCAACCCCTAAGTGTTCTAGTGAAACCGCAAGTGATAAATTATGCAATTTCTAATGATTTTGTACTATTGTATCATTTTCTTCAAATAATACATCTGTGGGAGTAGGTCTTTGGTAGTAATATTTTATCATGTCAGGTTTACCATATTTAACCGCCTGAATTTGGGAAGTATTTATTTGAGATTCAACAAAAGATTTCTGAAGATCCTCAATCTGATGAGGATTAATTTCATCGTCGATTGGATCCTCAGTTTGCTGATCCTCTTCTGACATTTTAGAAGTATTTGATGACTGACCATTAATAACTTGAATACTCTTAGTAAGATCATTAATGGCAGTTCTTTGGATGTTAACAGATTTGATTCTACCAAAGTAGTTTTACCAGGTGTAGTAATATGTCTTGCATTTGGGGCAATGGTATTCATCACCTTATAGTGGATCCGATAGATTACTGATATAGTTTCAGATCCAGGCAGAAAGTTATAACCATAAGTTTTCAAATTCAGAGTTACAGACTCATATATATTATATATATATATATACTAACTTACTAACAATATATATATAACTTACTAACTTATCAATATAACTAACTAGCTTATATATATATATATATATATATATATATATATATATATATATATATATATATATATATATATATATATATATATATATATATAAGCACTAGTTAGCATTGGTTAGTATTATTTCTAGATTACCTTGAGTTATACCAAGATAATGAGAGTTGAGGTATCTTGGGTATGGGTATTGAATATCCGAAGGGGTATGCTAGTATGTTAGTTTAGTATAGTATTGTTATAAGTTAAAATGCATGTTAGTATAGTAAGGTATGTTAGTTAGTTAGCTAATATTAGATATTGTATTACCTTATGATACTAAGGTAAAGTCAAGGTATTGGGTTATGTCACTACCACATTTTCTAGGAAAGGGTATTTTAGTAATTTCATATTTAATTAAATATTGTGCATGATAAATAATTATTTGTTGTATTATTTAATTATTTTTAGATATTAGTTATTTAATTTGGACGTGTGTTAGTAGACCTAACTAGTTTAGTTTAGACCCATGGACCAATATGAATTAATTGGTTAGAACTTAGCCCATTTAGAAAGCCCATTGTTAAGGAGATGGATTAAATTAATTAAACCATTAGACTAGAAGCTTCCTTCCTTAATTATTTCTTTATGAAAGGCCCCAAGGGGTATAATAGACATTTCATAGTAGCTTGAGGGAGGGGAAATAGGGGCCGGCCTATTTAAAAGAAGAGGGAAAATTCTCTCTCCTCTTTTCATTCCAAAACTAGATCTTGAATTTCCCTCAACCAAATTCCTTTATTCCCATTTTATTTATCTACCAAATTTTATTATAATTCTTTCCCAAATCACCATTGGAGGCTAGTGGAGCAAGGATCTAGAAGGAGAAAGCAAGGATCTACAAAGAGGAGCAAGGATCTACAAGTTGGAGCCATTTTTTTCTCATTTGGAGGTTATATTAGAATCCTTCTCCCAATGGGTATAATTCAATTTTGTCCCTTAATTTAGGTTTTAAATCTGAGATTTAACCATAAAAAATTAACCCATATGCATAGGCTACCCATAGGATTTGGTTTTGTGTTCATATGAGGCCTATTGAGGAAGTTATGGTACTTTTTATGTCAATTTTGGGAGAATTTCGAGATTGACAATTATTATGTGTCAATTGATCCTATAGATCAATTTGGCATGTTCTTGTGTGTTTGGGTCTAGTGTCGTGTCCACAATTGGGTACGTGTAGGTCGTATCCCAACAATTTGGTGATATGTGTTGATTTTGGGGGTTTTTCCTCCAACACGGGACTTTACACATGTCATATTTTGACACGAAAACGTAGATCTATAATTGACTATTCGTATTGTTCATAAATAATATATGTGATTTGTTCGTGTCCTTCGGGGTACGTTTGGATGTATGGTGTACTCGTGTCACATGCGTATCCTAGATCTAGTGGGATACGATGTGATACTCTCCATATGTTGGTGCAAATTATATGTAGATCTATTTCTTATATTCTTAAATCATGGAGAATGTGTTTGTATATGCATATATATATATATATATATATATATATATATATATATATATATTATGGTGTATATAATTATGCTTCTGGTGTCTTAGATCTATGTATTATGTATGTACTATATGTATATATATTGTACTGCATATATGTATGTTATTATTACATGTGTTAGTATATATATTCTATATAGTTGTAACTATGTGATACTATATTGTAACTTGGTAATATTGTGCTAGAATATATATATTGTAGTATGTATATATATATGTATATTTTTAATGGGTATTTATATTTATATATGGATGTTATATGATTATATATACATATACATATATGTATAGTTGTCTATATATATTAATATGTATGTGTGTGCATGTTACTATATCATAGTAATGTACATAATAATAGGGAGGAGGTATGTATAGTTTTTATTGATATATATATATATATATATATATATATATATATATATATATATATATATATATATATTATGTGGATTATATATATATATACATATATATGTATTATAAATATATATTAGATTATATATGTATCTTTGGCAACAGCAGCATTGGTGACAGCCGCTGTCACCAAAATCAGCAGCAACAGCCGCTGTAGCAGTAGCAGCAACATTGGTGACAGCAGCCGCTGTCACCAAAACAGCAGCAGCGGCGGGAACGCTAGCAGAAGCAGCGACAGCAGATTGGTGACGGCTGCAAACCGTCACCAAAGCAGCAGCAGCAGTGGGAAAGTCAGCAGCAGCAGCGACAACAGCTTCAGCGACAGTCAGAACCGTCACAAAAGGGCAGCGTATCAGAATATCAGGTTTTCAGCACAGTTTTTAGTGACAGTTGACAGATTATATATATATATATATATATATATATATATATATATATATATATATATATATATATATACTTTGGTGTTTAATATAGATGTAAATGTATTCTTAATTGCTTATTATAATATATGTATAAAATTTAGTATATGTATTATATATATATACGGGTAGTTAATATAACAAGGTATTGGGTATTACCTTGAGGAGACCAAGGTAATTGGGGATACCAAGATATTAGATTTAGGTATCAAGTTTGTGAATTATTGTTGAGATACCAAGTTGGTTCAAAATCACGGTACCTATTTAATGTTGTAATTGTGATTATATATATTTAATAATTAGTGTTTGTTATATATTTATTGATGTTCACCTTGGATTCACGTATCCGGAGATAGGTATCCTAATATTTAAGATGTGGTTTTTATGGCTTAGACTTTAGTATCTTGACCCAATATTTTTGTGTTAGACTTGTGTAACCTAGAAATAGGTAGTTGACCATAGTTGACTTTTGACTTAGGATTAACTTGTTGACCTAGAAATTGACTAGTTTAACTTATTCTCTTTTCAGAATCTTGTATTGATGTTGTATTCCATATCTAGGTCTTCGAGGCACCGTGTCAGACATCTGTGAGACTGTTCATTGGACTTCAGGCGAGTACATTCTCTGATAGTTTCTTATTTATGATATCCTCTATGTTCATTGTATCTAGTGTAGATATTCATGTTCTCTTGACACTATGGTTACACGGATCAGTATATCCGGATCTCGTCATGAGATGTTATTCCTTGGTATATGGTGTATATGGTGCAAGTATTGTTTCATTGGTTATCTTGTACATATACAAACACTGATTCTCGGAAAGACTAGCTATCTTCTTGGGGAATCTCGTGCCATAGCATACCGTGGTTGGATATATTATACCAGTCGAGGGTGGGAAGTACTTTAGTGTAAATATGTGATCAATACCCCTATTGTATCAAGTACTATTATTGAATAGTGTTGATCATACACCGCACGTATGATTAGCCAGGCCATATATATTGTATCATGTTCCCAAGCCGATCACATGTTAAAGCTAGTACTCACACACTTAGTCATTAGTATTCTTGTTCATTGGCAAATTGTTCATTATTATATTTATTCCAGTATTTATGTATCTCTCGTATCTATTGTACATCTTGTATATTCACATCTATTTACTGTTACATAGTTTTTATCATTTATTAGAACTATTGTTAGAGATGTACTCTGCTCCTTTCCTGACTGGATATATTTTTCCAGATGACACTGAGGAGTGGTACCCTACCTATTATGGACCTCAGGATGTTATGGGTCTAGAGTCTGAGACCCTGGCTCAGGAGAAATTTATCCTAACTGAGACAGTTGACCCGAGTTTGGTAGCATCTTAGTATTCTTTGTACTGGATTTGTCTCCAGCTTATTTTGTTATTTTTTTCAGACTCATTGATGTATTATTTAGACTCATGAGTTGTATTGTGACTATTCTATTCTTTATCTGATTCTTGCTCATTTCCATCTTAGTTCTGTGATTGAGTATATTATCATTGTTGGTAGTTCATTATATTGTTAGATAGATTATCCAGACAGCATTCTACCGCCGATTCTGCGGCGTAGGCTGGGCGTTGTTTCTGACTTATACCCTTACACCGGGTGCGAGTCATGACACGTTTTTAGTGGTGGCCCATGCGGGTCTAGCTTCGCAAGTTATACGATATCGTGGTAGTGCAATGATTTAGTTGTACTACTGCGAGCCTACGATAGGATATAGGATATAGGCTGAGGTACTCAATCACATCTAGGAAAATACTCTTGATTCAACTATTCTCCTTTGATATTGATACTTGATCTCTTAATATGTCTTTTCCTTGAGTGTCTTATATCATGTGCCATATTGATTCCTTATTCCGTCTTTTTATGAGACATACTCGGAGATACTTGTGGAGGCACGCAAGGTTGAGCGGGAGTTGGGTTTGAAGCCCAAGAGAGACCGTGATTCTTTTCTAGGGGCCAACGGCAGTGCAGTATCTGCCAAACGTCCTCATTTCCAGTCCAGACCTTTCCAGCAGCCACAACAGAACTAGAATCTAACTAAGGCGCCTTTTTACCAGGCACCACAGCAGCAGAGACAGTTACAGCAAGCTTCCTGCCACTACTACAAGAAGCTTGGTCACAGTTGACTTTAGACTTAGGATTAACTTGTTGACCTAAAAATTAACTAGTTTAACTTATTCTCTTTTCGGAACCTTGTATTGATATTGTATTCCATATCTAGGTCTTTGAGGCACCGTGTCAGACATCTGTGAGACTATTCATTGGACTTCAGGCGAGTACATTATCTGATAGTTTCTTATTTATGATATCCTCTATGTTCATTGTATCTAGTGTAGATATCCATGTTCTCTTGACATTATGGTTACACGAATTGGTATATTCGGATCTCATCATGAGATATTATTCCTTGGTATATGGTGTATATGGTACAAGTATTATTTCATTGGTTATCTTGTACATGTACAGACACTGATTCTCGGGAAGACTAGCTATCTTCTTGGGAATCTCGTGCCATAGCATACCGTGGTTAGATATATTTTACCAGTCGAGGGTGGGAAGTACTTTAGTGTAGATATGTGATCAATACCCCTATTGTATCAAGTATTATTATTGAATAGTGTTGATCATACACCGCACGTATGATTAGCTAGGCCATATATATTGTATCATGTTCCCAAGCCGATCACATGTTAAAGCTAGTACTCACACACTTAGTCATTAGTATTCTTGTTCATTGTCATATTGTTCATTATTGTATTTATTATAGTATTTCCTTATTATATGTATCTTTCATATCTATTGTGCATCTTGTATATTCACATCTATTTACTATTACATAGTTTTTATCATTGATTAGAACTGCTATTAGAGATGTACTCTGCTCCTTTCCTGACTGGATATATTTTTTCAGATGACACTGAAAAGTGGTACCCTACTTATTATGGACCTCTGGATATTGTGGGTCTAGAGTATGAGACCCTGACTCAGGAGGGACTTATTCCAACTGAGACAGTTGACCCGAGTTTGGTAGCATCTTAGTATTCTTTGTACTGGATTTGTCTCCAGCTTATTTTGTTATTTCTTTCAGACTCATTGATGTATTATTTAGACTCATGAGTTGTATTGTGACTATTCTATTCTTTATATGATTCGTGCTTATTTCCATCTTAGTTCTGTGATTAAGTATATTATCATTGTTGGTAGTTCATTATATTGTTAGATAGATTATCCAGACAACGTTCTACCATCGATTCTGCGGCGTAGGATGGGCGTTATTTCTGACTTGTACCCTTACACCGGGTGCGGGTCGTGACAGGTTATACTCAAGGTATTAAGTTTGTATATCAAGATGGGTGTATAGGTGGTGAGATACTGCATTTGGTTCAAAGACAAGTTATCAACTTAGCATTAGTTTAGCTAGGAGTACTATATATTTTATCTTGTATATATATTATAGTATTTTCATATCTAATAACTTGTGTATCTTATGATACGATATTTTGTTGGTATCCTAGTATCCTAGTATAGCTAGTATAGCCTAGTTACATAGTGTATGGACCTAATATCCTAGAGATAGACTCATACAACCTAGAAATAACTATTTTGACCAAATTTGACCTAGAGTGGACCTAGTTTGACTGTTTTGACTTAAAAATTGCTTTATGACCTAGAATTTGACTACTTTAGCTTATTTTTATTCCAAAATCTTGTATTGATGTAATATTCTATATTTAGGTCTCTGATGCACCGTACCGCACATCTTTGATACTGTTCACCGGATTCTAAGCAAGTACATTCTTTGATAGTTTCTCATTCATGATATCCTCTATGTCTCTTGTATTTAGTGTAGATATCCTTGATTTCTTGACACGATGGTTACATGTATTGGTATATCCAGATCTCATCATGAGATGTTATTCCTTGGTATTTATGGTGTATCTTGTGCAAGCCTTGTTCCTTGTTCTTCTTGTACATGTACAAACATTGATTCTTGGGGAGATGTAACGCCCCAGTCCCAAAATACATAGGACCCAGAATACGCAACATGCCAGCTATGCATTCGACCAAACTCTGGTCTGACTCAAATACGTATAAACTGTATAATAAAGGTCACTATCTAAATAATCCAGTAAATGTAAACATCTATATCTCAATCCACTATGAACAGAAATGTACAAGAAAGAGCTGCATGTGCTAAAGTCGGCCACCCAATAACACACAAACTCGAATATACTCGAGAAGAAATATGAGTCTATAAAAACTAGGCTACAACAGCAGATGAATACAATATGAATAAAATAACCATAACACTGGTAGAAGTGATATGAGTACCTAGTACCAATGCCCGCACGACAAGCAACTCCATCAGCAACTCCAAGGGCTCCGTAATTATCTACACTGTAAAACTGGTAGGGGACCAGGTCCTCAGAGGGACGTAACAAGGTACGAAAATACAGCAAGCCATAGTATAACATAAGAAACAAGTACAACGCTGGTGTAATCTAGCATAACCAACTAAGTGAGACGCAGTTTGAAGACAATATTCGACGTGTGGGCTATCCAAAATAAAACCATAGTTCCGAACACAGAGACACACGGGGCGTACCATAGCTCCGAGCACAGAGTCACACGGGTGATACAACTACTCCAGATACAGGAACACTACATAAATAGATCATATACATATATATATATAGCGCGTGCAGAGGAGCCCAAACGTCTAGTAACTTTCTTCCCCATCCCAAGCGGTCAACGATTGTGCGCTGAACTTGAACCTCTATCTAGCAGTCTCGTCATACTGAAGTAACTATCAATCAAAGCGACCCTTAGGTCGTCCCAGGTTTCGGTCATGATGTCAGTATCAAGATACAGGAAATCTGGCATGATGACAGTGTCTGAATGTGTCCTAGGATTACATATACATAGGTACATACATCGAGGGGTTGTGAACCAACTATCATTCGTTACGAGACGTTATGACGAACGTCTGCATCCGGGTGTGATCCGGATACGAAGTAACGATTCTACTCAAATATGCGCACAATGCATATAATAAAATAATAAATATCTGATAACTGAAATACTGGGTGGCAAGGTACACTTGCCTGGACCCGGCTGCTGAAGATGGAGATCTGGTACAACGTCCAAGTCTGCATGTCCCATAGTACCTAGAGACGAATACAAGCTCAATCAATAGACTATCACGTGGCTAAATGTCATGACCCGCACCCAGAAATTCGGGCGCGAGTGCGTGGGCACGTCCAGCCTACGCCGCAGTGTCGGCGGTAGTACGCTGTCTAGGTCATTCTCTGGGATCAATAATTATCTATCTCATCCACAATAATAAACATGCAAGGATAATCACAGGAATAAGAATGCTAAGATTTCATAATATTTAATCTGTGACAACCAAATCCAAAGTTAATACAAAGCCAGAAGATAAATCGGGGACAAACCCGAATATTATGCTGAAAGGGAAAAACTAGCTAACTGGTTGATTACTCCTCAAGGGTAGTCTTCTGAGTAGGAACCGGCTTCGCAACTGTATCACCTACTATCTCATAGGGCCATAATAGGTGGGGGCAAGGTTCTCATCATCGCCTAAAACAACGGATCCAGTCAGGAAAGGAGCAAAGTACATAATGCACAACAAAATTTAAACTAAATATTTGTGACAGGAAGAAAATAACTGACTAAGCATCATGTTGAGAATATGCATAAGTAAGTAGTGAAATTAACTGAGAAATAATGCTATAAATCAGGACTAGAAGTAAAATATGATTAATTGCTATAAACCAGAAATATGATGAAAATAGGAATAAAATGTGACAGGAAGTGTAACTGTAACAAGACAACAAGAACTGTAACACGACAAGAAACTATGTGCGTGAACTTGTGTATTTAGAATACATAGTTGGCATGTAGGGGCTTATAAGGCTAATAAGGCCGTCATAGACGACTAGCAGTCAGGAACAATCAGGAATAAGGCTGATGGTACAGTCACGTACCTACAGCTAGCAGTCACGACAGGGGGAAGGGTAAACTACATGCCTCCTAGTATTCTCCCACCCGACACGAAAAGCAAGACATGAAATCCAGTATTCAAGACATGAAATCCAGTGTTCAAGACATAAAATCCAGTGTTCTACCACTACGTGTAATCATCAATGGTACTAGTAAAATAAGAAATTTATTTATCATAATATAAAGATTAAACTTGAAGTGCAGGTACTTGCCTGATGTTTGGATCCAATTATAGTTTTGTGTCTCGGGGAAATTTCCAGAAATAACTCCGGATGCTGAAATAAACATTATTATCATGCTCAAAAGATATCAAATAGCTAGAAACGCCTGTCCTTGAGTCCAATTTGGAGACAAGGGCAAAAACGGCAATTTTGGGTCAAAACGTGGTCCGCATGTGGGCCCGCTTTGCACCAAAAAACATGTCAGGGTCAAAGGTCTCCAAATTCACCAAACTTAGTGTCAACATGTCAGGAACGAAGATACGAACCCAACGGAACTTCCAGAATTGGATTTCGATGAGCCGATCACAAAATCGCCCGTCGAGTGGGGCCTGTGGGGCCCACGACACACGATTTCGTCAACGTTCTCAGAATCGAACCAAACTTGGGTCACAGGACCAACGTATCGCTACGAGTCCGATGGCGCAAGTTTTGTTTCGATCTGACGTGTACACAGAAAGTTAGGGCTTAGTTTAGGAAAGACGGATACGGGACGGTATCCGCGGATACGCGTTGATCTCGGTGTGCACGCACACCCGAATCGACTTCCGCGAAATCCTACACGTCCGTATCAATGCTGCGCACGTATCTGTGAAGACCGCACGCGACCAAGTCGTCCCGTTTGGCGGGGCGTACCCAGTTCCGGGGTGAATCGGGTCGTTGTTTTTCCTGTTTTTGGATCGCGGTGTGCAATCACCACAGGACGCGATGCCCCGAGCGGTTTGTCCGGGCACCGAGAGGGTCATACAGGCTTCACAACGTAATTTACGGAATTGAAAACGGAGATACGGGGTGCGAGATACGAGTACCTGAACGAGGCTCGAGAAACAGGGAATTTTTGTGTCCGTGTCGTGTCCGACACGACACGACGAATTGGGGATTAGGGTTTTCGGGTTGCTGGCCGTAGACGGCGGTGGCCGGCCGGAGATGTGCCGGAGAGGGAGGGGGAAGGTTAGCCGAGGTGAGGCGGAGCTGCTGGTGTAGCACCCCGTTCTCCCGGTGCGGAGAGCGCGGCTAAGAAACACAAGACGGTATCGTTCGATCGGGATAGATTGAATTAAGAACTCGTCCTCGTTATGGATTTGTTTCTTCAGAATCGATTCCCATATTCAGTGGACTGCGCCCCAAGGATCGGCTTAGCGGTAGAGTCAGGAGGGACCTCTCCGCTGCTATCTTTTATTGCCTCGGTTTTCGATGTCGCTTGTTGCTTTCGTGCTTTGAGTTGGTTTTGGGATTTGCTTATTTTTCTTAAACGGTTTCGATGGTTTTCATTGTTTTCGTTCATTGACTTGCACTTCTATTCCGAGATTGGAAAGAGATGAAGAAGTATTAATCGAGCTGTTCGTGTGCAGGTGAACGAGCAGTAGGCGGCTTGCGAGCGGAGTCTTGAAGCGCCTCTTTCTTTCTCCCTTCCTAAATCTAAGTGAGTGGCTACCAACCCGATTAGCTAGCCTTGCTTCCAAGCCTCACTCCTTTGCCCCGATCAAACGATACCAAGTAATAATAAAAGAAACCAAGATAAAAGAGAATAACTTGGTTATTATGCTTGTCAACAAACTTATGAACGGTTATCATCCTGTATGCTAGTTCGTCTGTAACTGTTCTATGAATCGAGCTAAGTATGGAAATATATGCTTGTTATGAAATAAACTGTCAGGATGACTATGCAAAACTGTATGCTATGGAACAAATTCTATGAGTATTCTCGATCACGGACGACTTGTGCACAAGGTATGTTATGAGTTCCGCGGACGGTCACCGGGGCGCCGGGACCGATCCGATCCGGACGGAACGTATGTATAGTCATATGTTATGGGGCAAAGTGTTATGCAGCGGGGCTCGCCACCTGCGGTGTATATCATTTGTGTCTTGAGACTATAATCCGTCCCTTCGTGGCATCAAGCCAGTGATCCTATGTATATTTAAACCTGTTGCATACTAACTTGTGTTTTCGTTTCAGGGAAGGCATGGTAAGTATTGTGCAGGTAATTCAGACGGTCAGGTAAAATCCACCGAACGGTGGCACGTTCATTTCAGTAAATTCTATATGCTGCTTACTTGTAAATGAACTAAGGCAAGATAGAAACCCACAAAAATATGCATGCTTCACTAAACAACGTGTTGATTGGTATAGTTCGGCTAGCTCGCCTTCACCAGCATGTTTCGATATGCTGACCCTCGTTGAAACAGGTTCTCCGTACCAAGGTGAACCGAGCGAGGAGCCGAAGTCGTCTACCCGATCCAGTCCAGCTGTTAGCGCATCTTCACCTCACCTCGAAGCCTTTTGAAGTCCGAAGCTGCAACTCTTCATACACAAATGCAGCTCCGTGGCAAAGCTATCCTCCAGCCTGGAGGTCTTTATCGTTTGAGTTTATAAAGGGATGTAATGTACAAGACTGCTATCTCATTTTGAGTCAACCCTTTTGTAAGCCGTTCGGCATATTAGCTGACTCGTTCAGGAGTTTGTAATAGATGTTTATTATCAATAAAGAGAACTTTTCTATGTTTCAAATCTGTGTTTCAATTTATCTGCGTACTCTGAATATGTGCTTGCTATGCAAATCATTAAAGCCTTGTGCGGGCGCAACTCCAGGCCCGCACGGCGGTCACAATTCGGGGGACGTCTCAAGTGATTCTACGGAATTGGGTCGTGACAGCTGGCGGGGTCGAGGGCGGCGCCGGAATGGAGGGGCGGCCGGAGGCGGCTGCTCGCGGCTGCTGTCGGCTGCTGCGGGGGAGGAGGAAAGAGGAGGAGAGGGAGGCGGCGCTGCGGGCTTCGTCGACGGGGCGGTGAGGCAGAGGCGGTGGTGGCGCAGGGAGGTGGGGCTCTGCGGGGCGTCGGCCGGGCACGGGGAGAAGAGCGGTGGAGAGGGGATGGCCGGCTGGGCTTAAATAGGGAAAGGAGGGCGGAGGGGAGGCCGGGTTAGGCGGCGACGAGGCGGGGAAAGCGAAGGTGAGGGCGGGGAAGGCGGAGCGGAGCGGCGACGTGGGATGGCCGCCGGAGGCGGCGGCAGACTCGGGCGCCGGAGGCCACGCGGGGAAGAACGGGGTGGCTGACTGGGTCAGCGGGTCGGGCAGGAGGCGGGTCGGGTCTGTCTGACCCGACCCGACCCGGTAGCGGTTGGGGCTGGGCCGGTCCACTGGACCGGGCCGGCCCAAAACAAAAATAAAAATAATAAAAAAAAAAAAAATAATAAATCAGTTAATTAAATAAATAATTAATTAAATAGTTTTTAGGCATTTAAAAATAGGTCTGAGGCCCAAAAATTTCCAGAAAAATTACCCTAAGTCCAGTTTTTTATTTTACACCTAAAAATATTATTTCCATGATATTTTAATATTATTTATTAACAATTAAAAATTATTTAATAATTAAGAACCCTGATTTTAATTATAGAAAATTCCCAGAAAATTTCAGAAAATTGTGAAAAATTCCAATTTAAAATTCTTGCAAAATCTGGGGGTTTACACTAAAATAAGATATGACACACATCTATCATATGTTCAACCTTAGTTACAAGTCACAAGACACTAAGCTAGAGGGTTGACCATGGTTGACTAAAGGTACGTCACGTCTGTTACGATCAATCACATATATAATATCACCAAACAAATCCTCAATCCCACTATATTTGTCGTGGTGTTTTCATTAGTTCAAGTATGTTCATTCCTCAGATTTCACCCTGGTCTTCACAGACGTTATCATGCACGTTTACACATATCATCCTCAAATAAAATAATTATCCTCGAGTAAATTAATAATTTATTTATTAAACCTCATAAATGTCATTTTATTTATTCAGACACTCTCTTCCAGATACATAGCTCACAGATACATTTTTATATTCCTCAAACGAATTCATCCGTAGTACTCAAATCCTCAACTAATGAACGACCTAATGATATCATACACCATTTCATATTTATTTAACCTGCTCCTTGATAATAATCAATGCTTAATATCACAACATCATTCTACGATAATTAAATCTGCACCTCAATAATATTCAATGTTCTTAATATTGCATCATCATTCCACTACCATTTAAACTGCTCATCATCAATAAATAATATGCATAAATTAAAAGAGATACCCTAAAATCCCATACCTAGCATTCATAAACCCTAAATACATCATAGCATTTTTAACCATCAAGTGCATATAGTACATAACACCAATCCCTACCTTTATGCATATTATTTATTGATGATGAGAAGTTTAAATGGTAGTAGAATGGTGATGCGATATTAAGAATATTGAATATTATTGAGGTACAGATTTAATTATCGTAGAATGATGTTGTGATATTAAGCATTGATTATTATCAAGGAGCGGGTTAAATAAATATGAAATGGTGTGTGATATCATTAGGTTGTTCATTGGTTGAGGATTTGAGTACTACTGACGAATTCGTTTGTGGAATATAAAAATATATCTGTGAGCTATGTATCTGGGAGAGAGTGTCTGAATAAATGAAATGACATTTATGAGGTTTAATAAATAAATTATTAATTTACTCGAGGATAATTATTTTGTTTGAGGATGATATGTGTAAACGTGCATGATAACGTCTGTGAAGACTGGGGTGAAATATGAGGAATGAACATACTTGAACTACTGAAAACACCACGACAAATATAGTGGGATTGAGGATTTGTTTGGTGATATTATATATGTAATTGATCGTAACATACGTGACGTACCTTTAGTCAACCATGGTCAACCCTCTAGCTTAGTGTCTTGTGACTTGTAACTAAGGTTGAACATATGATAGAAGTGTGTCATATCTTATTTTAGCCACGTGATAGTCTATTGATTGACCTTATTATACAGCTTATACGTATTCGAGTCAGATCAGAGTCTGGTCGAATGCGTAGCTGGCATATTGCGTATTCCTGGTCCTACGTATTTTGGGACTGGGGCGTTACATATTTTTGTTGGGGAGACTTGCTACCTATCCAGAAAATCCCGTGTCATAACGTACCATGGTTGGATCCACTATACCAATTGGGGGCCGGGAGTATTTAGTATAGATATGTGATCATACCCTCCTTGTGCATGTCTTGTTCCTTGGATAGTGTTAATCATACACCGTACGTATGATTAACCAGGCCATAATCTTTGTGCAAGTTCTCAAGCCGATCATATGTTGAAGCTGGTACTCACTCACTTAGTAGTAGTATTTCTTGTTCATTTCTATGATGCTCATTCTTGTATTTATTTTAAGTATTTCCTATATTGCATATTTCTTGTACATGTTTATTGCATCTTGTATATTCGCTCTATTTATTGTTACATAGTTTATATCATTTATTAGAATTATTGTTAGAGATGTATTTTGCTCATTTTCTGATGATATATTATTCCTAGATGACACTAAGGAGTGGTATCCCACTCACTACGGGCCTCAAGACGTAGTTGGCTTAGAGCCAAAGACTTTTGCTCAGGAGGGTCTCATCCCAATTGAGACAGACGACCCAAGACTCGTAGCTCAGTAGATAGATCTTTTGTACTGGATTTATCTTCAGCATATTGTTATTAGTATTTCTTTTATGACTCATTGGATATTATCTTGTGAGTTGTATTTATCTCTTCTGTTCTTTATATCATATTTGTGCGATTGTTCCATCTTATAGATCTGTGATTGAGTATTCATAATTCTTTGGTGGTATTATTATCTTGATTGCTAGATAGATAGTTTACCCAAACAATGTTCTACCATCGATGTTGCGGCATAGGCTAGGCGTTGTTCACTACTTGTGTCCCTACACCGGGTGCGGGTCTTGACAAACATGTTCACGCTAATAACTAGAATATTAATCTAGAAAGTATCTAGAGAGATTTCATGGCTACATGCAATCCCGGTATCCCAGCGATACCTGATGGATTTAGAGCTCTCCGTCGTGAGGGGCACACTTCCAGTACGCCGTCAAGTGTTGCACCACCATACAATAATTATACCAGATAAATCTATATTATGTTTTCTTTTGTTTGGATAACCCAGATAGTCTGCATGGCATGTGACTTTAAGGAATCTCAACTTGCATATGCTAGTAATTAGGGATAACATAACCCTAGTTAGCTAATGGTAGCAAACCGTAGGGCATGATTGCTTGATTTCTAGTCTAGTCCTGTATTGCTTCATCTAGTTACTGATCTTGAGTAGTAACTTGAGCACTGTTACCCGAACACTAATTCCTAATATTTCTCCAGAACTGGTTTTAACTGCAAGATTATACCTGTTGTACTTAATTACTATTTTCTATATGTCATTTCTTATTGATTTGTCTGCATTCTGGTTTTAGTTCCTAAATTGGCTCCCTTATGGTACTTTACTTTTTGGGGTCTGACCCTACTGGTTTTGTATGGCCAGATATCGGAGCAACATCGCAGAATCTTCCATATTTTCCTCCTCAAGATGGTGCACACGAGGAGCACCCGAGGACTTGAGTGAGTTTTTTTTCTTCATCACCCACCTGATCTTGTACTTATACTTTTGAGGCGTTTATCCACCGAGCACGTGTTTAGCTCTTATTTTGGAACTTGATATCCTGTCTATGACCCTACATGTAAAGCATATTCTAGACTATAGCTAGAGCTGATCATGTAATATTGTACTCTGCTAGTTCTTTATTTCGGTAACTAGCTTCATGATCATCTATATATGTATAGTTTGGGACGCTTTACTATTATATGTTTGGTGATTATACATCTTGTAACTTGTTGATTGTTTGAGATTGAGACAACTAGGAAATTGCTTGATCCAGAAATGACTGTTGGATTGTAGAGTAAACCCTCACATGTCTTAGACAACCGTGGCCGTATCTTGGGGTATAGGATACTCTGGTATACGTAGCTGGCTTTGTCTGCCCCCGCTCTCAGTATTATGGTTATGGGGCATGATACCCTCTATATTCCCTCACGTAAAACCCTAAACCTAACCCTAAGACTCCTCCCCACCTTCTCCTTCTTCTCTTGACGAGGATCTCGAGCCCCCTGAACTCACCCGCCCGTGGCCTCTACATCGGCCTGTGTGCGCGGGTCTGCACCGACAACATCCTCCGTGCGGGCGACCTGACACCGGTATCGACGACCCCTTGGCCTTGGCGGCACACCCCAGAGGGAAAGAGGAAAGAGGAAAGAGGACAGAGGAAAGTGAGAGGGCTCACCGGCGGGAGAGATCCTCGATCACGGATTCGAGGGAAGACGTCGGCAGGAACCTTAAGAGCGAGACGTTGGCTACGGATCTGGTAAACCATAGCAGGTTCGAGGGGATGGCGGGTCATGTTTTAGTTTCTTCACACATTTTTTTTAACCGGGGATAGTCGGTCGGCTAGGCCTGCCTAGCTGCCTAGGGCCTCCTAGTCGTCCGACTAGGGCCTATTATTTCCTGTAGTGATTTTTTTACTGCCTAGCCCCCAAATCTAGTCTGCTCATGTCGACTGCCGACTAGTCCCCGACTAGTCGGTCGTCCAGTTCGACTTTTGCAACATTGCCCTCTTCCACTTCGTCTGCAAAGTAGTGGCCTCAGCAACCCTCAAAGTATTTTCTCCAAACAGAATAATAGGCTCATGCTTTATCAACACGTAATCAACGTTCACGAGTTGAAGATTGAGACTGACCTCTCTTCCAGATATTGAAGTGCTCCCTATCAAACTTTTCAAGTTTGTTAAAACTTGTGTCGAGAAGACTTATACAATTGTTCTCCATCTTACTCGGATCTTGCTTTAAGATTATATATATATATATATATATATATAGCCGATTACAACTCGATCTGGATCACAAAACTCAAGAACCAAATACGTTCTTCCTTGCAAACGTAGTTGCAATTGGGAAAGAGTGTTTACAACCAAAAGTATAGAGAAGTAGAAGAAGACAAGAAGAAGGGCTTGATGGGGGTAATGGAGATCACCGTTGCTCAAAGCAAGATTCATCCCACCATGGATCTGCTCCCAGGAACTAACAAGTTCAAGTAGAACTTCTGAAATGCTCGTCGTCACCTCTTTTCTGACTCGCACGAACTCCTCATGACTCCAATGGTAGCCGCCACTCTCTCCTCTCTTCTGTTTTCTCTATTTCAGAGTGAGTCCACAAAAAAGACACAAAGAGAGTATTTATAGAGTAGGGATAAAATATTAACCCTAATATTGGCTGCCAATTCATTATGGAAAGATATGATTCAATTAAATTCAAATTCCACAAAAATCAGATCTGAATAATTGATCAAATATTTTCATAATAGTTCAAATTTCGTAGACACTAAAAATTGCTGCCTTCTGTGCCCCCTCGCTCTCTGCGCTCACTTTACGCACCCTGCGCCGAAGACTGTACAGAAGCTCGCGCAGAAGCCTGCGTAGAACGTCGCGCGCAGATCGCCTCGCGAAAGAGCATGTGCGCAACCAAGCGCAAAAGCGCAACAAATGCACACAAGCGCCTTGCGGCGATGCTGACGTGCTAAGTTTGTCATCAAATCGACACTGCGCCCTTGAGCCCAAGTCTGAGCGAATCCGAGTCTGAGTTGGGCTTATCTCCTAAGAATTTTTTTCCAAGAGTGACAAAAAGCATAAATGCTTTCTTGAAGAGTTTAGCCTTAATCCTCTTAGAAAAATATCCCACATGGCACCCAGCCTTGGGCCACCACCCCATGTGCATCTCTCAACACCCACATGATATTATATTGAGATACCCACTTGGAGTATTTTTCAATGTGGGACTATCTTTCTAGTCTTGTAAGAGAAAAATTCTACAAGCCAAAGAAAAAACTCCAACAAACTACAAATAGTGGCGACCCTTATCTCTATCTACACAAACCCTAATCTTCATTAATAAGAGAAGCTCGTATGTTTTTTCCGGCTACAAAATATTCTCTTCTTCTTACTATTTTCATGATATGTGATATATTTGTCATTATAGTCTTCAATTTTCTAGAGAATAACTTTGCCTAAAGCTATTGAATCAAAATTTGTGCAAAAAATATTAAATTAAATATTTATAGATAAATAATATGATGCATCATTCTTATTAAATTTGTTTTACGTGGACCAATAACATTGACATTCCAGACTTATAATACTTATCATTTATAAAAAGTAAAATGAAATCATCATATTATGTTATAAGTACTTACGATTACTTCAAATGATTTCAAAATAAAATAAAAGTTTACCTATTATCGTAAACATTTATCCATTTGGTATTTTTTGAATTTACTTTCCTAAAATATAAATGTGTTTATTATTAAAAATAAAATTTCCTGAACTAAGAGCATATGCACTTAATCTAATTAATACCTATTAATTGAGTTAACATATCATTATGCATCCTTTAATTGTATTTATTTGGTGCCCTCGTATTTATAAATGCCAACTAAAACTCAAAAGTAAAATATATAATCACCATCAAACTTAGAAAAAAATATATACTAAAAAGATATCCCAAAAGTCCTAACTAATCACTACGGAAGATCTCCAAACCCTAAAAGAAAACCCAACCCAAAGCCCTCCCATGACCACATCACATGTCACAATATTTTCCATCCAAAGTCGGCACACAATATAACGGCAATATTTTTTATATCCCACATATATCCAAACAATAAGGGTAATAGATTTATATTAAGGGCCTCTCTTTTTCCAGTTCGGCCCCCGAAGCCCCCAAAAAGCCATAGAGAGAGAGGTCACCAAATCATCTGTTGGCGCCGCCCCCTCTCTATTCTCTCTCTCTCTCTCTCTCTCTCTCAGGTCCATTCCTGTACTCAAACCTCTTATTTTATTCCTAGTATTCATCAAAGATTGTTCTTTTATGGACATTTGCTGCATAATCTCAACTTGGTATTTGTTACTTTGTTCCAATCCTTTCAATTTTTTTGATCAAAAAGCTTCATTTTTGAATTTCTTTTTACATTTTTATGGGGTTTTGGAGCTCAATATTAATGGGTATTTCTTAGCTTCTTCATTTTGTATGATATTTTCACCAAAGGTTGCATTTGGTGGGTTTTCGAGGCGTAATCTCAACTTGTTATTTGTTAGTTTTTCCCTAGCCTTCCATTTTTTTTTATATATCGTGAAGTTCTCTTTTTCAAGTTTTGGAGCTAAATCTTATGTGGGCATATGTTAGTGCCTTCAATTATAGTAATAGTGGATAATGATATTTTCACCCAAAAAACATTTTTAGGTGGGTATTTGTTAGTTTCTGTCCATTTGTGTGATTTTGTGCTCTAATGGCTTTATCCAGAAGATTGCTCGAAGCGATTGAGTATGATATTTTCACCAGAGTTTACTTTTTTTTATTAGGGTTTGATGCATAACCCCAACTAGGTACGTAACAGCTTGGTAGAACCATTAGATATTACATTTACGAGGGTAGGGTTTGATACATATTCTCGACTGCACATTGCTAGTTTCTCCTATTTGTTTCGATCGTTACAAACTTATGTTTCAGATAATTTTATTTTTATGGGGTTTCCAAGCTTAATCTTAAGTGATTATTCGTTAATTTCTTCCATCTGTGTGATTTTGAGCTATAATCGTTGTATCGAGAATATTGCTATAAGCATTAGAGAATGATAATTGGGTTGGGAGATTGTTTGTTCAATTTATCATGCTTTTTTCAAGTGCAATATTATATGAAGGACTCAATTTTTATTATGTAAAAGTCCCCATAAAAAGTGTATGAACTTAAGTATATTTGAAGGATAAAGGGTTTTGTTTATGCTTAGTATTACTGCTTTGAGTACTTCTGTTGTAGTTTAGGATATATTGAAATGTGATAAGTTATATTATGATTTAGGAGCTTTTATGTTGATTAAAGTAATCAAAATTTACAACTTTTTTAAATGAACAGTTTTGGGATGTGCTATAGGTAGTAGAAATCTGGTTATGTGCTATCTAAAATGTTCTTGTATACAAGTTGTAGGTAGGCTAATAGAGAGATTTGTGATCTCCTTTTTGAGAATTTATTTATTGCAATTATCATGTTCGGAGGGTTCGGAAGGTATTTCGGCCATTGTATACCTGCATACTTGCCAAAATAGAACATCAGAGATGTTACTTCTGTTTATAGAGTGAGGGAAACAGTTTCTGGCAGCACTTCTTTCTTTGATTTTTAGATATTTTTTCCCGGAAGTATTACTTTATTTCCCCCTCACGCTTGAAGGTATTCTTTCAAGTAGTATTAGTCATGCAAAGTCTTTGTACGCTGCACATGGAAAAGTTTGGTGAAATGCTATATGATATGACATCTTCAAGCTTTCAAATAGTACATTTTATTGTTACAGGAATTGTGCTATTAATTTTGTGCACGATATCTTATATATAATAGGAAAACTTTTAGGCTTCGCCGTGGAACTTTCATGTTCCAAAAGTTCCTTCTCCAACTTTGTATATATCAAGATATGCTTAATCTTCTATATCAAGATATGCTTCGCCGTGGAACTTTTCTTTCCCGAAAGTATTATTTTGTTTCCCCCACACTTGAAGGTATTCTTTTAAGTAGTATTAGTCATTCAAAGTCTTTGTACGCTGCACATCGAAAAGTTTGGAGAAATGCTATATGATATGACATCTCCAAGCTTTCAAATTTATTCATATAGTACATTTTATAGTTACATGAATTGTGCTATTAATTTTGTGCACGATATCTTATTATATAATAGGAGAACTTTTAGGCTTCGTCACGGAACTTTCATGTTCCAAATCTCCAACTTTATATATATATATATATATATATATATATATATATATATGCACGTGCGTTGCACGAACTAACGTAATTCATACTATACTACTTGAAAAAGCAAATAATAATAGTATATATAAAATAATAATAGTATATATTATATTATTTTATATTATTATTATTAGGAAGACCAAAAGATAATTGTTGTAATTATTCTAATATTTATTAAGACTACTTGGGAAGACTAAAAGACAACAACTTTAATTATTCTAAAATTATTATTATATTAGTATTATTATATTATTTTATAACTCTATGCAAGACACTATTAGGAAGACTAAAAGACAACTTTCGTAATTACCTGGCTGTCTCTATTGACTTTAATGAATAATTTTAATTAGTAAACATATAGGGGTATATTTGGAAAGAAAAGTTCCACAAGTAGTATTAGTCATTCAAAGTCTTTGTATGCTGCACATGGAAAAGTTTGGAGAAATGCTATATGATATGACATCTCCAAGATTTCGAATATATTCAGATAGTACATTTTATAGTTACAGGAATTGTGCTGTTAATTTTGTGCACAATATCTTATATATGATAGGAAAACTTTTAGGCTTCGCCGTGGAACTTTCATGTTCCAAAAGTGCCTTCTCCAACTTTATATATATCAAGATATACTTAATCTTCTATATCAAGATATGCTTCGCCGTGGAATTTTTTTTTCCCGAAAGTATTACTTTATTCCCCCCCCCCACGTTTGAAGTTATTCTTTCAACTAGTATGTCATTCAAAGTCTTTGTACGCCGCACATGGAAAAGTTTGGAGAAATGCTATATGATGTGACATCTCCAAGCTTTCAAATAGTACATTTTATAGTTACAGGAATTGTGCTATTAATTTTGTGCACGATATCTTATCTTATATATAATGGGAAAACTTTTAGGCTTCGCCGTGGAACTTTCATGTTCCTAAAGTGCCTTCTCCAACTTTATATATATATCAAGATATACTTAATCGTATATTTAACAGGAAAACTTTTAGGCTTCACCGCGGAACTTTCATGTTCCAAAAGTGCCTTCTCCAAACTTATATAATATCAAGATATGCTTAAATTAACTAGGGGTAAAACATGTAAATTACACACCTCCCCCCTAATATAATTATGAACCACTAATAATTACACACTTCCAACTGCAATAAATGTTCATCATATCAAAATCAATTTATTTCAAAATATTTTATACTATTTCAAAATGGGTTGTCATGCAAATGTACATTTTAAAAGAGAAAAAAAATAGACAAATGACATGTGAAACGCATGTGCGCGATTTCTAGTGTATGTTAATTGAAAAGGTTCATAATAGAGATGGAACTTACCATTTGATGTGCTATTTTTTGTGTCCTTGATATATATGTTTATTGAAACGGTTTTTGTGGATACTTATTCATAATAGAGTTAGGACTTAAATATTGATGGAGTGGTGATACTGTTGTTGACTTTTCTTTATATATTTATTTACTTTATGGTGCATTATTAATGGATATTGAATTTGATGCCAGGACGAAAAGATGGCTGGGAAATCTAACAAGGCTAAGAACAGAAAGCAATCAAATTCAAACCCAAATGTTTCTTCAGAATCAGCTTCAAAACCACTTGATTCTACAGTATCATCAAATGATGATACTGGTGTCGTAGAATCCAGTAAAGGTGATGCTAATGGAGTTGTGGGATCTGCTATTCCTGCAAGTAATGAGACAGTCGAGAATCAAGTTGATGATGGAAAGGAGGAGACTGCAGATGCTCCTGCCGCAGAATCCAAGAATGTTGAAGGTGCAATCTCTCTTCTCCTGTTGATATTACGTCACCTTAATATCTATTTGTTCCCTTGAATTGTCCATATTAACTTTCAAAGCTTTCTCTAGATCTTTGATCCATTATTTGTATGCAAATTTAGTTGATGATGGTTAACTCTTTTAACATACAAATTCGTATAATTTGGGCTGCAACTTTTAGTTGATGAGAGTGGACGTTCCTTCTGTTTTGATATATAAGTTTGTATGGTTATCATGGTAGTCAAAGACGCGCCTTTCAGCATGATGCAACTAAGGAAAGATGTGCCTTTTTTTTTTTTTATATACAAAAAACTTTGAGGCAGGGAGAACTCTTACCTCATACAAGTGTGAGTAAGGTAGTCCTTTCCATAGTTGCCAAAGTTGGTTACAGTTGAACTGGAAAAACTAAAATTTACTAAAAGCGTGGTAGGGAGAATACGAATTCTTATTAGTTATGTTGACTGCTATTATTGTTCTATTAGTTCACTTGGTTATATTTTAACATATTTTTGTTATTTTAATATGTTATTCGATTTTATTTCTTATATTACATAATTTATCTATTTAATGTATATTTTTATTATTTTATATTTTTGCGCCTTGTTTCACTCGGACGTGTGCCTTAAGTTCGCCTTGCGCCTCGGGCGATATGGACCCTGTGCGCCTCGAGTGTGCCTTGCTCCTTTGACTACCTTGATGTTTATCAGGATTAAGGTGCATAATGCATATAGATATTGATTCTCCTCTCTAGTAGTAGTATTTCTCCATAAGCCACTATACTTCCTGTGTAGCAATCATTTCTTTCATTTCCCGTCTTAAAAGGTCACTTTTGTTACTGAACCAATGTCTCGTTAAGTAATCTTGACTTTGACATTTTGAACACTTCGGAACTTGCAGTCCTTTTAATGTTATTGTATCCTCACTTTTACCCGATTTCTGGATTCTGTGGTCAACTTCTCATGACTCACGTGATGTACACTGGGTTCTTTTATCTTGTTCTCAAATTATATATGCTGACATCTGTATAAAGAAGATATGGATTCTTATCTGTCATGTGGGCTGCTAATTGTTTGCCATTAAACATACTACAAACTGGTCCACCGTAATTAATGTTAGTTCATAATTTGATTTATAATTAGTTGGTTGCTGGCTTTTCTTCAGTAGTTGGGTGCACAACATGCTGTTAGTCATTATCAGAAAAGTCTGCTCCTATCAGAATGGGGTTCGCTATGGAGCATAATGATGCTTTATAAAAGAATTGAGACATTTGACTGGCTGTCGACATGGTATCGACCCTCTATCTTTGTGCCAGATTTCTAATCAGGTAGCGATGAGAATGAGAGGGTAATGCCATGAAATCTGACAACTAATTGGTGAGTAGGTAGGCTTACCTTTTGGTTATGTAAGTTCATGCAACCAAAGAGCAACCTCCTCCCTTAGACTAAAGTGAGTCTAGATGAATAGGTAAGACGAAACAATCTGCTATAGGGTATTGCATACATATCTGTTAGAGTTATTTTATTTTGTTATTTATCATATGAGGGTATTGTAACACCCCGTTCCGTTCTAGCGGACTGCCGACTCAATCGGCAAAAGTGCAACTGTCCCGACCAGCTTTGCCTCAAACGAGAAGCGAAGGATATCCAGACTTGTCCCTACAGGAATCCGGCTTAGGCTTTCAGAGGCTCGCTTGACGTATCGCTCTACCGAGGCGAATCATCGCTAAGGTGGGTGGCTACGGTGAACTTGTCCTTACTTAGCCAGCACACATAAAATCTGGAATATTCATGCTAGTCGCTAGGTGAATCACCTCCTGCATGTTAATAAGAATCCAACGCACCTAGCTAAGGGAATAATCCCAACTTGTATTGCTTATGCTGGAACATGGAGATTGAAATATTGATTATATTCAGACCCTCGCATGCCAAGTCCCCTAACGATCTAACTCTCGGTTTACCTTCGGGCCCGAGCAAACGTGTTTACTTATGTTCCTTAGAACGCATGCTTGTCTGCTTGTACGTTGCCTCGACTCAATGCTTGTAACATAGGCTATGCCAACATCCTGTTATACAAAATATTGTTCAGAAGGACTATGCAAAACGAATAAGGCAATGCCTCTTGTCTTGTACTATTGTTGCCTCAACAACATGCCTCTTGTCTTGTACTCTTGTCTTGTACGCTTGTTGCCCCAACCATGTAAATGAATAACTTACCCGAGACGCCGTTCGATCACGGACAACTTGTGCACAAGGTCGGTCTAGCGGGCGATGCCGGGGCACTGGCATCGTCCCGGTCCGGGCGAGACCAATTGTTTTAGTCTCTTGTTCGGCGGAATGGCTTGCAGCGCCTCTTGAACTTTGTTGCATACCATTCTCGTCTAAGACTATACCGTCCATTATGGCATACGCCAGTGATCGCCTTGTATTTAGCTTGTTGCATGCTTGCTTGTAAAATGAAGGATAACAAGTCATCCTCGCTTAGCGGCTATCCGTGTACGAGTTATTGTATCGCATCAACTGAACACCTGAACGATCATTATACAACATTGCTCGTGTTTGCATATGCTATGCCTCCTGAATGTTTATACATGCCCCTGCTTGAATTTATAATGTTTGCCTTGGACAGGGAAGGACAAATGGTAAGTTGGTAAGTCTCGCCGTATTTCCTCTCATATCGCACGGCGCACTACCACACGACTTAGGCTATTCAATGTTTGCATGAAACTGATCCTAAGGCAACTAGAAAGACAACTTAATAGTTGTGCACGGAACCTGTATTACGTGTTTGGATTTGTCGAGCGGGCGAGTAGCTTCTCCACCAGTGCATTCAATGTACTGATAATCCACCAGTTTGTATACAGGGTGCGGGAGAACCTCGTTCGGTGCGAATGCCTCATTCGTGCGTGCTAAGGTATGGACATCACTCCGAAGCAACGGTGCGTCCGGAACAGAAGCACATATACAAGACATAATGTTGTGAACATCGCCTGAACTTGCCTGATCATCGCCTGGACAATCATTCCACAATTGTAGCCACTTGGCACGCTTTTACTGTTTCAGAGAGAGGCTTGAGCGACTTGTAATCTCGGCTAAGCGCCGCCTGTAACACATGTTCATATCAATAAAAGAGCTTGCTTTACTTCAACTTGTGTTTCAATGCTTCCGCTATATTGTCGTCTCAGTGAACCTGTTACCATATCGCTATGCGTTCATGACTCCGCTGCACTCGGACAATCTGTGCGACTCTGTGGCTTAGAACTCTTACCGCCAGCCAACGAACCACGGCCTTGCACGAGCGTGGATCACGCTCGTGCGGCATCACGTCCGGATGGGTCGAAGCGATTGTCCCGCGGGAGCACTGGCGAGGGTGATTCACGTCTAGCGGGGACGGTCGATTAGCCTGCGGGAGATCGGGGCGTGACAGGTATAATAGTAATTGTGGGTGTATTGCATATCAATATAAATAGACATGAGATGCAACCTAGGGTTGAAGGCCCTTGCAATCTCCTTTCTCATATTTTCTTTTCTCCTACTTCCCCTTCTCCTCTCTATCTCTAGACTTCACTTGGTATCAGAGCATATATTTGTAAGTACTGTACATCCCATCCACGACAGGGCCGATCGAACTCGGTCGTGAGTTCGACAGGGGTTCGGGGCGACAGCCAAATTTTTTTTTTTCCGGCTTTTTTCGTCTACTTTTCATGATTCGCCGTTCGTCGTTCGTTGTTCGTGGTCGTTCGTGGTTCGTTTATGAGATCTAGGGTTTCTACAGATCTCCGTTGGTTATTCGTCGTCGGTTGAGGTTCGTTGTGAGATCTAGGGTTTCAAAGATCTCGTCTTTCTGTTGCATCTGCAAGTATGGTGGGGACTGAATCTTCTAGCGAGATTAATAGTGGTGGTGGTAGCGGAGGTGGTTCTCCTTTTACTGTTATTCATAATGATGAATTGGGAAAGTCGATTACAGCGGTGAAACTCAATGGTGCGAACTACCTTGCCTGGTCCAAGTATATCAAAGTGGTGTTAAGGGCGAAGAAGAAGTTGAAGTTTTTGATGGAAGAACCCCTGCATGAAACTTCCGCTAAGTATGAAGATTGGATGAGTGCAGATGCATACGTTATGTCGTGGTTGTGGCATAGTATGGAACCACATATCACTGCTAATGTTCAGTGGTGTGAATCAAGCAAACAAATTTGGGCATCTCTGGAAGAATCATATTCGTAGAAGCGAAACGTTGCCCGTATCTATGAGTTGTAAGAGTTATTGTTCAATACAAAGCAAAATGGGAAGCCTGTGAATGAATATCTGGCTTCAAAGAAGGCTTTGTGGGAGGAACTGCTTCAATATCATCCTGTTACTACTGATTTGAAGGAAGCTCGCAGACAGAAGGAAGAGTTTCATGTTTCACTTATCCTAGCCGGCTTGGATCCTGCGCTCGAACCTTATAAAGCTCAAATCCTTGCTGGAGAGCAGTTACCTACGGTGGCAAATATTTTCTCCCGTCTCAATCGTTTCTTTCTGGGACAGAGTTCTGTGGTGCCGAGTACTGACTCTTCTGCCCTAGTTTCTAGTGTTGTTGGTCGTGGTGGTGGACGTGGTAGTGGACGTGGCGGTAGAGATGTTGGTCGTAGTTTTGGTCTAGTTTTGGTCGAGGAGGCCGTGGTGGTAGAGACAAATGGTCGTGGTGGTGACCGCGGTGGTGGTGGTGGCCGTGGTCAACCACGGAAGTGTAACTATTGTGGAATACTCAGTCATGTAGAAGACACACTCTTGGGACAAGTGGGACAAACCAGAATATGCACATCAAGTGCATGCTGAAAATATGCAGTCCCAGGTCACCACTTCTACTCCCAGAGATGATACTTCGGGTTTCAATCCGACTTCAACGTCCGATACCTCATCTCCATTTCAACAGATCCTCCAGAAGTTGAACGCGCTTGCTAGTACCACCTCCCAACCTACTGCAACCATGGCACATATAGGTAATCCTGTTTTTGTGGCAACCCAGTCACCATCCACCTCTTGGGTCATCGACTCAGGAGCAAGCTCTCACATGTCTGGTATAACATTTATCTTTCATAATCGTAGTTCCATGAAACATAATATTATCTTGGCTGATGGGTCTACTCGTCCTGTGCTTGGGAAATGTGTCATTCACCCTACTCAATCACTATCATTATTTGATTCATTATATGTGCCTAATTTTCCATTTAATTTGTTATCTGTGAGCCAGTTAACCAAATCTTTTCAATGTTCTGTGACATTTTCTCCAAATTCGTGTGTTTTTCAGGACCTCAGGACGAAGAAGATGATTGGTTCGGGGCATGAAAAAGATGGACTGTACTACTTGGATCTACCTGGAAAAACCTTCACTTCTGTTTCTACTTCTCCGTTGCAGTGGCATTATCGTTTGGGACATCCGTCTTTGGCTAAGTTGCGTCAAGTTGTTCCTAGTTTGAGTCATGTTTCTAGTCTTGAATGTGAGGCTTGTCAGTTAGGCAAGCATCACTGTAGTTCCTTTCCTCGTCGTAGTGAGAGTCGTCAATTAGAGTCTTTTGATCTTGTTCATTCTGATATTTGGGGTCCGTCTAGAGTCAAAAGTCCGAAAGGATTTCAGTATTTTGTTATTTTTATTGATGATTATTCCAGAATGACTTGGTGTTATTTAATGAAAGAAAGATCTGAGTTTCCAAATGTGTTATCTGTCTTTTATAATGAAGTCTATGTTCAGTTTAATAAACGTATCAAAATTCTGTGTTCTGATAATGCTTTGGAGTATACTCAATCTTCTGTGAACATTTTCTGTGTTGATCGTGGTATGATTCATCAAACCAGTTGTGTCCACACCTCTCAACAAAATGGTATAGCCGAACGCAAACGTCGACACATTTTAGATGTGGCTCGAACTCTCATGTTCAATATGCATGTCCCTAAACAGTATTGGGCAGATGCCGTTCTTACTGCATGTTATCTTATTAATCGCATGCCATCATCTGTATTAAATAACAAAGTTCAATTTACCATATTACATACATATGTCACACCCTTTTCCTTATCTCCTCGAGTGTTTGGGTGTGTCGCTTTTATTCATAACTTGGAACCTAATTGAGATAAGTTGGCTCCTAGATCTCTGAAGTGTGTCTTTCTTGGTTATTCCCGTACTAAAAAAGGTTATCGTTGTTATAGTCCACAGTCACGCAAATATTATGTCAGTGCGGATGTTACATTCTTTGAGTCTACCCCTTTCTTTCCTTCAGGAGACCGTTACATTCCTTTTACAACAGATTTGATATCTTCCATACCACTTTCGGTCATTCATGAATCAATTTCTGTCTCCATTCCCCATTTACAGGTTTATCAGAGATCCAAGGACAGGCCAGTGATTCTTCAACATTCAGCCTTCAACCAATCATCTTCCGTGCATGAGGTTTCTGCTCCCATCATCACAGATCCAGATGATCTTCTTATTGCTCTCAGAAAAAGACAACTCCTTTGTACCACAAAGAATAAGCATCACATTTCTAACTATGTTTCATTACACCGTGCTTCATCATCTTTTCATGCATTTGTTGTTTCATTGTCTTCTACTTTTATTCCCAAAACTTACAAGCATGCTATGTCATCTTCTGGTTGGAAAAGTGCAATGGATGAGGAGATGTATGCTTTACATCAAAATCAGACTTGGGAGCTTACATCACTTCCTGTTGGAAAACAAACAGTGGGTTGTAGATGGGTGTACACTATTAAGTATCACCCTGATGGTTCTGTTGAGCGCCTCAAGGCACAGTTGGTTGCCAAAGGGTATACTCAGACATATGGCATGGATTATATGGAGACTTTCTCTCCAGTGGCTCGGCTGAATTCAGTTCAGATTCTTATTTCTGTGGCGGTTAATCACCAATGGCCTATATATCAGCTGGACATAAAGAATGCTTTCTTGCATGGTGACTTACATGAGGAGGTTTATATGGATCAACTACCGGGATATGTTGTAGTAGGAAATAAAAGACTCGTATATCGATTGAAGAAAGCATTATATGGACTGAAACAGTCACCTCGTGCTTGGTTTGACAAGTTCAGTTCAGTTCTCATTCAGTATGGCTTTCGGCGTACCACATCAGATCAATCAGTATTTTGCCATTCTTCCTCAGCAGGTATCATCGTGTTGATTGTTTATGTTGATAATATCATTATATCTGGGAGTGATCATGCTGGAATTGTGGACTTGAAGGCCTACCTTAGTCGTCAGTTTCATACTAAGGATTTAGGTCTTATTTGATATTTTCTTGGAATCGAGGTTGCTCGATCTAAGAAAGATGTGTATCTGTCACAACGCAAGTATGTTCTAGACTTGCTCTTCGAGACTGGGATGTTGGAGTGTCGGCCAGTTGAGACTCCTATGGATTATCATGACAAGCTTGATGCTGACAGGGGAGAGTTATTTGAGGATGTTGGATATTATAGACGTTTGGTTGGCAAACTTATATATATCTTACTGTTACTCGACCAGACATCACATATGCAGTTGGAGTAGTTAGTCAGTTTATGCATGCCCCTCGGCAACCACATTGGGAGGCTATCTCTCGCATTCTTCGATACTTGAAGGGTGCACCTGGAAAGAGTTTGTTGTACAAACCTTCCCGGTTGCTTACGGTGACTGGGTTCAGTGATGCTGATTGGACAGACAGTCGCAGTGATAGGAGGTCTACTTCTGGCTATTGTACGTTTGTGGGTGGCAATCTTGTCACGTGGCGTAGTAAGAAGCAGAATGTTGTGGCTCGTTCTAGTGCAGAGACGGAGTACCGTGTGATGGCTCATACAGCTTCTGAGATGATGTGGGTGCAGTCTCTTATTCATGAAATGGGAATCATGATTTCTATTCCGATGGAGATGTATTGTGATAATTAGTCGGCAATGTTTATCGCAAGTAATCCGGTGTTTCATGAGCGCACGAAGCATATCGAGGTGGATTGTCATTTTGCTCGTGATTTGTTGCTGAAGAAACAGATTGTCACTCCTTATGTTCGGTCAGAGGATCAATTAGGTGATACCCTTACCAAACCACTTGCTCGTGGTCCATTTTCTGATTTATGTAGCAAGCTGGGCATGTCTGATCTATATGCTCCTGCTTGAGGGAGGGTGTTAGAGTTATTTTATTTTGTTGTTTATCATATGAGGGTATAATAGTAATTGTGGGTGTATTGCATATCAATATAAATAGACATGAGATGCAACCTAGGGTTGAAGGCCCTTGCAATCTCCTTTCTCATATTCTCTCTTCTCCTACTTCCCTCATCTCCAGACTTAACTATATCTATTAGACATTAAGTAAAGAGTTAAAATGAATGATATTCCTATCATTATATTTGCCAACAATGATTATTGCAGGCCCCCCCCCCCCTCCCCCCCCCCCCCCCCCCACACACACACACCAAAAAAAAAAATTTGAAGTTCATTATTTCATCCTTCTGTTGCTTGTTACTAACTTGATCAAGCATGTCAGTTTACTTTTTTCTTCATGTTTTAGATCTTGTATCTGTTGTGCTCTTGTGTTTGTTCCATTCTAACCATCATCCTGCAACCGTATCTGTAACCTTAAATTTTAGGATGGAAATGGTGGGATTGTTTCAGGCTTGTTAGGTAATTGGTTTTGTTTTGAGCTTGGAGTAGTGTTTAGATAGAACAAGAGACGAAAATGAAAAAGGTGAAGAAGAAAGTGGATTTGGAGAAGACATTTTCTTTGGATGAGGAAAGTTTTGAGTTTGTCGGGGAAGTAAGAAAAGAGAGAGAACAAAGAAGAAAAAATAAGGCTCAAGTTTGGATTTGGGAGGAAAATATGAGTTCTCGAAAGAAAGAAGAGTGAGCATATGTATGCGGGGTTAACTGGTTAAGTGAGGGATGTTTTTGAGAGGGAAGTATACAGAAAGTAGAAAGGAGTTCATGTGTAAGATTATCTGAAAAACCTGCTGTTAGGCTTTTATCAATTCTAAACTCCTTGGCAGGTTTTCTGTATAGAAAAGAGAAACAAAGGAGGATGGAGAAGGGAAATGGATGTTAGAGATCAATACTTGGCTTTGAAGGAAAAAGGAAGAGAGAAGTAACTGTTGGGAAAAAGAGAGAGATCATAGAAGTTCAAGAAATCAATTTTAGTGCTTTTTTTCTCAAGGTAATTCTAGTTATAGAACATCCACAATTCTTTTTGATAATTAAATTATTCTGTATGTTGCATGAAACATTCCTAATGTTTTTAAAGGAGAGAGAGACACTAGCGATTGAGTTTAGCATTTGGAAAGAATAATAGAGATAAAATAGTCAAAATATAATAATCATAAAGCTTAACGGATAAGTTGACTGGTTAATTGTAGGGGGTAGCTGATGGAATTACGCATTAGAGGTTCCTTAGAATCTTATAAGATACAAGGGGAGTGCAATATACCTCAGAATTCATTACCAAATGGAAGCATTGTTTCTCTTTAAAGAATCATTTCGATGAAAGTAAATTTTCAGAATCTAGCTCTTTTTGTTACCCACTGATTACTAATATGTATGTAGGAAGGAAAATGTAAGCTACATATCAAGAACCATACAAGGGGAGGACCTCTGTAGTCTGTACATGTGGAATAAAATTGATTTAGAGAGACTAAAAGAATAAGTTATATGAAGCAAACAATTCTAAATTTTTATTATTATGGAATTGTCAGAAGTTCCTGAAACAAATTGATGTACGTTCTCAACTATGTATACGAGTTTGATTATATATGATAAGTCTAGGACATCAAGAGATCTAACCACATGTACAAGTACGAGACTGAATCATGTAAGTACCAGTTAAATGCAGGAGGGTGTGTGGAATAGAGCAATTCCTGATAATACGATGTTGCTTCCACTAATGGATGGTTATGTGCATGTTTGTAGATTGGAAACCAAACTGCTCATCTTGATAAACTCTAAAACTATAGTATATATTAGACACTTCCAATCCATTGTACGTTCACAAGTCAATGATATGCCTCTTATCTAGAATTCAGCTATATTTGGGGGAGTCTTATCTTTGAGTTGAGTTCTCATAGATGAATGGATTTTGCATACTAAGTTCCTTATTTAGGCAACTCTCATTATATACAATATAGAAAAAACCCCGATAATTGAACTATACAAGCCCATATTCTGGCCGATATATGGGGTATACCGGACATATAGACCAATGTTATATTAGGCAACTCTCATTATGTACAAAATTCATGGTTGGTTACATATTAACAACAATTACTTGGCTAATTATAATGGGTATTATATGTTCAATTGAGTTTTTTTATTAATCGGATACTCAATGAAATTAAGCTATTTATTACTCATCCTATTAATTGTCAATAAATCATTTTTTAACATTTTTTTAAACACTTATATAGATGTATATATATAGATTGGCCTTCCACTAAACCCCTAAAAAAGATCTAAGTGCAAAAGTCTCTCCTGCAAAAGATAAAAAAGAAGCGTGTTTCCCTCTCCAGAGAGTTGGTAACAATTGTGGCACTTACCTACTCTCTTCGCTCCTCCTTTGTTCTTTGTTAAAACAATTGACTCTTGAGTTTTGAGTTACTTAGTTATTAATATTGTTCATGGATAATTATTAGATATATATTGATGCTCTGTCTTGTTCTATATATTATCCTATACTCTATGGTTTCTTATCTCCGGATATGTCCGATAGGTATCCACTTTCAGATATGGGGACCCCCCAATCAGTATGAGGCCGATATCTGAAATCAGGAAACTTGATTTTAAGCAAGGTTCATAGCATCAGGATTGGTTACTTAATCCATTATGAGTTTTGGATTTTTGGTTTTGGATCAGAGTTTTGGATTTTTGGTTTTAGAAAGCTAAAAATACTTAAAAATAATAAAACATAGGAAATATTTGCTACATTTAGGTGTAGTGTATTTTGTATTTTCCCCATTAGTTTTAAATGTAATAATATTAAGCACTCTTGAATGTTTATCCCAATAAATACCATTGATTTTTACTCGCTTTCAAACAAAGTACACCAAAACTGGAGAGTTGTGAATGTAATAATATTGAAATGCTTTGAATTTGTAATACAGAACTTTGACAAATGTTAATGTTCAGAATGTGCCAATAAGGAATCATATTGACACTAGTAGTATGTCGATCTTCAACACCCAAATCTTTGTGTCGACAGTATTTTTTTTATTTGTGCCAATACACTATTTATTCTTGCACTTCTCTTTTAAATTTGTCTTTGCTGACATGCCAGGAGAGCTCCGTTGTTTGTATCATCCAATATCGGTGGGGTCAGAATAAGAAATGGATAGGCCAAAACTGACATGATACAACAGATACGTATGAGGATCATCCAACATCGATATGCTTCAACCGTTTTAGATGGAAATTTGGGGTGGTGGTGGTGTTCGTAACCGACCTATTCAAAACCAACACACGAACACCAACTTGCCAAAACAATACCCGAATTGAGTTTTTAAACCTTTATTTTTTCACATCCGAAGTGGAGCCTTCCTAGCACAACAACCATATATATACGCGCACACACACACACCTCTAGTTTCGGATATAATAGTTAAGGGTAAGACATCACCTCTGCGAAATATCCTGCTTCAAAACACAGCGAGTTTGGTTGGTTATATTTAGTAGGTTTGCTTGAATGGGTTTTGTAGTACTGCTTATGACTTGCAACTTCGTGAAGAAGAGTGATGAGACCAAAGGTTTCAATGTATCTCCTAAAAGCCAAAGTGTTATGCTTACCAATCGGCATAGAACTGAACTCCTATCTGCCTCAATCTCTATATTATAGAACAATTAATTGAAAAAAGAATTAATTTCAATCATCAATCCATCTTGGTCTATGTTTTGGTTATCCATTGCCATTTGACCATCTGACAGGGGTTTTGACCATGAGAAGGATGGCATATTTGAATCAAAGAAGACGAAGAGATGAAGGGAGGAAGCTGTATGAGCTTAAATTTCAGTTTAAAGCTTTTGGAATACATATATTTTGAAAACATAAGACTCTGGCTTGGCACTTTAGGTTTGTGCATGGTTGTTCGGACGTTGAGGTTATCCTGGGCCTTATCTAAATTGGATTAGGTTGTATGTGGCCTGTCCCAAGCGGATCCAGGTTGTAAAGGCAATCTCCGAAACCTGGTCATTATTGGTTGAGCTCTGTTGGAAGGGGCAAAACCCTGAAAATTTTGTAGCCTTGTATAAAGATCTGTACCTTAAATATCTTTTATAACTTCCTAAACAATTGTTAATTTTATTATATGATATATCATGGTTATAATTCTTTTTAAGAGATGTGTTTCAGCCTAGATTTTGGGTTTAATGTGCCTTGGAGAAGAATCCTCTATTGTGAACTATGTTACCTTCCCACTTTGTTTATACTCATTGCTACTCCAGATTTATATTGAAGGTCACCGCTTGGTTTAAGGGGTCTTGCTATGGTTGTCTGAAATGAACTTACATCTAATATTCGTTGATTTAGGTTGAGAGCATGTCATTGTAAATTAGTCTGTTGGAGCATTCTTAACTTGGTTTTATGCTCCATAGTCAACCCCATATTAATGAATGGCTTCTTTATCAGCCACAATGAATTTATTGTCTAATATAGGTTTATATGCCCATGTTGCTCATACATTATCAGCTTTGGGAATCATTAACACAAACTTCCCGAATTTACCTTTATATACCCTCAACTATCTCCAGTTTGTTGCTTGATACCTTGAACTAATTTTGTTAGCACTTTGGTACTTGATTTTTTTTTTGTCACAGTTTGCTACCTTAACACGTTAAGGGAGAAGGACAAAAGACTTGCCTAAGTCAAATATCAATCCTTATATTTAAACATTTCATCAAAATTCATACTTCTACATAAAATTCCTTGGATATTTCCCCCATTACACACTATCTGAAAACCCGCCTAGGTGCAAAGCACCAGCTTGCGTGTCACGTCATCCGAAGCATGTCTAGTCATTTGAAGCACCACCTTGGCTTCCATGTAGGGTTGAGACTATGAGGCACCTAGGTCTAATGTGCTGATTCTGATATTTTGTAAAACCAAGCCCAATGACCCAAACACGGCCCTTACACAAAGTAGTAGTTGCTGTAGTCTAATTTGACTCCAGCCCCAATTTGATCTCTCAAAATTCGACTCCAGCCCATTTCCAACCTCCAACCTTACTTACCAACCTTGTTGTCTGCCGACCGCCTTCCACTTCCTCCACCACCAATCTTGTCTTGACTCCTGTAGCATAGTATAAGTCATCCTTGATGCATTCACTTAGTCTTCCTTGACACAGCCCTCTTCGGCACAGTTAAGCAATAGATGTCTCCTCCTTGATGGCATGTCCTTGATACAGTTGGCATCTCCACCTAGATGACATCACTACTCCCTTCAAAAAAGTTGACTTCTGATAATGTAGAAACCTGAAGGCATATTCAAATAAGGAATAGTATTACTTTAATACTAAATATACAGTTTTTATACTTTGCGTGCACTTTTTTTTGCTCAGGAATTCACCTGGCTTTTTATGATTTGTGCTTTGGTTCTAGAGGACCTTTGTGCCATGGCTCACCGTTGACAATTTTGATTACATTATAATCAATTTATTTTACAAAATTTGCCTCAATCCCCATCCCCATCCCCCCCAAACCACAAAAATAAAATTAAAAAAATACTACCTAACATCTTTGTCAAGCAATCTTCACCCCCACCCCCAATCCATCTTCTTCCCTCGAAACCCCATCTTCTCTCCCTCTCACCTAACCCCTCATTCTTCCCCCTACCCATCTTCTTCACTTTCTCTAACTTGTCACCCATCTTCTCTGTCTCTTCTCCTGTCCATCAGAGGAGAACCGGATCTGTCTGAGGACAGGCTGATGCAGGAGCTTATTATCCGGAGTTGGGTTTGGATGGGAGAGGTGGTTGGGAAGAAAATGGACATGGATGTATTTTCTTTATAATAGGGCAAACTGCTCCCTAACTTATCAACTTGCGAAGGTAGTGACCATTGACTGTCACTGAAGAGTAAATAATATAGTTAAGTGTGAAAACTCAACTATTTATGGTAACGTTTTGCTAATAAAGTTTTAAGGTATCAAGTTGCAAATCGGGGTAGTTGAAGGTTCTTAAGGCAAATTAGCCCACAGTTTTTTTGTAATCTTTTTCCAGATGGTGCCTTTGCATTTTTTTTAATACAAAATGAAGGGATTTGCTAATCTCATTGCTATATTGAACAGGCGAAGTTCGTCTTTATCCTGTATCTGTCAAGGCACAGTCTGGAGAGAAGTTGGAACTACAGGTATTTGATCTCATATATGACATTTTTGCTGCTAGGAAAGGGCTTAATTATGAACAGTAAATCTGTGTTGGAGAACAAATGGAATCATTAGCACAAGTTTCATAGTTTTTTCCCATTGATTTTAAATGGTATGCTAATATCTCGAATCCACTTGTTGCTTCTGCTTATGTTCTGCGCATTTGTGGCTTGTTCTTATGTTCTGCGCATTTGTGGCTTGTTCTTATGTTCTGCGCGTTCAATGCATACACATGCTTGTATTTACATTATTACATGCCATACATATCTGTGGTGTGTGGCGATAAATAAATGTATAGGGGACATTTAGCTCCACTTTTGATTTGCACGGACATCATAATTAACTTCTTACATGCAATTCAAACTTAATTTTTCCATTCTCTGTAAACATGCATGTATGCACAAGGATGCTGGTAGGATCTTTGATTTTTTAGTTTGTGCTTTTGTCTTTTGACTTAGGTGTTTAATCAGATTTGATTTGTCTATGCATCCAGTTGCTGTTTATATTGATGGCTTGCAGATAATGGTAAATTTTATTCGAGTTAGTACGTGCTGAAGGATGCACGCTTATTTGATTCAGGGTCGGCATGGAGCAAGTTTTGAGTCCTTTTTGTCCGAGCTGCTGAACCATTGATAATCTATTGTTCTCGATTACTGTAGGAATTACAAGCAGTGGAAGTATGATGCTCACAATATGGTGGGTACTTAAGTGAGTTAAATTGATATGATTATTGATCATGATTGAGATTCGAAAGCGATGCACTACAATGGAAGGCAACCTTCTAGGAATTTCAAGTGTGATCAAACTATTGGAAGATACCCCAGGATCTGGCTAGACTGACCAACTAAGCCTATGCTGTCTATGTTGATTGGAAATATTCATCAATTAATGAGGAAGTTGGAGGACAAGTTGTGGGGATGAAAATAGTAACTTTTTGAAGTCTGTTAATGATGGAATGAGCCATGTGCTCGTGAAGATGAATCATGATAGTTAAAATGAGATGTTTTGTTGACATGGTGAAAATATAAGCATGTATGAAAATACTCGATATCTTCGTTGTCCTTTCTTATAAAGCCATCTTTTCTCCAAATGTACTGTTTGTTTTAAGTTTTATATGCATTATGTCATGTACTAATTTGGGTGCTCAAGATTGTTTACTTACTCGCTCATTCACTTTTTTATCTTTTTTTTCCGGTAATTTGAATCATGATATTGTTCTAGTTAAAGTTAGATATTGACATGATGAAAAGTGAACATATATGAGAATACCAAGGTATTAAAAATTGAATGTCAGATTCATGTCTGTTTGGAGTTTTAGTGTTTTGGACCTAAAATGCCGCAATATATGGTGCCTGTGGGGATCAATTAAAATATCAGGCATCCATATCAAGATCATCAAATATATATCTTATATATAAATGTTGATGTAAACAATCTATGGCGGGAAATATCAGGCATCCATATCCAGATCATCAAATATATATATATCTTAAATATAAATGTTGATGTAAATATTCTATGTGGATTTTGTTAAGCCAAAAAAATATATAGAAGTATTCATCAATTCCATAAATTGACAAGATAATAGAACGAAGAATTTATCCTTCAAAGTAACCTTGAAATTCAACAAAGACAAGATTTAGTCGATGTACAAGGGGTTCAATGAGGGTGAAGAAAGACAACATAGAACTAAACACAAAAAGTTCTACAAGTTAAAAGGGCATGTGCCTATGACATTGATTGCATTGTTACACCATCAGTGGTTTGTTGTGCAGTCATCGGTACTGCTGCCGTGAATGATGAGAGAGAAGAAGAGAAGGACCAAGGAGAAGATGATGTTGTAGATGACGAGGCAGACTTGTGATTTTTGTAGACATATGTGGCACTAAAGCTGTTGGAGATGCTTTTCGAGGGAAACAGGAGCGAAACAGGGAGGCTAGGGCTTATACTCTTCTAATAAGGAGGTTGGGAATTTGCTCTTCTAATTTGGTAATTTAGCAGTTGTATAATTGGTTAACAACATGCATGTTATAGCGTGCTGACCTGTTATAGTTTCTGAACATTAAGCCAACTTCTGTAAATGTCAGCAAAAATTGACAATATTGGATTTAAGACGATATTTAAAGCCCTAGTCCGATATGTCGGCCAATATTTGAAAAGGAGATAAAAGGATAAATTGCATTGTGGGGTCATTATCCTCTCAAAATAGACATGCGGTGCATGTCAGGGAGATTTAAACCATGAGAAATAATCAATTATCGGAATATTGATTTCTTCTATGAACTATTGTATTGCATGAATAATGGAGAACAGCTCAGAGAGTACCCAGGCTATGTTAAGAGTGAGGCGAGGCGAGGCGACGAAGCTGGCGCCTCGCTTAGGCGGTGGTTAAGCGCCGCTTAGCTAGCGCTTAGTTAGAACTTGACCCATTTTTATCTTCGGAGCCTCCTACATGTAAAATATTCTATATACACATAAATTTCAATATTTTTTTCATACAATCCTACTATTATATCCACGAATAACAATACCAATTATCAATCAAGCAAAGTAACAATATAAATACTAGAATCAAAATACAAAGTCATCAAAATAGTCAAGAAGCCACACAATGCATACATACTACATACTCATCAAAATACCATCAAACATAAAAGCTAAGTCTCCAAAGTTCCTACTTAAAGTTTTCTAACTATCCAACTATGTAAATAACATCTAGAAATTTATATTTTTTTTGTTCGTTTTAAAAAAAAACCAAGGCTCTTTTTCCCGCGCCTAGCACTAGGCGAGGCACTATTAAGCGTCGCCTAAGCGCGCCTAAGCGACAATTGCTTTTATGGGGCGAGATTTCCCTAAGCGAGGCGCCCAACTTCCAGTATTCACTTAAGCAGAACATAGTACCCAGGAGAGTTTTTATGATTCAAACTGGGATTGCAATAAGAGAGAATCCAAATGTAGGGAGGAAGAACAGTTCGTTAAGAAATTAAGAGAAAATAATCAAAGAATCTTGCTTTACAGTAACAGATTACTAAGACCTCATTGTTTCTCGAAATGAAAAAAAGTATCAGTTGTGGATAAATAATTTTGTCTTGCAAGTGCTTTGAGGATGACAACCTATTCAATTAAGTATACAAAGTTCACAATCTTCCCAGCATCTGCACATGGCTATGGTAATCATGGATGTATAATATAGCCAACATAGAAAACTTCCAATCAATTGGTAAAACTAACAAGTTCATTGTGGAACTGGGATATGATTAATCATGGATGTATAATATAGCCAACATAGAAAACTTCCAATCAGTTGGAAAAACTAACAAGTTCATTGTGGAACTGGGATATGATTAATCATGATTCATTGTCTTATCTCTACTTTATGATCCGATCCCTTTTTTAAATGTCAGTGAGTATTATTATCTGATTTTTTTTTTCTTCTGATCTTAGTGCTATTCCCTTTATAATGGAAGTAGTACTTGTGCAAAATTTTAAATTTGTTTTGGATGTACAGCTAAGTCCAGGAGATTCTGTAATGGATATTAGACAGTTCCTTCTTGATGCTCCAGAGACTTGTTTCTTTACTTGCTATGATTTGATACTGCATGCTAAAGATGGCTCAGTTTACCGTCTGGAGGATTACAATGAAATTTCTGAAGTTGCAGATATTACTGCTGGTGGTTGCTCCCTAGAGATGGTTGCTGGTACGTCAAGCTAGCTTCTCCTGATTTCATTTGGTTATATCAGTATTTATCATTAATCTTTTGCACAATGGCCGCATATTGCAGCATTATATGATGACAGATCCATAAGGTCTCATGTTCGCCGTGCCCGTGAGCTGCTTTCTCTTTCAAATCTCCATGCATCATTATCAACGTCACTAGCCTTGCAACACGAATCTCAACAGAAAAACACAGGTATATATTCCTTTTTGTGCAGCCAAATTTTCCCTATCTTGTACGAGACACCTCCATGGTAGTTCTTAGTCCACTTACCATCAAGTTCCATTATGATGTGCCTATTATTCCTCAACCCCCCCCCCCCCCCCCCCCTTCTCTCTCTCTCTCTCTCTCTCTCTCTCTCTCTCTTTCTCTCAATTTACTGTTTGATTTCTAAAATCTCGTCACTATATACTTTCTGAAAAAGAAAGCATGTGTAGTGCATTCATATCTACTATATGTAGTAATTACTAGTCTCATTACCTCAGATGCAAAAGCTGAAAGTCCAGAGCTTGAAGGATTGGGTTTTATGGAAGATATAACTGGTTCACTCTGCAATTTGTTGGAATCATCGCCTAAAGAGATCAAGTCTGTGGAGAGCATTACCTTTTCTTCTTTTAACCCTCCTCCAAGTTATAGGAGGTATGGACTTTGTTAGATTATCAATTTTTTTATAACTTTTCATCTAACATAGAGTAGGTTCACTAAATAGTAGGTGCTATCTCTGTGCAGATTAAAGCATAGATAATTCCTGTGTTTAATAGTTCCTATTTTTCCCAATACCGCTATTGTAAATTATGACATGACCTGTCAGATTAAGACCATATTTCTTATTGTTGACAGCACCAATTATTTACAGATTTTCTACTCTTATTATCTTGAATTAGGCCTAAGAAAATTTCAACTGCTTGTGGTTTTCGTAGTTGTGGTTACCAATTAAAATTTTAATGAAGTTTTTAAAAAAATTTAAACAAGTTGTGGTCTACCAATTTAATTATTAATGGAGTCTTCCTTAACCTTTACCCTCTCTTGGTCTAGCAATCATTCACCTTCTTTGTTTTATCAGTCATCCATGGATACATGCTAATTACAATGCTTATGTAGCCAACATTTTTAATTCTTATATGAACTGCCTTTTTATAGGTAGCTTTAGGCATACTTTTTGTCAAATGCTATTATGAGAGGCACTAATTGTCAGCTCGATTTTTTTTTAAAATTCTGGCATGCTTTTTGGATGTTTGTTATATATATATATATATATATATATATATATATATATATATAGTGAAGTTTGGAGATGGAGAGGAGAAGGAAAAAAATAGGAGGGAGAATGAGAAAAGAGATTGCAAGGGCCTTGAACCCTATGTTGCATCTCTATGTCTTTTTATATTGATGTGCAATACACCCACAATTACTATTATACCCTCATATGACAAATAACAAAATAAAATAACTCTTAACATCCTCCCTCAAGCAGGAGCATATAGATCAGACATGCCCAGCTTGCTACATAAATTAGAAAATGGACCACGAGCAAGTGGTTTGGTGAGGATATCACCTAATTGATCCTCTGACCGAACATAAGGAGTGACAATCTGTTTTCTTCAGCAACAAATCATGAACAAAATGACAATCCATCTCGATATGCTTCGTGTGTCCATGAAACACCGGATTACTTACGATAAACATTGCCGATTGATTATCACAATACATCTCCATCGGAATATGAATCATAATTCCTATTTCATGAAGAAGAGAGTGCACCCACATCATCTCAGGAGCTGTATGAGCCATCGCACGGTACTCAGCCTCTGCACTAGAACGTGTAGCGCCCCGTTCTCCCGGTGCGGAGAGCGCGGCTAAGAAACACAAGACGGTATCGTTCGATCGGGATAGATTGAATTAAGAACTCGTCCTCGTTATGGATTTGTTTCTTCGGAATCGATTCCCATATTCAGTGGACTGCGCCCCAAGGATCGGCTTAGCGGCAGAGTCAGGAGGGACCTCTCCGCTGCTATCTTTTATTGCCTCGGTTTTCGATGTCGCTTGTTGCTTTCGTGCTTTGAGTTGGTTTTGGGATTTGCTTGTTTTCCTTGAACGGTTTCGATGGTTTTCATTGTTTTCGTTCATTGACTTGCACTTCTATTCCGAGATTGGAAAGAGAGGAAGAAGTATTGATCAAGCTGTTCGTGTGCAGGTGAACGAGCAGTAGGCGGCTTGCGAGCGGAGTCGTGAAGCGCCTCTTTCCTTCTCCTTCCAATAATCTAAGTGAGTGGCTACCAACCCTATTAGCTAGCCCTGCTTCCAAGCTTCACTCCTTCGCCCCGATCAAACGATACCAAGTAATAATAAAAGAAACCAAGATAAAAGAGAATAGACTTGGTTCTTATGCTTGTCAATCAAATATGTGAACTGTTATCATACTGTATGCTAGTTCGTTCATAACTGTTCTATAAATCGTGCTAAGTATGGAACACCTTGTATGCGCTAAACTGTTCAATGAGGCTATGTTAAATGAATCATGCAATACCGACTGTCCCGTACTACTGTTTGCCTCAACTGCATGAACTGTTAACTTAGCAACGTACTGTTCGATCACGGACAACTTGTGCACAAGGTAACTGGTTCCTGCGGACGGTCGCTGGGGCACTGGCACCGATCCGGTCCGGGCGGAACCCTACTGTATAGTCAACTGTACTAGACGGAATGGCTTGTAGCACCCACCGTACTTTCGCTGCAACCTATTCTCGTCTATGACTAGTCTCCTTTATGGCAACGCCAGTGATCTATTGTATATTTAAACCTGTTGCATACTAACTTGTGTCTTCGTGGCAGGGAAGGCATGGTAAGTATTGTGCAGGTAATTCAGACGGTCAGGTACAATCCACCGAACGGTGGCACGTTCATTTCAGTAAATTCTATATGCTGCTTACTTGTAAATGAACTAAGGCAAGATAGAAACCCACAAAATATGCATGCTTCACTAAACAACGTGTTGATTGGTATAGTTCGGCTAGCTCGCCTTCACCAGCATGTTTCGATATGCTGACCCTCGTTGAAACAGGTTCTCCGCACCAAGGCGAACCGAGCGAGGAGCCGAAGGCGTCCTCCCGATCCAGTCCAGCTGTTGGCGCATCTTCACCGCGCCCTCGAAGCCTTTTGAAGTCCGAAGCTGCAACTCTTCATACACAAATGCAGCTCCGTGGCAAAGCTATCCTCCAGCTTGGAGGTCTTTATCGTTTTGAGTTTATAAAGGGATGTAATGTACAGGACTGCTATCTCATTTTGAGTCATCTCTTTTGTAAGCCGTTCGGCATATTAGCTAACTCGTTCAAGAGTTTGTAATAGATGTTCATTATCAATAAAGAGAACTTTTATATGTTTCAAATCTGTGTTTCAATTTATCTGCGTACTCTGAATATGTGTTTGCTATGCAAATCACTAAAGCCTTGTGCGGGCGCAACTCCAGGTCCGCACGGCGGTCACGATTCGGGGGACGCCTCAATTGATTCTACGGAATTGGGTCGTGACATAGTGGTATCAGAGCACAGATTCAAAGTTCCTTAGACTTTGTGCTGGAAAAGTTCCTTTAACGATCAAATTCCTGTGCGAACTCTTGAACTCGCTAGGCCAAAATGAGATACGTTCATGCAATAAGTCCATAATACATTATGATTCTAATGTAATTTACCTTCTTTTGAAGGAATGGCTCCAGCGCAATCTGCAGCGCAAGCCCCGGACGAAACGCAAGGCCAAGGAAGTAGTTCGGGTACTTCGGGAAGTTCAGAGAGCCAGCGAGCCGTGCCAAGCATCGATCCCGTCCAACGAATGTTGCAGATGTTGGAGGCAAACCAACAAAGGGACGAGGCTCGCTATGAACGGGCCGAGAAGCGGGCGGAAGAGAGTCAGCTCAAGTTTCAAGACAATATAGAAGCACGATTCTCAGTCCAACAGAAGCAGGTAGATACCCTGCAGCAGATCGTTCAGACTTTGGCTGCCAACCATTTCGCCGCAACAGCAACGACTCCGGTGGAACAGCCCGTGCTTGAAGTAGAGACGCCGCAAATTCCAAGGACGAGGGACGTGACTGCCTTCGACTTTGGCCACTTCAAGAAAGTCTGCAACACCCCATTCAACGGGACTGAGGACCCAGTCGTAGCTCTAGATTGGTTGGCCGAACTTGAAGATCACTTCGCTCTGCTAGAGGTCCCCGAAGAGAAGCGCGTCGCCTGCGCGCAACTACAGCTCCGCCTCAACGCGCACGATTGGTGGGACGTGCATCGACGATCTCTCCAATTTGATCACGGAGAGGAGGCGATCTCGTGGACGACTTTTCGTGCCGCATTCGAAGAGGAGTTTGTACCCCCTCCAGTACAACGTCAAATGGAAAACGAGTTCGTGCAGCTGCGACAAGGCAGCATGACAGTTAAGGAGTACTCCACCGAATTCAACCGACTCTCCAAATTCGCTAGGGCCTATTTACCTGATGCAGCGAGTCGAGCTAGAAGGTTTGAAGGTGGACTACGCCCTGCCATCCATTCGCACGTAGTCGTTCCTCAGTATCGTACGATGCGTGAAGTCATGAATCACGCCCTGTCGCTTGAACCACTCTATCCTCACGTTCCTGCCGGCGCTGTGCATACCTACAATCACAAACGCCAAAGCAACGACAGAGGAAACAACGCTGCAAAGCGTCCGAACAACGGTGGCAAGCATGGAGAAAAGTTAGACAAAGTATGCCATTTCTGTAGGCGGCCTGGGCACGCAATAGATAAGTGCCGCCTGAAACTTGGGTTATGTTTAGTTTGCGGTGAAGCAAACCATACCGTTCGTGACTGTCCACTGAGCCGCCTTAACCGTCGCCCGCAACGGAATAATCCCTAACGGTAGGTTCTATCCTAAGTTTCGGGACGAAACTTCCAATTAGTTGGGTAGGATGTAGCGTCCCGTTCTCCCGGTGCGGAGAGCGCGGCTAAGAAACACAAGACGGTATCGTTCGATCGGGATAGATTGAATTAAGAACTCGTCCTCGTTATGGATTTGTTTTTTCGGAATCGATTCCCATATTCAGTGGACTGCGCCCCAAGGATCGGCTTAGCGGCGAGTCAGGAGGGACCTCTCCGCTGCTATCTTTTATTGCCTCGGTTTTCGATGTCGCTTGTTGCTTTCGTGCTTTGAGTTGGTTTTGGGATTTGCTTGTTTTCCTTGAACGGTTTCGATGGTTTTCATTGTTTTCGTTCATTGACTTGCACTTCTATTCCGAGATTGGAAAGAGAGGAAGAAGTATTGATCAAGCTGTTCGTGTGCAGGTGAACGAGCAGTAGGCGGCTTGCGAGCGGAGTCGTGAAGCGCCTCTTTCCTTCTCCTTCCAATAATCTAAGTGAGTGGCTACCAACCCGATTAGCTAGCCCTGCTTCCAAGCTTCACTCCTTCGCCCCGATCAAACGATACCAAGTAATAATAAAAGAAACCAAGATAAAAGAGAATAGACTTGGTTCTTATGCTTGTCAATCAAATATGTGAACTGTTATCATACTGTATGCTAGTTCGTTCATAACTGTTCTATAAATCGTGCTATGTATGGAACACCTTGTATGCGCTAAACTGTTCAATGAGGCTATGTTAAATGAATCATGCAATACCGACTGTCCCGTACTACTGTTTGCCTCAACTGCATGAACTGTTAACTTAGCAACGTACTGTTCGATCACGGACAACTTGTGCACAAGGTAACTGGTTCCTGCGGACGGTCGCTGGGGCACTGGCACCGATCCGGTCCGGGCGGAACCCTACTGTATAGTCAACTGTACTAGACGGAATGGCTTGTAGCACCCACCGTACTTTCGCTGCAACCTATTCTCGTCTATGACTAGTGTCCTTTATGGCAACGCCAGTGATCTATTGTATATTTAAACCTGTTGCATACTAACTTGTGTCTTCGTGGCAGGGAAGGCATGGTAAGTATTGTGCAGGTAATTCAGACGGTCAGGTACAATCCACCGAACGGTGGCACGTTCATTTCAGTAAATTCTATATGCTGCTTACTTGTAAATGAACTAAGGCAAGATAGAAACCCACAAAATATGCATGCTTCACTAAACAACGTGTTGATTGGTATAGTTCGGCTAGCTCGCCTTCACCAGCATGTTTCGATATGCTGACCCTCGTTGAAACAGGTTCTCCGCACCAAGGCGAACCGAGCGAGGAGCCGAAGTCGTCCTCCCGATCCAGTCCAGCTGTTGGCGCATCTTCACCGCGCCCTCGAAGCCTTTTGAAGTCCGAAGCTGCAACTCTTCATACACAAATGCAGCTCCGTGGCAAAGCTATCCTCCAGCTTGGAGGTCTTTATCGTTTTGAGTTTATAAAGGGATGTAATGTACAGGACTGCTATCTCATTTTGAGTCATCTCTTTTGTAAGCCGTTCGGCATATTAGCTAACTCGTTCAAGAGTTTGTAATAGATGTTCATTATCAATAAAGAGAACTTTTATATGTTTCAAATCTGTGTTTCAATTTATCTGCGTACTCTGAATATGTGCTTGCTATGCAAATCATTAAAGCCTTGTGCGGGCGCAACTCCAGGCCCGCACGGCGGTCACGATTCGGGGGACGCCTCAATTGATTCTACGGAATTGGGTCGTGACAGAACGAGCCACAACATTATGCTTCTTACTATGCCACGTGACAAGATTGTCACCCCACAAACGTACAATAGCCAGAAGTAGACCTCCTATCACTGCGACTGTCTGTCCAATTAACATTACTGAACCCAGTCACCGTAAGCAACCGGGAAGGTTTGTACAATAAACCCTTTCCAGGTGCACCCTTCAAGTATCGAGGAATGCGAGAGATAGCCTCCCAATGTGGTTGCCAAGGGGCATGCATAAACTGACTAACTACTCCAACTGCATATGTGATGTCTGGTCGACTAACAGTAAGATATATAAGTTTGCCAACCAAACGTCTATAATATCCAACATCCTCAAATAACTCTCCCCTGTCAGCATCAAGCTTGTCATGATAATCCATAGGAGTCTCAACTGGCCGACATTCCGATATCCCAGTTTCGGAGAGCAAGTCTAGAACATACTTGTGTTGTGACAGATACACACCCTTCTTAGATCGAGCAACCTCAATTCCAAGAAAATATCAAAGAAGACCCAAATCCTTAGTATGAAACTGACGACTAAGGTAAGCCTTCAAGTCCACAATCCCAGCATGATCACTCCCAGATATAATGATATCATCAACATAAACAATCAACACGATAATACCTGCCGAGAAAGAATGGCAAAATACTGAATAATCTGATGTGGTGCGCCAAAAGCCATACTGAATGAGAACTGAACTGAACTTGTCAAACCAAGCACGAGGTGACTGTTTCAGTTCATATAATGCTTTCTTCAATCGACATACGAGTTTTTTATTAACTGCTACAACATATCCCGGTGCTTGATCAATATAAACCTCCTCCTGTAAGTTATCATGCAAGAAAGCATTCTTTATGTCCAGCTGATATATAGGCCATTGGTGATTAACCGCCACAGAAATAAGAATCCGAACTGAATTCAGCTGAGCCACTGGAGAGAAAGTCTCCATATAATCTACACCATATGTCTGAGTATACCCTTTGGCAACCAACCGCGCGTTGAGGCGCTCAACAAAACCATCGGGATGATACTTAACAGTGTATATCCATCTACAACCCACTGTCTGCTTTCCAACGGGAAGTGATGTAAGCTCCCAAGTCTGATTTTGATGTAAAGCATACATCTCCTCATCGATTGCACTTTTTCAACCAGAAGATGACATAGCCTGCTTGTAAGTTTTGAGAATGGAAATAGAAGACAATGAAATAGCAAATGCATGAAAATATGATGAAGCACGGTGTAATAAAACATAATTAGAAATTGGATGTTTATTCTTTGTGGTACAAAGGCGTTTTCTTTTTCTGAGAGCAATATGAAGATCATCTGGATCTGTGGTGATGGGAGCAGAAACCTCAGGCACGAAAGCTGATTGGTTGAGGGCTGAATTCTGCAGAACTACTGGCCTGTCCTTGGATCTCTGATAAACCTGTAAATAGGAAATGGAGACAGAAATTGATTCATGAATGACCGAAAGTGGTATGGAAGATATCAAATATGTTGTAAAAGGAATACAACGGTCTCCTGAAGGAAAGAAAGGGGGTAGACTCAAAGAATGTAACATCCGGACTGACATAATATTTGCGTGACTGTAGACTGTAACAATGATAACCTTTTTGAGTACGAGGATAACCAAGAAAGACACTTCAGAGATCTAGGAGCCAACTTATCTCGATTATGTTCCAAGTTATGAATAAAAGCGACACACCCAAACACTCGAGGAGGTAAGGAAAAATGTGCGACATCTGTATGTAATATGGTAAATGCAACTTTGTTATTTAATACAGATGATGGCATGCGATTAATTAGATAACATGCAGTAAGAACAACATCTGCCCAATACTGTTTAGGGACATGCATATTGAACATGAGAGTTCAAGCCACATCTAAAATGTGTCGATATTTGCGTTCGGCTATATCATTTTGTTGAGAGATGTGGACACATCTGGTTTGATGAATCATACCACGATCAACACAGAAACTGTTTATAAAAGATTGAGTATACTCCAAAGCATTATCAGAACCCAAAATTTTGATACGTTTATCAAACTGAGCATAGACTTCATTATAAAAGGCAGATAACACATTTGGAAACTCAGATCTTTCTTTCATTAAATAACACCAAGTCATTCTGTAATAATCATCAATAAAAATAACAAAATACTGAAATCCTTTCGAACTTTTGGACTCTAGACGGACCCCAAATATCAAAATGAACAAGATCAAAAGACTCTAATTGACGACTCTCACTACGACGAGGGAAGAAACAACGGTGATGTTTGCCCAACTGACAAGCCTTACATTCAAGACTAGAAACATGACTCAAACTAGGAACGACTTGACGCAACTTAGCCAAAGACAGATGTCCCAAACGATAATGCCACTGCAAGGGAGAAGTAGAAACATAAGTGAACGCCTTTCCAGGTAGATCCAAGTTGTACAGTCCATCTTTTTCATGTCCCGAATCAATCATCTTCTTCGTCCTGAGGTCCTGAAAAACATACGAATTGGGAGAAAATATCACAGAACATTGAAGAGGTTTGGTTAACTGACTCACAGATAACAAATTAAATAAAAAATTAGGCACATATAATGATTTAAATAATAATAGTGATTGAGTAGGGTTAATGACACCTTTCCCAAGCACATGACGAGTATATCCATCAGCTAAGATAATATTATGTTTCATGGAACTACGATTATGAAAGAGACATGTGAGAGCTTGCTCCTGAGTTGATGACCCAAAAGGTGGATGGTGACTGGGTTGCCACAAAAGCAGGATTACCTATATGTACCATGGTTGCAGTAGGTTGGGAGGTGGTACTAGCAAGCACGTTCAACTTCTGGAGGATTTGTTCAAATGGAGATGAGGTATCGGATGTTGAAGTCTGATTGAAACCCGAAGTATCATCTCTGGGAGCAGAAGTGGTGACCTGGGACTACATATTTTCATCATTCACTTGATGTGCATATTCTGGTTGTCCCACTTGTCCCAACTATAGTCTTCCATATGACTGAGCATTCCACAATAGTTACACTTTCGTGGTTGACCACGGCCACCACCACCACCACCACTACCACTATCGCAGCCACATCCACGACCCTTGTCTCTACCACCACGGCATCATCCTCGACCAAAACTACGACCACCATCTCTACCGCCACTTCCACTACTACGTCCACTACCACGACCAACAGTACTAGAAACTAGGGTAGAAGAGTCAGTACTCGGCACCACAGAACTCTGTCCCAGAAAGGAACGATTGAGACCGGAGAAAGTATCTGCCACCGTAGGTAACTGCTCTCCAGCAATGATTTGAGCTTTATAAGGTTCGAGCGCAGGATCCAAGCTGGCTAGGATAAGTGAAACATGAAACTCTTCCTTCTGTTTCCGAGCTTCCTCCAAATCAGCAGTAACATGATGATATTGAAGCAGTTCCTCCCACAAAGTCTTCTTTGAAGCCTGATATTCATTCACAGACTTTCTATTTTGCTTTGTATTAAACAATAACTTGTACAACTCATAGATACGGACAACGTTTCGCTTCTGCGAATATGATTCTTCCAGAGATGTCCAAATCTGTTTGCTTGATTCACACCACTGAACATTAGCAGCGATATGCGGTTCCATACTATGCTACAACCACGACATAACGTATGCATCTGCACTCATCCAATCTTCATACTCAGCGGAAGTTTCAGGCGGGGGTTCTTCCGTCAAAAACTTCAACTTTTTCTTCGCCCTTTACACGACTTTGATAGACTTGGACCAGGCAAGGTAGTTCGCACCATTGAGTTTCACCGCTGTAATCGATTTTCCCAATTCATCATTATGAATAACAGTAAAAGGAGAACCACCTCCGCTACCACCACCACTTTTAACCTTGCTAGAAGATTCGGTTCCCACCATACTTGCAGATGCAACAGAAAGACGAGGTCTTTGAAATCCTAGATCTCACAACGAACCTCAACCGACGACGAACAACCAACGGAGATCTGTAGAAATCCTAGATCTCATAAACGAACCACGAACGACCACGAACAACGAACGACGAACGGCGAATCAGGAAAAGTAGACAAAAAACAGTCGATTTTTTTTTTTTTTTTGGGCTGCCGTCCCGAACCCTGCAATCAGGGGCTACCGCCTCCAAACCCCTGTTGAACTCACGGCCGAGTTCGATCGGCTCTGTCATGGGATATGATGTACAATACTTTCAAATATATGTTTTGATACCAAGTGAAGTTTGGAGATGGGGAGGAGAAAGAAAAAAAGTAGGAGAAGAGAGAATATGTGAAAGGAGATTGCAAGGGGAACCCTATGTTGCATCTCATGTCTATTTATATTGATATGCAATACACCCACAATTACTATTATACCCTCATATGATAAATAACAAAATAAAATAACTCAACATATATATATATATATATATATATATATATATATATATATATATGTTCTTAGCTTGCTAATCATCCTGAAATTTATTTTTGTTTCTTTTCTATTTGAAGATGGAGCAGATACAATATCTAACTTACATTCCTCTATTTCAGGTTGGTTGGGGACTTGATTTATCTGGATGCAGTAACCTTAGAAGGAAATCAATATTGCATAACTGGAACCACCAAAGGATTCTACGTAAATGCAAGCACAGGAGTCATATTGGATCCTAAACCTGCAAAGACTGCTTTTGAGGCATCTACTCTTATTGATCTACTCCAAAAGATCAGCTCCAAGTTCAAAAAAGGTAGCCAAAGTTTGTGATATCATCATGGAAGTGAAATATAACATATTTGGTTATTAGCTATCTTTAACTTGTATGTATTTTTTTTGAAGGTTTTCGTGAAACTTTGGAACGCAAAGCTTCTGCACATCCTTTCGAAAATGTCCAGTCTTTGTTGCCACCAAACTTGTGGTTGGGAGTCTATCCAATACCAGGTAAAGATGACTTGATTCTATATGTATGGAACTAAAGTTTATTTGGTTTATCTCTGTTCAGTCTTCATGGTCCAGATTGACAATGTTGAGATGGATTCACAGATATCTGCCTCTTATGCCATCCTTCTATTTCTTAATAGAAATTACTTCTTAACAGATACTGTACAGGTCAATGCCTGAATATAGTTTCTTAAATATGAAACAGTTCCTTTGTGAAATAATTCATTGCATTGTCAAAGGCTGATCTATAGAGTTATATAGGGAAGCATGCAAAATGATATGTTTTTAGCAATGAAAGTTCATGACTTTTAGTAATAACATTCCAAGCAAAGTATGATAAGTTTCCTGAGGAAAATTTATAGATATATTAAATTTACAGTAGACAACTTGTTAATAATATATTGGAAGAAATTAAAAATGGCTACATACAAATGATACGACTATGGTGTGCTGCAAAAATACATCTTTAGTGAAGATTAGTTGCCGTGCGAAGTCATTCTATGATATGTGAATATAGACCAAAATGCTCTGAATGTTGTTTGATCTTACAATGTGGTAATTTGATAGAATATCTATTATCGTGGTTAAAATAGAAAGGATAATATTTACAGCTGAGGACAGTATAAGTAGGATACGGTAGTTTCAGCAAGAGGACATTCTAATTGATATCTTGGACAAGGTAGTCAAAGGCGCAAGGCGCACTCGAGGCGCAAAAGGTCCAAATCGTCCGAGGCTGCTTCAAAATTTCCCATGTCTAGGTTGCAATCACTTTGAATTGAGTGAGAGAGAAAACAGTAAAAAAAAGTACATGAGTTCAAAAACAGCCTAAAAATAGTACAACAGTTCAAAAACAGTCTAAACATGTTATTTTTTTCACAAGATTTTCAAGGCGCGCCTAGGCGCGTCTTAGGTGCGCCTTAAGAATTGCGCCCCACCTGGAGTGTCCTGAGGCGCTGCCCCTGCGCCTAGGAGCAAGGCGCGCCTTTGACTACACTGATCTTGGAAATCTCTCTTAATAAGGATAGTTGATGTAGTTGGATTAGTTTGTCAAGGCACACACACCTAGGCACAAATGAGACGTAGCACCTCGTCCATCACATGCTTATACTAACTGCACCAGTTCATCTATCTGCAGATCATAAAAGGGATGCAGCCAGAGCAGAGGATGCACTGACCCTTTCTTATGGAAGTGAGCTTATTGGCATGCAGAGAGACTGGAATGAGGAATTACAGTCCTGTCGGGAGTTTCCTCATACAAATCTACAGGAAAGGTGTATTTTCTCATTCCATATGATCAAGTTTTTGCTTGTACATTGTGTAATTTTTGTTTCTTCTTACTGTTTTTGAATAAATTTTCTACATCTTCTAAAATTTTAGTTTCTGTTAGCAGTGAAGCAATCATCTTGGCAGCTGTTAGACTTTCTTTTGTCTAAGTTATATCACCTCATGTTTCAGGATCATGCGTGATCGAGCCCTATATAAAGTAACATGTGATTTTGTTGATGCGGCAACTAATGGTGCCATTGGAGTCATTAGCAGATGCATTCCCCCTATCAATCCTACTGATCCCGAGTGTTTTCACATGTAAGTGAAAATAGGGTATTTTGACTCTTCTTCTTTTCTCCTAGTAATTTGATATTAGCATTGTGTGTTCCCCTTATGAATCCTACAGATCCAGTGTGTTCTCATATAAGTAATGTTAGGTTATTTCACTTTCTATACTTGTTTTGCTCCTAGTAACTTGATTATTGGTCTTATGCCAATGGTTAGTTTGATTTTACTTTCTTCAAGGCTGGTTTATTTGAGAGCATAGTGATGACACTTATTTCTAACACTTCTAGGATTTTTTGGGTTTTTTGGTGTTCTTATGTGGTGATTATTGCTACATACCAGAAGCTACAAAAATTATCACTAGTTGTGTTCCTATTATCATTACCTCATATATTTGCTCTTTCTAGAAATTAAACAAAGTGCTTTATTCCTTTTAATCATCTTTAAGAATTGTGTCCATTGTGTATTTTTTCATCTTTAAGAATTGTGTTCATTATGTTCCTATCCAACAATTTTATATTAAAGCCTAGTAGTTGTATTCTGTGCAGATTGGTATGCAATGGTGTATCTGTGGATAAACTAAATCAAACAGTATTGCAGTTGAATTGGGTTTTCTAGTACTTTCTGTACTAACCAGTCCTTTTATTTTCCATTCAGGTATGTGCACAATAATATATTTTTCAGTTTTGCTGTCGATGGGGACCTTGGCCTGGTATCGAAAGAACATACATCGAATACTACCTTGGGAGGTGCTGAGCTTCGTGGAAATACAATGCCTTTACCTAGTTCATCTGCTAAAGTGTCCAGAGAAGCATTTCACACTACCAGTGGTGAACCTGATGTCCGAAATAGCACTAATGCTGAAGACATTGGGGATGGAGCAGATTCTAATTCTTCTTCTGCTATTGCTGAGGCACAGATTGCTGATAGTGAGCAAGCTACGTACGCTTCTGCTAATAATGATTTAAAAGGAACCAAAGCTTACCAAGAGGCTGATGTTCCTGGACTCTACAATCTTGCAATGGCAATAATTGATTACAGAGGTCATAGAGTAGTGGCACAGGTTTGACTTGCAAGCCCCACTTGGAAATTTGCTATGATTCTCCTTTTAGCATTGTTGCAACTGTTCTCAGTTTGAATTTATGCTTCAAATGTTATATATTTATTCAAATGTATAACATTTGTTGGTGACCTGATTATTCACCTAATATATTTATTCAAATGTTATATAATGTGGTATCAACTACACTTGGTCCTAATTTCCTGATTGATTGCAATTACGTTGTCACTGCAATTTTTAATTGGTTGACCATCTGATCAATCGGATTAAGCGGCCGGTTACTTGGATAACTAGTTACCGATTAACCCTTTTTTAAAGAACACTGTATCCATTAAACTTTTTGGACCTCTAAGCTAGTTGTATGACTGGTTAAGCTAGTGGATATTTTGAAATATAAGCTGCTAGTCAACACTTGTCAGTTGGATATTCTCTACTCACCCTCTCTATGCTGTCATACTCGAGTCCGAATTGTTAGCCAGCATGTGTATTTTACTGGAACCACTATGCAAAGTGTTGAATCTAGAGACAACATGATTTAATAATTATGCGAGAGAAGATTTTACATTAATACCTGCTTTCTTTTAATGCTTCCTTCTTTTGTTGAAGGGCTATTGATCGTAGAAGGAATTAACTTGCTCTTCCAAAATTTGGTGCTTTATATTACTTTTATGTATTAAATTTGTACAATTGGAAAGGGAAAGGGCTATAATACTGGTGGAGGTATAGTCATTCATCCCAAAGACATTTTGGGGAGTGTGGTAGGGTAGGAGGTGCTGGGAAAGTTATGCATGTTTGAACAATTTTTAATTCTAGGCCAGTGTTTTGGTTGCATGGTGATGACAAGGAGATGCAATGAATTACTGTGCTGGTGTGCCTCATCATTCCCCCACCCCCACCCTGCTCCGCCCCCCTCCCCCCTTTCTTTTGTTCATCTTTCTAGACTCAATTTTGTTTTTATTTCCGTATCAAGTGATTGTAGTTTTAAGCATAGCAAAACCTTTCAATTTTTTGCCATTGCTTCTGCACATAACATGCCAACTGCCGAGTTTCCTATGTATTACTTTCTCATTTCATAATTTACGTTGCATGTGCAGAGCATTATACCCGGTATCTTGCAAGGAGATAAATCAGATTCCCTTCTATATGGTTCTGTTGACAATGGAAAGAAAATTTGTTGGAATGAGTCGTTTCATTCGAAGGTTAGTGTTGCTTTTATGAATGTGTGTGTTTGTAGTTGAAATTAGAAATAACTTTTTCACTGCACCTATCCTGTTTATGCTATACTCATGGTTCTTTTAGTATGTTAATGCGGTCAGGTTTATTATTTCATGTGATATAAAGGCCTGTTGGTGATTGTCGCAAAACCTAACAATGTACTTTTTGATTATGGTGTAAATAAATCAACTTAACTGTTGCATATGTTTTTGGCACAAATTATTCGCTGATCATGGTTAGTATAACATCACGAAAATTGTTGGAGGTGATTCATTAAGAAGAAAGAACGGCCCTATTACCACCTAGGTGGCCTCCCAAGCTTTTAGACCTCAGTTCTTGAATATCCCATGATTTTGTTTTTCTTTTAATTTGATAACATTTGTTATTTTTACCATATCTTTCCTAACCTCTATTCATTTTTGTATTCAGATTTGGTTCAACTTCATCTAGGTCCAGAGGTGTTATTTTAGAACATTGACAATCAGTATGCACAAAATCATTTGTCTAGACTAAAGTTATAGAGGACTTGAAAACTTGTCTATTTGCAGTCTTTCGTGTGATTGCTTATGTAAACAAAAGTACCATACCTCACCCCAGCTATCTGATAAGTTACACCTATTTTTCTTACACGACTTTCCAGACACTCCTTTTTTCCAACTTGATCTTCATTATTTAGAATTTCCACCTCATGGCTAACTATTAGACACAAAACCAAGCTTTCATATAAAGGTTAAGTTATACATTTGCATATTCTTCTGCCACATGGGTTGTACTCATTTACACTTGATATTTTCGGCTGCAAGTAGAGCTTATTTGCTCCCTCTTTCTCTCTAAAGATCCCACAAATTTTCAAGTCTTATAAATAAAAGGATGGCAACTTCAGTCTTCCAGACTGGGATAGTTGATGAATGTGGAGATGATGGATAAGAAAAGTCAAAGGCTGAACCCATAGGAGGAAGTGAGTAATAATATTAGTTAACCTTTCTGTTTAGAATCTTCAATTTTATGGGTCTTCTTTCATTGTTCCTCAAAACATGCAAACAACATATATATGGAAGGCAATTCCAAAATTTGCACAGCCTGTATGCATTAAATTCAGGGTAATTTTGTAAGCATACTATGCTTTTTGAAATTATAATTATGTTGATGTTCGCTCATTTAAGTCTATTTCAAAATGTTTACCGAGTCAAAATGGCTTTTAAATTTGAAGAAGCAAAGTTTATTTACAAAAATTTATTAACTTTAATTGATCAATAAATGAGTCAATAGGGACATTCAATGGGAAGTAATTTTGGTACAATGCTAAAACTACACTCTTCTTTGGGTATGTTAGCAATCTCTCTCTCTCTCTCTCTCTCTCTCTCTCTCTCTCATGATAACAAAGTTAAAATCCTAGAATGGGAAATCTTAATTGAGTTTTCAATTGTTGGTATATCTTTAGACTGATCTAAAATGATATACTGAAGGTGTTGTCTGCATTGGTGGAACTCCACGGTCATTGTTTTCAAATATAATCATGGAGTATAACGTGTATAAGAAGAGTTTTTCACCGAATTTTGGTACAAAAAAAAAGAACAATCATATTAAATTGAAATAACGGAAACAACATTTTCTTCTTTGAGTGAAATGAAAGCATTTTCTGCATCTCTTCACGTAGAATCAATGAGAGGCCCATATATCCAAATCCTGAACTTTGTTTTTTCATTCCAAGGATTATGACTACTTTGGTATCCAGTATCTCCCTCTTGCCTCTTCTTCTCCTTTCTATTTGTTAATACAAGAGAACTCAGAACAGTTTACAAAGGAAAGGAATGCAGCCTATCTATCATCTTCAGAGGTATAAAATTAAGATATACATACTGTTAGTCCCGAGGCTTAATCAAAGATGGTAGAACAAGAAGTTGAAGTTGAGATCAGGAGTTCAAACAAACGTTTCCTCTCTGATATATCTCGATCCAACGAAGAACTATATAATTATATAATATAGTAGCTAATTACAACTCCTTCTATATCACATAATTCAAGAATCAAAAACACGTTCTTCCTTGCAAACACAGTTGCAATTGGGACAACGTTTACTACTAGAAGAAGAGGAAAAAAATATAGAATAAAAATTATCCTTGCTGGGGTGGTGAAGACTATTGTTGCTCAAAGCAAGATTCGTCCTCTATCGACGATCTCCTCCCAGGAGCCAGCAAGTTCTCAAGAGAACTTCTGGAACGCTCGTAGTCACCTCTTTGTGTGACTCGAACAGACTCCTTTTGGACTCCTCTTTTTCAATTTTTGGTATATCTCAAAACGAGGCTAGAGGGCTCTTTATATAGGGAATGATGGAAGCCCATCCTCTTCTTTCTGATGTGGGACTAAAAAACCAATATACAAAATTGATATTCCACAATCGCAGTCCAATGTATAGCCCGCTCAGTGTCCGCTCAGCGCCCGTTCAGCACCCGCTCAGCGCCCGTTCATGAAACACACACATGTAATCCGAGCATAAATATCGCGCATAAAACGAGCGCATGGACGCAACAAAAGTGCTCAAGCGCATTGCGACGATGTTGACGTACTAAGTGCAAAGTGCGCCAACAAAGCGCTACTTTGCGCCCTTGAGCTCGAGTCCAAGTCGCTAAGCCCCTTTGGAGCTTAGCTCCTATGGAATAATATCCAAAAGCATTACAAAAAGCTTAAAAGCTTTCATTGAGGAGTTAATCCTTTTTCCTCCTAATAAAATACCCCCACATGGCACCCATGTGCCCCGTCACACCCCATGTGCATACCTTAACTCATACAAAGTATTATATTGAGATACACACTTGGTGGTGTAGCCAATGTGGGACTATTTTTTTTAGTTAAAAGGAAACAACACCAACAATCCCCCACATATCTCAATATATGGGTTGAGCATTCCCCATATTTACTGTCCATTATGCATTAGGATATATGTCGCTTCAACTTGAATCTTTCCGCATGGGTCAAATAACAGTATGATACAAGAATGTACTAGGTCTTGAATTTTGCACCATAGTTGCAATTCTTTCCACTCACAATGACATCAGCTGTGCTTCCGGTTGCACATTAAAGGTCCTGTGCATGTCTGGTTTCGGTGTATGTAACTTGGACGTCTACAAGTTTATCCTCAAGAGACGGCCTATATCTCTTTCCATACATTGTAGGTGAGTTCTTTTAAAGAGTCTTTGGCATGAAGCATTGCGCTTCCTTGCGGTGCTACTCCGCTATGCCGAGATTCCACCTCATTGTGGTGTCATCTACTATAGCATGAGGTTCCAGCCTCTTTGTAGTGCCAAACTACCCAACATGAAGTCTTGTACTTCCTTGCGGTGTTACGTCGCTGTGACATGGCTCGCGTAACCGAGGCTTTACCCTCTCTAAGTACCTCTTGGTGGTGTCACACCACTGTAACATGAGGATACCGGCCTCTTTGTAGTGCTACCACTCTTCATTTTACAGCATTAGGCCACCTGCCTATATGCGGTGCTACGCCGCTGTGACATGGCTCGCGAAGCTGAGGCATTACCCTATCGAGGAACCTCATTGTGGTGTCACCCACTGTAGCATGGAGTCCTTCGCTCCTTTGTAGTGCTGTGCTACCGTGCTTCCTGTAAGGCACGCCAGACATTCCAAATGTCCTAGAACTCATTAAGGCATCTAAGTCATCCTCCCACAGAATTTTGTTCTACTAAGAGAACAGATAGTAGACAACAATGGTTCTGGGTCCGTAACCCCTCAATGTCTCACTGTTTCTGATATTCTCTCAGTTAATGATTCTTCTTTGAACCATAAGCTAGATGTCTAGTAGATTTCTCTTTAAACTAATAGCATAAAATTTTATGGTAGAATTACAAAGACAGAATATCAAGTCCTCCAAGCCCGTGTATGCTGTCCTTGACTATATGCGGCGTTACGCCGCTATGACATGGCTTGAAGCCGAGGTTTTACCCTGTCAAGGTACCTTATGTGGTGTCGCCACTGCAACATGGAGTATTACGCTCCTTTATAGTTCTTATGATCTGTTGGCGCTTGAGGTCTTATTATATGAATGGATCCCCAGACTCTCCTGACTCCGATCATCAACCACTCTAATGATGTCATCTTTGATGTGCTCATGTAGTGTCTTGAACGGACCTGCTAGAATCACCTAGTTCCGAACATTAACCGCTACCATGACGCCATCCTTGATGCGCTCATACAGCACTATGTGCCTTAGCCGCACAAATCTTTTTTAACCATTGAAGAGAAAAAATTGATGCCACCGCTGCAGTCGCCTGGTTGTCGCAGTGAATCGGTACCGCCGAATATGCACACCAACCACTGGAAGATCATACATGAGCTCCCGAAGCCGTTCTGCTTCCTTTGCTGCAGTCGCCAGTGCATAGAACTCAGATTCCCTTGAGGAATGAGAGTATTGTCTGCTTCTTCGTCTTCTACGATATAGCAGCTCTACCCTTTGAGAAGACATATCCTCCTGTGGACCTTTAGCTCTCTTCTTCTGAACACCGGTTTGCATTACTGCAGCCTTTCACTACGGTCGGATTATTGCTGTAGTGCAATGCATACTTCTGAGTCCTCTTGAGATACCTCATTTCTCTCCTCACAGCTTTCCAGCGCTCAACACCTCGATTGCTCGTGAATCGACTCAGCATCTCGACGGCGAAAGCTATGTCATAACTTGTGGCAGTTGTTGCATACATCAAACTTTCAATGACGCCTGAATACTCCAACTGCCTCCCTAGGATTTGGTTTCAGCTTCTTATCACACCTGTACGGAGTATCAATTCCTGGAAGATCCTGATATCCGTAGCGTGTGAGCATCTTCTTAATATAATGAGATTGTGACAGCGCCACTCCAGTGCCCGTCCGAATGACGTTGATCCCTAGGATCACATCAGCTCTCCCTAAATCCTTCATACTGAACTTGGATGAGAGGAACTTCTTTGTCTTAGTGACACGTGCTTGATCCGTACCCAGGATCAACATGTTGTCCACGTATAGACAAACGGTGACTCATTTTCCGTCAGCGAACTTTGTGTAAACACACTTGTCCCTCTTATTGACCCTGTAGCCGTTTGATCTTATGACCTTTATCAAACTTCTCATGCCACATTTTGGGAGCTTGCTTTAGACCTTATAACGATTTCACCAACTTGCAGGCTTTGACTTCAAGGCCCTTGACGATGAATCCTTCTGGCTGTTGCATGTAAATCTCTTTGGTCAATTCTCCATTCAGGAATGCTGTTTTAACATCCATCTGATGTATAACTAGCTTGTGGATTGCACTCAGAGCAATTAACATCTCGATGGTTGTCATCCGCGCTACAGGAGCATGTGTCGAAGTAGTCGATCCCCTGCTTCTGAGAAAATCCTTTGGCCACCAGCATTGCCTTGAACTTGTCAACAGTTCCATCGGCCTTCTTCTTCTTCTTGAAAATCCGATTGGTTTAGTTCCTTCAGGCAGATTGACCAACACCCAAGTATTGTTGGAGGTTATTGAGTCATACTAATTATTTATAGCCTCCCTCCAGAAGATAGCGTATCTGGTCTTCATCGCCTCATCATATGTAAGATGGTCTGCTTCCACATAATAGGTAACAAAGTCATCTCCGAAGTCCTGTCTCCTCACTCGCTTAGACACCGGTTGCGAGCTCTGGTTCGAACGTTGTCTCTGGAATGACAACTTCTTGGACTACATTTTCATTGGAAGCGTTAGCCTCCTGTGCACTCACACTATTCTCCGGAATGTCCGCGAAAACAATATTTTTGTGCCTTGCAAATTTATCTTCAAAAAATTCTACGTCGCGAGATTTCGATGATATAATTTGACTCAATATCAAGAAACCTCCGAGCATTATTCTTCTCAGCATATCCCAGGAAGATTGTCTTTGTAGTCCTCGTTCCTAGCTTCTGAATCTTCAAGTCTGGAAGCTTCACATACGTCAGACACCCCCACACTCGAATGACATTCAAGTTGGGTCTGACTTTGAACCAGAGTTCATGAGGAGTGACATCGATGTTGCGTACGACACTCTGTTCAGGATGAACGTAGCAGTCAGCACAAATTCTCCCCATAAGCAGTTTGGAAGACCCATATTTAAGAGTATTGACTTCATCATCTCTGTCAACGTTATGTTCTTTCGTTCATCTACTCCATTTGATTGAGGAGAATTCAGAGTAGTCTCATTGACAATTCCATGTTCTTTGCAGAACGATGCGAATTCAATGGACCTATACTATCTGCCTCGATCACATCTGAGTCTCTTGAGTTATTGGCCTGTTCGACGTTCAGTCTCAGCCCTGAACTTCTTGAACTTCTCGAATGCTTCGTCTTTTGTCTTGAGCAGATAGACGAACGCGTACTTCGAGTATTCGTCGATAAAGGTAATGAAATACTTCATCATGGCCTTTGTGGAGAACTGTTTGAAGTCACAGATATCTGAGTGTAACAACTCCAGAAAATCTGTACTTCGATTTATCCGTTTGAACGATTTTCTTGTAATCTTTGTCTGCGCACAGACCTCACACTTCTCCATCTCCTTACCTTCACTTTTGGAGATAAGCCATAAACTAGACATCTTGCGGTACATAGTACATGTCCTAGTCTTGGTGTCCCACAACTAATGAGACTATACTCACAAGCATAAGCTCGAACATCCATCTGATACTGAAGCCTTGTTTCAAAGTATGTTCTTGCCAAGATATCACCATCTGGCAACCATGGATGTTCACCCTCAAGTCTGCAACAGACTTCCGGAGATCAGTTCCTTGGTAATCAATGGTACTTTGCTACACATACTTCTTTAACTGTAACTTCTCGAAGTCCAGAACCATTGTCCCAATCCCCAGATCCTCTGTTTGATCCTTGTTCGCTATCGAGATATTCGGCCTTCTTTAGTGATAGACTTGACCTCGATGAAACTACTCTTCCTAGAGCTCCCGTGGCTAGATGCACTAGTATCCATTCACCCATCAGCAACTACGCCAGATGACTTAACCTGCGCAATCATAACAACCAAGTTAAGTAATTAAAGTAACCAAGTTAAGCTTTTACCTTGCTATTTTGGTTTGAAATTGGATCTGCAATCCTCATTCTCATGGTCCTTCATGCTTGAAGAGACATGCGTCAAGGTGCTCATAGCCCTATGCGCATAACCTGGTCGCGCATAGACCTTGCTTAGAGCTAGCCACATAGACGCTTTCACGCGCCAAGTCTTGCCATGCACCGAAAGAACGCCATGCGCAGTGACTATACTGCACCGAGTCCGCCATGCGCAGTGAGTGCCCTGCGCTGAGACTCCGCGTTCTTCCATGTTCTAATTGTTGCCATGCGTAGATGCATGTGCCAGTCTCTCTTCGGCAACCGCAATAGACTTCTCCATGCTTCTCCATGCGACTACTAGCTTCAGACATCTCCATGCGCCAACTTGCATCAGATGTTGACTTCCTTTCTCTTGGAATGTGCGTCTCCAGCGGCGCCAGATCAAGTTCACTTCCATCCGCAGAAATGGTAGATCCTGGATCACTCTACCCACGTCCAACATTTGACATATGACTTCTTCCTCATCCAAATGATTGAAGTGTAGCCCGTCAATCTTCTCAAGTTTGTAAAAACTTGTGTCGAGAAGACATGCACGGTTGTTCTCCATTTTACTCGGATCTTGCTTTGAGATTGTTAGTCCCGAGGCTTAATCAAAGATGGTAGAACAAGAAGTTGAAGTCGAGATCAGGAGTTCACACAAAAGTTTTCTCTCTGATATACCTTGATCCAACGAAGAACTATATAATTATATAGTATAGTAGCTAATTACAACTCCTTCTGAATCACATAATTCAAGAACCAAAAACACGTTCTTCCTTGCAAACATAGTTGCAATTGGGATAAAATGTTCACAACTAGAAGAAGAGGGGAGAAACATAGAATAAAAATTATTCTTGCTGGGGTGGTGATACCATCGTTGCTTAAAGTAAGATTCGTCCTCTATCAACGATCTGCTCCCAGGAGCCAGCAAGTTCTTAAGAGAACTTCCGGAACGCTCGTAGCCACCTCTTTGTGTGACTCGAACACTCCTTTTGGAATCATCTTTTTCAATTTTTGGTATATCTCAAAAGGAGGCTAGAGGGCTCTTTATATAGGGAATGATGGAAGCCCATCCTCTTTTTTCCGATGTGGGACTAAAAAATTAATATACAAAATTGATATCCCACAATCGCAACCCAATGTATAGTCTGCTCAGCACCCGCTCAACGCCCGTTCATGCAACACGCACATGCAATCCGAGCATAAAACTCGCGCCTAAAACGATCGCAACAAAAGCGCACAAGCGTCTTGCGATGATGCTGACGTGTTAAGTGCAAAGTACGCCAACAAAGTGCCACTTTGCGCCCTTGAGCTCGAGTCCGAGTCGTTAAGCCCCTTTGGAGGCTTAACTTCTATGGAATAATATCCAAGAGCGTAACAAAAATCTTAAAAGCTTTCATTAAGGAGTTAATCCTTTTTCCTCCTAATAAAACACCCCAACATGGCACCCATGTGCCACACCTCAACCCATACAAAGTATTATATTGAGATACACACTTGGTGGTGTAGCCAATGTGGGACTTTTTCTTAGTCAAAAGGAAACACCACCAACACATACTTCTATCATATCATACTTCCCTAAAACTGATCCATTTAAATTATTCTTTGAAAGTTATTTTTAAGAAAACGATATCAACATGTTTCTGGTAGTTTAGTGATTCTTGGACCTACTAGAGGTGATATGTGACAAATACTTTCTTTCCTGTTGTGGCATTCATCTTAAATTTTCCTTTGGTGTCTGCTTCCGCTTCAGGATTCTTGTCTTCTGCACCCTGACCTCTTCCATCAACTGTATAACTTTTTAGACAAATTATTGTTATCTTCATGTTTTGGCTACTAATTGAAATGTCTTCCTACATATACATTTTTAACTACTACATCTTCTAACCTTCTCATTTGATGGGCCACTCATCTTTTCCGTAATTAGATGCTTGCTTGCTTGCCAAGTGATCCCTATTGTAGGACATCTGTTCACTATTTTGGACTTCTGTGATTACTTGGTGGTACATTGATATGGTACGTTAGGATGATCAAGGGCTACGAGAGACTCCTGAATTTGATGTTTATTGTGCTGTCCTATAAGTTTTGTACTATAAACCAGAGACCTGGCCCTCATCTGAGTGTGCTGGGCATCTCTCAGTGGATAGAACTTTCCACTTGCGGCCTAACAATTGCTTGGCTGCTTCCTGAAACTGCAGAAAACTTCAATTGTTAACTTAATAGTCATTATAATATCTAACACAATGTGCTCCAATCATGGTATATTTTCTGCCAATTGTCCTACATTGGGTGTGATATTGTGATGCTTATTCTGCCTTTAGTATGGTGCTTTGTTTTACATTATTTTCTTTCAACCAATTTTTCAATGGCGTTTGTCGTATTTCTTCGTGCTTCCTGAATACCATGCTCCGTATACGCTTTCTTGCATCTTGACAATCCTTTTTTCTTTTTGTACAACTTAGGTACTGGAAGCTGCTAAACGTCTCCATTTGAAGGAACACACGGTTTTGGATGGTACAGGCAATGCTGTAAAGCTAGCTGCTCCAGTGGAATGCAAGGGCATTGTCGGTAGTGACGACAGGTGACAGTTAATTTTATGACTGAATTGTTTCCTGTTTTCCCTTGTTGTATTAAGTTGCAACTGAGGACCAACTATTCCTTGTTCTTCTGTTTGAAAGGAGATAATATATCCTTTTTAATTTGCAAAAGTTGACAGATTCACTTCTACAATCTTAGCCTTTTTCTGCAATACATTTATGTTTTTCTTCTTGATAATAGAAACTTTTTTCCTAGCCGAAAGTCGTAAAAAATGGAATTTTTTGATATTGTTTGTGGCTGTAAAACACTAAAGGGGTCATGTTCTAGTACTCTCAACCTGGTTCCTCAACTAAAATTTGAACATCATGACAATCTGCCCTTAGGATGTTTGGCTTCTTCGTTTCCTCATTGTATATTGTATTCGTCATTAGTGTCAAGTCACTATGGTAGTAAATAAACTAGGCCGGAATACTTTTACTTATAATCTAAATTTGAATTCATGACTTCTTAATATCTATTTCTGACTTGAATGTTTATCTTTTTCTTATGACATTATTTGCACTACAGTTTAGTGCCGACTATTACATTCTTAAGTTTGCAGGGTGAAATAATCTTTTTTTCTTCTTAGTTGACATATGAATCTCATTGAGATAAATCGAATGAAGGGATTGATTCCATTAGGCTCAAAGCCAAACGATAAAATACATAGAATAAAGACAGTATTTGACAGCTAAGAATAGCTAGCATGTGCATAATTAGTGACATCATTAGGGCAATATAGCTTAACATTAACTCCAGATTTTAGAATCTATGCTTCACCAGACTTTCTCTGAAAGGCGTGTATGGCTTTTTTCAGCTGATTGACAGGAGAAACATTCTTTGAAGATTGAAAGTATTATTTAGATGGGAAATGAATTTCTCCATTTTGTATGTTGTTGTAAGACCATTTGGCATCAAATTCAACATTCAGTGAACACGATATAAGTCTCCAACTGTCCTCCATATAGCCTCCGAGGAGAAATATATCATTCCATCTACTGTCATATTGTTCCAGTATAGACCTCACAGAAAGATACATATCACGAATTAAGCTTACCTATCCTCCATCAACTATTTTCTTGCTGTCGTAACTGATGTATTTTGAGGAGAAATCTAGTATTTCATCAACTATTTTTTTTCTGTCGTAACTGTTGTATCTTGACACGGCCGTCTTCTTTGGTCGTATTTTTAGTAACACACAAGGCTCATACTTCCACATTGATATGACAATTGTATATTTTAGCAAGTTAGGATTGTACGGATACAACCCGTTCTATTGTCCAAGAATGGACCTCAAACCTTGATATGTTCCCTTGAAATGATTCCTTCTATGTGAACTGATTACAAGTTCTTGCCTTGCATCAAAGCCTCACAAAACTGATATTGGATAGTGAAACTTGTCTTTCGCCATCACCAAGCAAGAAGACATTCTTAGTTTACCATAAGGCTATGCATCATATGATTCTTCACAGGATCATAAAGTTAAAGGATTGTTCTCTTGAAAAGAGTCCTATGTGAACTGATTATAAGTTCTTGCTTTGCATCAAAGCCTCACAAAACTGATATTGGGTAGTTAAACTTGTCCTTTGCCATCACCATGCAAGAAGACATTTCTTAGTTTCCCATGAGGCTCTGCATCATATGATTCTTCTCAGGATCATAAAGTTAAGAATTGTTATGATCAAGAATGCGGAGTTTTATTATAATCTTATGGATCGAAAATTGTCATCCAAATGCACTAGGTTAAGGAAGTGAGATCCCGAACTCCTTTCTGAAAAATAATGTCATGTAACGTGTTGTGATACGTCGAAATATTGTTCCTCAAATATATGCTTTTTCCCCTTGAAGTCTTTTACCTTTGTACAAAAGACACGAGTTTCCAACTTACAGCATATTTATTGCTTTCTCCCATGGAATTAACTAGGATGCTCGTTTTCACTCCGTGATTACTTGTCATTTTCAAAAATATTTGGCTTCCGAACTCCGAAGTTGTAGTAAAACCACAAGATTAAGGTAGCCTTGTTGTATGTCTAGAACTACCAGTAAAAGAGGCAGATTGAGTGATAATCTTCATCAATTTGTAACTGAACGCTCATTCGTAATTGTACAATGTATATGTAATACTCCTGGCACGATAAATTCTCACTATATTTTAATCACATTGACAAATGGAAAAGGTTATTCTAGTTTAAGGCCTGGGTTGTTATTGCTGCCACTTTTTGAGAAGTGGCATCAGAAGCAACTTTGGAAGATTCCTTCCAACTGCTTTCAGAAGTTTTTGATAAGCAACTTATACCAAACAAATTTTGGTACTGTTAAAAAAAAAACTAGGAGTCACCAAGATAACAATCTCCCACCCTAAGTAGAAGTGTGTATTATGCCTCTCTCCCTAAGGAGAACACAATATAATTCTTCTATACTAGATTCTAGCAAACAAGTGTTCTAAAATACATTAAAAACGACATCTAGGCGTTATGTGGCTACCCACCGCCAATTTTAGTATATTGTGTGTTCTAGATGGTATGCAATATTATCGGGGGAAAATCGACATTATATACAGAAAAACAACATTATGCGGCCAAAGAAGAAAATTGCCGTCTAGATTTTTGGTCTTTTTTCGTTAATTTTTTGTTCAAAAATTACTTTTTTTTTTTGGCATGATGGTCACTTTTTGGCATGGCCCGAAAATATTTATATTTATATTTATATTGATTTTTTATTTTTCTTTTATATTATTTTTGGCAAATTATAAATTTATTTGATCAATACTTGTTATTGTAGTCTTTGGTCCATTTGAGTGTTTAATAAAGTTTTTTATAATGTAATTCTTGTTTTACATATACATATAAATATATAATTTTGTATTACTTTCAATGGACTAGAAAATTCAAAGTTTTTTAATGGTAACAAAATTTTCACATAGACCCGCCAGCCTGGGCGCTAGGCATCCCCTTGTCGCATAATGATTGCCTAACATTTTTTGTAACATTGCTAGAAATACTTTTGTGGTCTTTGCATTTGGTATATTCCTAGTCCATTCATTTTGTCGTCATAAAGCAAATGAAACTGATACAGGGATTGTAAGTTTAGAAGAAGTAATTTAGTTTCTTCTATCTTATTAAATCAAAGAGAACAACTAGAATATATAGGGATACAAGACAACAAATCTGTCATTGAATCCTTTGATTCTAGTAACAGAAAACCATCTAAACAACCTTGAAACAAGTTTTGTTACAACAATAACAAATTTTAGAAACAAGTTTTGTTACAACAATAACAAATTTTAGTAACAAATTATGTTTCAACAGAATAACAAAAAAAGAAGAAATTTGAAACTAATTTTCTGTTCCTACCTATCCGACACTCCCCCTCAAGTTGGTGCGTAAATATCTATAATGCCCAACTTATTGACGAGAAACTCAAAGTTAGGTTTGAACTATCCCTTGGTGAGAATATCAAATATCTGTTGCATTGTTGGAACAAATGGCATACAAATAACTCATGCTTCAAGCTTCTCCTTTATAAAGTGTCTCTCAACTTCAACATACTTTGTTCTGTCATGTTGGATTGAATTATGTGCAATGCTAATCGCTGTCTTGTCATTATAGTACAACTTCATAGGCATGATCACTTTGTTTAGCTCCTTTGAAACCTCTCACGCACAGTAATTCAACACACTACATAAGCCATCGATTTGTATTCTTCTTATGAGCCATCGATATGTATTCTGCTTCTGCACTACTTCGGGTAACTACATTTTGTTTCTTACTTCTCCTGACCATTAAGTTTTTTTCACACAAAAGTACAATATTCTGATGCTGATTTTCTATCTGTAACTGAGCCTGCCTAGTTTGTATCTGTATACGTCTCAAAACTTAGTTCATTCTTTTTGAAGAATAGATTTTTATTGGAGCGCTTTTCAAATATCTGAAATTCGGTATATAACTTCAATGTGTTCTTTATGAGGAGAATGCATAAACTAATGCTTATTGCAAATGCGATATCAGGTCGTGTGTGTGACAAGTAGATCAACTTTCCAAGGAGCATTTGGTACCATGGTGTGTCCACTTGATTACCTTTGGAATTCCTATTTTTTGATTTGGATCAATTGGAATATCTGCAGGACGGTGTCTGCTCGTTCCAGTCAGTTTCTTTGAGAAGATCAATAACATACATCTTCTGTGATACTGATATTCTTTTTTTTTGATCGAGCTACTTCCATTTCAAGATAGTATCTTAGTGAACCCATTTCTTTGATTTCAAAATCTGAGGCAGGGCATTTTAAGTCGTTCCATCTCATCCAAATCATCTCCCGTCAAAATCAAAATAATGCCGTCCATATAAACTATGAGAATAACTATCTTCCCATTTGATGGAGTTCTTATGAACATAGTGTGGTCAGTTTACCCCTGTACATAGCCATGACTCTTCATCGAATGTGTGAACTTTTCGAACCAGGTTCTTGGTGACTGTTTTAATCCATACAAGAATTTCTTCCGTATGTACACCTTCGATCCGAACCTTTTATCAAAGCCTGGTAGTGGGTCCATGTAAGCTTCTTCCACCAAGTCTCCATTAATGAATGCATTCTTCACATCTAGCAGTTGTATAGGCCAGTCAAGATTGGTTACAATCGACAAGAATACTCTACCTGTGTTTTACTTTACTATAGGTGCAAAGGTTTCAAGGTAATCAATACCATCTTTTTGAGTGAAACCTTTAGCAATCAAGAGAGCGTTGTATATTTCCAGTAAACCATCTTATTCATACTTGGTCGTGAACACCCATTTGCATTCAACCGTTTTCTTCTCCTTTAGCGGATATACTATTTCCCATGTTTTATTTTGCCCTCTTCTCCTCAAGAATAGCCTTCATCCATTCAGGAACCTGTAGAGCATCCTGTACATTCAATAGAGTTCTACACACAACAATTGTGAAGTAAAGACTGAAAAATTAGGGGAGAATTTTTTGTAAGAAACAAAGTTTGACATGGGATGTTTGGTACATGTTCTGACACCCTTTCAATGAGCAATGTGAACATTAAGGTCAATTTTTTTTTTACTCAGGTTGATTTGACGGAGAAGTAGAATCTTGATTTTGGTTTGTTTAGAAGTTACATGAAGATTCAATGGAGTTCTGACTAGCCTTCGGTTCAGATTATTGACAATGCCGAGGAGTCTGGGTTTTATTATCTTGAATTTGTTTTCTCCGTGAGTAGACAAAGAGTTCTCGGGTACCTATTTTTGTCCCATTGTCTGAGCTAGTAAGATTATGAGATGGCTTTGGACTCTGATTTTCCTTAGTAAAAGTACTAGTTGGACTCCATCTAAGTACTATGCATCTTTCCTTTGTTTCTTCCTTGAAGATGAGTTTCAAAAAATGGTTTGGACTCAAAGAATGTGGCATCCATAGTGACAATCATTTTTCTGGAAATATGATTATAACATTTGTATCCTTTTTGAGTTAGGGCATACTCGACAAAAATACATTTTCTTGCTCTAGAATTTAACTTGTCCCGGTTTTAATCCTGTTTATGTACAAAAACAATACAACCAAACAATTTTAAGGGTAGGTCATGGAACAATTTTGACAATGAAAGACTTTGTTGAACTTTAAAATTTTAAAATCTTGTAAGCATTCGATTTATAAGGAGACATGTAGTCGTTAGAATTGCTTCATCCTATAGGTACTTAGGAACTTTATTAGTGAACTTGAGGGCCCTAGCAACTTCCAAAAGGTGTTTATTTTTTAGCTCAGCCACTCCATTTTGTTAGAGTGTGTCATTGTAAGAGCTTTGACGTAACATACCCTTTTCTAAGAAAAATTTACCTGAGTTTCTACCATTTTGTAAAAATTATTGAAAGCTTTTTCGACATCAGGCTTGTCCCTTAGCAAATATACCAACTTGCTCTTGTGTGATCATCAATGAAAGTAACAAATCGTTTTTTTCCTGAACTTGACCTAGAAGGTCCCCATTCATCACTATACATGCCAATTGGGTCGGCCTAACCCAATACGCGCCCGGCCCGAAAATTGGCCTATGTGTCGGCCCGACCCGTTAATCATGGGGCCAGACTGGCCCGACCAGTATATTTGGCCGTGTTGGGTTACATATATCGGCCCATAAGATAAGCTAGGTCCGACCAGAAGCCCAGGCACGGCCCGACCCGGCCCACCCAAACAAGTGGATGGCAGTAGATTACATGGGAGTAAATCAATTAATAATATAAGCTCAACTGCTGATATTTGACGAGAAGAGATAATTCTTAGAGGAGATTTGGCATGATATTTGACGAGAAGAGATAATTCTTAGAGGAGATTTGGCATTTCTAAGTATTAAAACCTTTCAGAATAAGCTAAAGTAGCAATTTAAGTACTGTAGAAGTACACCAGAAATTCCGAAAACTTGGTTTGAAACAAGGTAGTCAAAGGCGTAATGCGCACTCGAGGCGCAAGGCACACTTAAGGCGTTCGTCCGAGCGAAGTGAGGCGCAAAATAAAAAATATAAGAATATACATAAATAACTAAATTAGTAATCTAAGAAATAAAACTAAATAACATATTAAAACCAACAAAAATATGTTAACACATAACCAAGTGAACTAGCAGAACAACAATAACGCTCAACAAAACTAACAAAAAATTGTATTCTCCCTTAACACGCTTTTAGTAAATTTTAGTTTTTCAAGTTAATCTGTAGTAAACTTGGGTAACAATGGAAAAATGCTACATCCCTCCCACTTTTATAAGGTAAGGACTATCTTCCCGCCTCAAATTTTTTTGTGAAAAACACATAAGGCGCGTCTAGCGTGCCTTTTCTTGGTTGCGCCTTGTGGAAAGGCGCACCTAAGGCACGCCTTAGGTGCGCCCGAAGAAAGGAGCCTCGCCTAGTGAGGTGCGAAAAGCAGATGCTGTGCCTTGCTGCGAGACGTGCCTTAGGCGTGCCTTTGACTACCATGGTTTGAAAAACTCTCATCATATAAGTGTCATAAAAACGGAAAGTTTGCTCTCAAAATATAAGTGAAGTTGCCATGCTGCATCTTGAAATGCTTCCAGATGCTGAGAGGCTTCATCCTGGACCTATAGGTGCCACCGAGAGACCTTCAATCACGTAGCACTTCATAGGCTGTCAGATGCTGGCTCGATATCTTGAAGTACAATTTTGTTCCCTTTGGTGATAAGTGAATTGGGAACCTGCGAACCTAGATCTATAAATGTAAGGAACCTACAATAAGGTTTCCACTTGATTGACATTCACTGCATCCGACATGGTTTTATGATGACCATCCAATTTTTCGAGTGGGTTACATGACTAAAGGGAAATAAATTTTCCTTGACTCAGGTCTGACTCGGCCCGACTCTACCTGACCCGAAGCCCACGTGCCGGCCTAGGTTTAGATTTTCACTCTTAGGCCCGGCCCTGTCCGTCCCAGCATAGTACATGGGCCTTAGAGGCCCGGCCCACTCAAATTTGGGCCGGGCCCACTTGATAGCTCTATTCATCACTATGGATTAAAGTAGACGGTTTTGATGCTTGGTATGATTTTGGGGAAAAAAGAACGATTACACATTCACAAAACTCATTGAAATAAAGATGGAATGTTATTTGTAAATAAGTTTGGAAACAAGTACTTTAAATAATAAAAACTCGGATGTCCTAATCTATAAAGCTGTAGCATAATATTATTATCAATAGAAATAGAATTCAAATAGCTACTTTGAACTTGTTTTCGCACTTCAGTTCCATCTTCAAAGATACATAGACCTCCACTTTCTCTAACACTGTCAATAATCTTCCCCAAGACCATATTTTGAAACTCACACCAAGAGTTATAGAAATTAACACAGACATTGGAGATCATTAGTTAATTTACTAATTGACAAAAGATTATATAATTTTGGCACATGAGGACATTATGCAGGGTTAAGGAAGATATAATATAGATCATACTCTAGCGATTGCTGAAAGTGATCCATCGACAATCTTAATTTTTTTTTGTTCCCTGCACACAGATTGTAAGTGAAAAAACGATTGGAGTAGCTTGTTATATAATCAGTTATGATCCAAGAAGTATTTTGAGAATTGACACTAAGGAAAGCAGTAACAAAGTTACCTTTCTGAGCCGAAGAATAAGAATGTTTTACAGAGATTTGCGGTTATTGTAAAGGCTTGTACAAGAGCTCTAACCATTCCTTGTGAACGGAGACGCTTCTGAGTTGACTTGTTGCCCTGACTTTCTTCATGGGAGACTTGTAATACCTTGTTTTCATTCCCCAGTTTTTTCCATGTTTTGGAGCTTTTGATGGTCTCCACGGAAGAGTCAATTGTTCATCTAGCTCCGGTCATCGCCATTTCACCATTTGGAAAAATGGATCAAGAGCATTGGCTCTGACACCATGTAAATTTAGACGAAGTAATTTGGTTTCTTCAATCTTATTGAATCAAAAAGAACTATAGAATATATAGGAGACGTGACAACAAATTTGTCATTGAATTTCTTGATTCTAGTAACAGAAAACCACCTAAACTACATTGAAACAAATTTTGTTACATCATTGACATCTAAACTAGTGTCTTGTTTATCTTCCTTGTAGATAGTTACCCTTGGCTCATAGTGCCTCAATTTGTCATGATGTTGCAGCCTTTTATACCCATTGATTTAGTCTACAATCTTTATGGTGATGGTTATATGATCTTTGGAAAATATCTCAAGCTTCATAGAAAATCAAAAAAATTATGATAGATGACTATTGGCCTAGGTCCATAGGTGGAAACTAATGCCTAGGAGCATTAATTGTAATCAAAAGTCAGAAATACAACAAAAATTGTTAAAAGAATCTAATATAGGAGCCTAATCGTTGATTGATAAAATAAAAGATACTAAACTAAACATCCAATATCAAAGAATAATATCATAATGCCATTTACGTCTTTTAAGCAAATTAATACCAAGAACAAGTTGCCCATGCCCGAGGCAATGTCTGAAATATGCTGGTCTAGTGATGCCAGCCCAAGTGATAGGACTGCAGTGGATTCAGAATACTGAGAGGAACAAGAAGATAGGCTTGGAAGAGAGAAGGCATACAACCTAATTTAGGGCACATTAGCCAATAACTTCTCAAAGTATTAACTGCTGTACTATTCATGATTGAGTGCTTAAATAAGACTCAATTTTGCTGCCAATAATGAAAAATATAAAGTGCCAAATTTTACATGATTTGATATGATCACAACCCTGCAATTTTTGATACATCTGATTTGATTTGCTATATCAAATCATTATTCAAAAACTAATAAAAAGCAAAATTTTCTTGTTTGGATGTTTTGGGGCCCAAAACAACTTGTCTTGGGCTCAAAACAACTTTCTATGTAGGGCCAACAACCATGATCGGTCACCTTTAGGTTTGGTCGATAGTTTCGAAACACATGCGGGTCACTTTTAGGTTTTGTCATTAGCTTTGAAACGCAACCTGAAAGATGAAAATGGACGTCATGGTAGTCAAAGGCGTGCCTCGAAGCAAGGCGTAGTAGCTACACCTCACACTTCACTAGACGAGGCGCTTTTCTCCAAGGCGTGCCTTATATTTTTTTCCTTTTTCTTAAAACAAACTTTTGAGGATAACACAAATTCTCGTTAAATCTGTTGATTGCTACTGCTACGATGCTAGTTCACTTGGTTATGTTTTAACATGTTTTTGTTGGTTTTAATATGTTATTTTGTTTTATTTATTATATTACTACTTTATTTATTTAAGTATATTTTAATAATTTTTTATTTTTGTGTTTCACATGGTTCGGACGTGCGTCTTAAGTGAGCCTTACGCCTTTGACTACCTTGATGGACATTGTATAAGGAAGTCCTTCCCATTTTAGCGTGCCCAGTCCGTAAGACTACTTGCGACATGTTTTGGTGCGATCTAGCAGGTCCATATAGGCCATGGCTGCATCACCTAGCCTACCAATAAAAAGTTGCTCATACCTTGGGCTGCATGGCCTAGGAGGGTCTACACAGCCTTTTCACAACTTTATTGAGTTGGAGGTGTTGGGGTGTGATGTCACGCCCCGGTCCCGAAAGCCGTCCGACCACCGCTTTCCCCCGCCGGACCGGATGCGAATCACCTTGCCTCGGCGCTCTCGCGGGACGCGTATGGCCGTTTGATATCGGGACGTGATGTTGTGCGAGCCTGGGGTTGCGCTCGCACAAGGCAACATCATTAAAGTTTTGGTTATCATCGCATCGAATTGAGTAAGCAGCGGAGGGACATTGTTGTAAGCATTTATCCATCTGAGTATTCGGGGCAAATCGAGACAACATGGGTTTCTGATACAATGGAATCGTTCCATACATTATGCCCATCTATACGAAGCAGCTCAAGGCAATCGAAACACAGATTTCCGGGTCTTGGGGATGAGGCACGCCTATCGCTCCCTCGGACGATCCAGCACCTGCAAGCAAGCAAACTGTTGGTGGGTCAGCACTTTTATAAGTACTAGTGAGTATAAACAACTGAACAGAAGAAAACATTCACTAAAACCAACACTAAGTAATCATGTTATAAAATATTACATTACTAGTGATCTTTCTAGTTTTACCTATGTTCATTTCATGCAGTTCGATAGCAGAATCATATTACTTTTTTTTGAAAACATCTTTGAAACAGAGTTCATATTCGATATAAGCAAGCAGACAAGACAAGCCGATTGTTCTGTTTGGGTATGCGTAGCGTGTCTCGTGAGCTATACTCAAAGACTCTAGGGACAAATGCACATCTTAGCAACTAATGCACATCTAGGGGCAATCCTCTATCAGGCCAACACAATGAAGTATCTTATATGCAGTGCGGTCCCCGAGTATCTCAGGATCGACAGCGGTTGATCCAGCTAACCAATGACTCATTTATCTGATGCTATTGGCAGCTGTGACTCATGGTTGCTTTCCACTATCTCTGTAGCAGTCGTGACCAAGGTTCAGCTCTCCACCAATAGCCATTGTTCGACCGATGCGAATACAAGAAACACTATCAAATAAACTCTAGGATGCAGACGAGATGAACCATCAGACCATATATCTCTGTTGCGGGCAAGCCGTCTTATCTCTGAACACATTCAAGCACACGATATGGTTCTCTCGAAGCACAAGCGATTGTGGAACATGTACATGCAAACTCATACTCTTAGACAAGCGTTTCAGGTTCTCTTAGTTAAGCAGACAAGTTCGTTTCAAAGACGAGCTATGTGAGTTCTCTTATTTAGCATGCAAGACAGGTTCTATCATTCTCTTATGAAACTATCTTTTAAGCAAACAAGCATTCAAAAACTCAGATTCATTATTAAGGCGTGCAAGAATCAGAGAACGAAGTTTTGTCCACTCACCTTGATTACATAGTGCCGACGCGGAGCGGGGCACTACATGTGAAGTTTTGTATCATATTTAAGTGTACATCAATCTTGTGCCTAATATCACACTCTACCTTACTTTTAGTTTATATTTATAAAGTAGGAATTTGTTTTTCTAAACTTCTTTTGTTTTATATACCAGTATCATTTCTTTTACTTCAGCTTTTCTTTGTAAATATTTTCCTAGATGAAGATTCAACAAATTCTTTCTTATATACATATAGGTTAAGATTTGAGTTTACACAAGGTGTGTTATAAGTCTTTCTCATACCCAATGAAGTAATGGTGCCAGTCCAAAGCAAGGTTTGCAATAATATCGGTACATATTGGCCGTATTTGTTTTGGCCTCTATCCAAATCAATTACTAATCCTTACCAATATCATCCTTTACCAACATTGGAACTCTTTTTCTTAATTCTTTCAACAAAAGTTATTAATAGATAAAGAGAGAAATGTGGGAAAACAATGTCATTACAAGTATTAAGTCTTGCTGGAAGTCAACATTCTCAAGTATGTCGGCAAGGTTCCTTTTCAAAAAACTGTAACAAATACCATTTGTTGAAGTGGTATATATGTAAATTTACAACATCATCTATCTTAAGTTCTTAATACTATCCCATTCAAAACTATCAATTCCTGGTTACTTTGTTAAAAATAAACTACAATATTTATCGTGTGTGAATGTTTTAACCTATGTTGTTCTGGGTGCTATGCGAGGCGAGACGACAAATCTCCCGCCTTGCCTAGGCGTCGGCTAGAGACATCTTCTAGGAAACCAGTGCGTTGATGCACACTGTTGGTTTTTAAAGAAACAAGTTTTAAAAAAATCAAAATATGCTTTAACGATTCAATTATAAGTTTAAAAAAAGAAAAGAAAAGATCTGAAGAAGAAAAATTGTAGGTTAAAAAAAACATCAGTAGAAGAAGAAGAATGGAAAAAGAAGAAGCAGAAGAAGAAATCAAGTAAACAACAGGTTTACAAAAAGTAGAAGAAAAAAAAACTGAAGAAGAGAAGCAGCAGCAGAAGAACAAATAAAAAATGGAAAGTTAAAAAAAATAGAAGAACTGAAGAAGAAGAATCAATAAAATCTGCGAGTTAAAAAAAACAAAAAAGAAAAACTCAGCAGAAGAATTTAAGAAGAAGAAGAAGAACCGAAGAGTGAAGAAGAATATCCAGCAGAAGAAATAAAAAAAAAAAAGGAAAAGAAGAACATACCTGTTGGTTGGCTCCCTCATTCGAGGGATGGATTGAGTATTTCTTCTCCTGTTTTTTTTTTTTTTTGGCAAAGTAGGAGGCGAACTAGATCAAACTCTATTAAGCCAAATAAAAAAAAACTGAAATAGAAAGTTACATTTATATCCATCAAAAATTTATCTCCTAAGTCCCTTTTTTTCATGGGCGACCTTAAGAGGTCGCCTAGACGACCATCGCCTAAGCCAGAGGAACATTGCACATGTCGAGGCGTTTTCTCTCCAACATGTACACTTACGTGCGCCTATACGTCACATGTGACAACATAGGTTTTAGCAATGTTGAATTTTATTTCATTCAAAACTAATAAAAAAACAAATAATACAAAAAATTATTCTCAGATGTATCAAATATTGTCTTTTGATAATTTTGAATATAAGTTTCACAGTTAGTTCTATAGAAGATTATATCTGTGTCCTTATATGAAACAGTTACCTGACCAAATACATCCTCTAGGCTCATGTCGAATACTTTTTGCCCATATCTATGCTCCAAAGAAACTCAAAACATTGTTAGAGTGATTATGGGTGGTCATGTTCTTTTCAAACATAATTAACATATGAGAACATTCTCTTGCAATGTGTCGTATATATAAAATTTTCTAACCTATTTACTATAAAGATGTGCATAACTTAGAAATTACTAAATCGAAATCTAACGTGTATATATTTCTTGTGCGCGCGCACACACACACACACACAATATATATATATATATATATATATATATATATATATATATATATATATGAGGGATTAGGTTTCCTGCCCTTAAGCATCCCCTGAATATTCCCCATCCCCGAAATGTTCCCAAAATAGCAGCCTTTGGACTCTCTTTTCACAGTACATATTAGATCTTTAAACTGCTTGATTTCTCGAAAGATTTTGAACTAATATGTATGGCTAAAAAAGACAATCCACTCATATATATATATCATCCCTAATGTGATATTTTCCTGATTTATTTTGTGATATTAACTAATTTATATGTTTATAGGGTGGGTTAGGTCTTATTAGAATCTTCCATGATATTGTCCGTGCATTCAAAGAAAAATTCACATGATATGCCATAAAGACACTGACAAGCCACTCATCCTTAGCTAATTCTTTTTTGCCATGATTGTTCTTCTTCTTTTTCTGAGACAGCAGTGGGAGTAATCGCTCTGGTTTGATTTTTATTTATTTATTTATTTTATTTTCTTGCTGTATGTTAGGCATTACCTTTTGGACTTGATGAGGGTAACTCCCCGTGATGCAAATTACAACGGACCTGGATCTCGGTTCTGTGTTTTGAGGCCTGAACTCATCACTTCCTTCTGCCAGGTATAACATTTAATCATGATGCAGGTCTCATGATCTTTTTATCTTCTTTTACTCATTATTTCATGTTTCAATTGGAGCAAGGTTGAAGACCCGAAGAGGTCAAGCGATCAAACTAAAACTGGAGAGGCCCCAGCAGCACTAGATTCTGAAAAAGGAACATCTGAAATAATGGTGAGTTTTTGATATTTGGAGACATGTTTCGGAGATATTTGTTCTATTAAGAATTTTTAAATACTTTTATGATTTCAGTATATGATGTTCTTCATAGTATGTTACCTCAACTTCCAATCCTTTATGTACCATATGGGTTCGTTACTTTGATGTAGGATGTTTGGTTCCTGGTGTCCTTTTTAAAATAAACTTCTGTTCTGTAGGAAGTGTCTAAAGAAGAACCTAAAGATGCTGGTGGAGAAGGTACCTCCGCTGTGGCTCAAAGCAGCATGTCTTGTGAAGAAATTCTCTTGAATCCAAATGTCTTTACAGAGTTCAAACTGGCAGACACAGAAGAGGTAATTCTTGTATGATTGATATATGTATCACTTTTTTCTTTATCTATTTTAATGGATTATCTTTATTCATCTCTCTAACCCTCACAACTTTTATTTAAACTGTAGGAGATTGCCGCAGATGAAGCAAGTGTAAGAAAGGTTAGTTCTTATCTTATGGACGTTGTTCTTCCAAGATTTGTTGTTGATCTTTCTGCTCTTGAGGTTTCACCATTGGATGGCCAAACCTTAACTGATGCACTTCATGCTCATGGGATAAATGTCCGCTATCTCGGAAAGGTAAATTGTCCTTGTGCAGATTCTGGTTATATCATCAAACATTTTTTTTATATTGAATATAACTATATTTTGCAGGTAGCAGAGAAGACCCGACATTTACCCCATTTATGGGATTTATGTATTAGTGAAACCATTGTTAGGTCAACTAAGCATATCCTTAAGGTGAGCACTTGTCATCTAAGCTATAAAAGTTTGCTTTATTGTTTTTGGTTTCCACTTGCAATCATTGTTTTACTCAATCTACTTAAAAAGTTTGCTTTCTTCAGGAATATGTAGAAGTAATTAATAAAGTTGATGGAAATGCTGATTTACAATAGAAGCTTATCTAACATCTTTCTCTCATGTTCCTGTTTGATGACTACTTTCCGTGTACACTTCTCAATGCAATATAGAGTAGCAACTGGCAATAGAGATCACTAAGACACTAGTATACTTCTTTTTATGCTTTTTCGTGCTCATGTGCCTACATGCATAAGAAGTCACATCATAGCCTTCCAATCATAATGTGGTCAACTAAGGAGAATGAAAATCCAATTTAAGGCTTTAGGAAGTTTCTATTATGGGTTTTTAAAATGAGGTCATAACCGTTTCTAATGGTGCCAAAGTTCTAGTCAAGGTAGCTATGGTAAGAGAGGATTCGCCATGAAAATCTGTAAGGCCAGTCGGCCGATAGGTAACAACGCAAAACCTAAACCTAATCTTCGTCATGCAATTTAAGCTGTTTCAAGGATCTAGTACCCCAGACCAGAAGGTAAGTACAGAAAAGACATGAGATTATACAATTTTCTAGAGTGAATTGCGTTCATCTCTATGCTAAAACAAGCCATAGAGTGAAAAAGAATGTCATTCCCATACATATGAGCTAAAAGAACTCTCCATGTTCTGAACATGTATTAACTATAAGTCATGTAGCTTGGAGATTTCTAGTCCATTGATCATGTGAATCCCATATTTTCGAATTTTTAACGACAAAACAATCTGGATCCATGGATTAGAAATCTCCCAAACCCATGAATTTTTATAAATGAGAATCTTAGAATATACACACGCACAAAGGATTCCTGGGTGACTGTTAAGGAAGCTTCCTTTCTATTCTTTAGTTGGTTAATATTCCTTTTCAGTTTTATTTCTTAGGGAAGAAATGATACTAGTGGAGATGATTTTTTAGAGAGTTCCTGGGTGATGTGAAGGAAACTCCCATTTTACTCTTGAGTAGATTCATATTGGTTTGCAGTTGTATTTGTCATGAAGGGAATAATACATGTGGAGATGCTTTTCTCAAGCTTCAAAGCATGTAAACTCGTGCCCATATCTTCATGCCACAATGTTTTTTTCAGATATTTGTGCAGTTGTCATACTGATGAGTACTGTACATGTTTGAAGAACATAATGCACATTTTTTATGGATGGGAGTCCCCCTAGACTTTGATTGGCTATTATGTGTCACGCCCCGATCTCCCGCAGGCGAATCGGCCGTTCCCGCTAGCGAGAATGACCGCGCCAGCGTCCCCGCGGAACGATCGCTCTGACCCATCCGGGCGTGATGCCGCACGAGCGTTAGCCACGCCCGTGCAAGGCCGTGGCTCGTTGGCTGGCGGTAAGAGTTCTAAGCCACAGAGTCGCATAGATTGTCCGAGTGCAGCGGAATCATGAACGCATAGGCGATCGGTAACAGGTTCACTGAGTTGACAATATAGCGGAAGCGAGATTGAGTACACAAATTGAGGTAAAACAAGCTTTCTTTATTCATATTGAAACAAGTGTTACAGGCAGCGTATAGCCGAGATTACAAGTCGCTCGAGCTCTCTCTCTCTGAAACATAAAAGCGTGCCAAGTGGCTACATTTATGGATGATACACAGGCGAGGTTCAGGCGAGGCGATGTTCTGGCGAGGCGATGTTCCAACATTATGTCTTGTATATGTGCTTTAGTTCCGGACGTAGCGTTCCAAGGCTTCTGAGTTAAACTCCACGCCTTAGCACGCACGAAGGAGGCGTCCGCACCGAACGAGGTTCTCCCGCACCCTGCAAGCAATCTGGTGGGTTATCAGTACACGAATGCACTGGTGGGGAGGCTACTCGCCCGCTCGACAAATCCAAACACGTAATAAAGGTTCCGTGCACCAACTATTAAGTTGTCTTTCTAGTTGCCTTAGGATCAGTTTCATGCGAGATTTGAATAGCCTATTTCGTGTGGCAGTGCGCCGTGCGACATGAGAGGAAAACACGGCGAGACTTACCAACTTACCATTTGTCCTTCCCTGTCCAAGGCAAACCATGTTAAATCTAGCAGAAACATGTATAAGCATTCAGAGCAAGCATATGCAAACACAAGCGTTCAGTGCGAGATCCCGTTATGGATGTACGGGTTACAGGATATATCAGGAGTGTTGCATACGATGATCAAGTGCTCTTTATGCACAAGTGTTGTTATAACAAGATCGTTCAGGTGTTTAGTTATTCTTGATGCGATGCAGTGACTCGCACGCGGATAGCCGCTAAGCGAGGATGACTTATCTATATGAACAGGAGGTCACTGGCACGGCGCCATAATGGACGGTCTAGTCTCAGTACGGAATGTCGTGCGACGCATAGAGCAGGACGTCCCAGGGCATTCCGTCCTATAGTAGGCGACTATCAGGAGTTCCGTCCGGATCAGATCGGTGCCAGTGCCCCAGCGACCGTCTGCGGAACTAAAACCTTGTTTCCAAGTTGTCCTGTGACCATGCAAGTCTCTAATCTTCAGGGTCAGGTCAGGTACAGGAACAAGTTCAGGGCAGGATATATATACATAGAACAAGCTACATGGAACGAGTTCAAGTCAGGATGTATATATATATTTGTAACTTGTTGAAGCAGGATCAGGATTACTCTAAATGTTGAGTATTGGCTCCACGAGCTATTTGATTCAGTGCAGGGCCGTATCGCTCAACGAGCGAGGATTCTTGGATAACAGGATTCGTGCAAGTTCCCTGGTTCGGGAATTGCCTTAGCGACCTAACGGTCCCGGATGCATTCAGGTTTATTTATGCACGGAACGACTATCGGGTAGTCTTCCGAGGAGAACCTAAATGAATGCATGACAAGCATAGTGTTTTACGGTCTGGGCATAGCTATACAACAAGCATTGAACTAGGCAATATATATATAAAAACAGGCAAGCATGCACTTGTATAACTTAAGCATTCAAGTCCGCTCGGGCCCGAAGGTAATCCGAGCAAGACCGTACGGGGCCTTTCCGAGCGATGTTATCAAGGGTCGTGCAGTGTTAGGGAGAGAACAGTGCACTACTGAATGTATACAAGTCGTTCTACTCGAGGCATAGCGGGTCTGGTTGCACAAGGCAAGGGTAGCATGCGAGGGTCTGAACGTATAAGCAATATTTCATTTCCATGTTCTAGCATAAGCAATACAAGTTGGGATTATTCCCTTAGCTAGGTGCGTTGTATTCTTATTAGCATGCAGGGGGTGATTCACCTAGCGACTAGCATGTATCATTCCGTATTTTATGTGTGCTGGCTAAGCAAAGACAAGTTCACCGTAGCCACCCACCTTAGCGATGATCCGCCTCGGTCGAGTGATACTGCGAGCGAGCCTCTGAAAGCCTAAGCCGAACTCCTGTAGGGACCAAGTCTGGATATCCTTGCCTCAAACGAGTTGCCTCGCTGAGCAAGGCAGGTCGGGACGTTTGCACTTTACCGTTTGAATCGGCAGTCCGCTTGAGCGGAACGAGGTATTACATTATCCACCACTCAGAAAAAGTCTCGTCCTCGAGACTTCCTGAGGGCAAGCCATATTATCGGATTTGAATCTAGCCCAAGCGTAGCTATCGGTACCACTAGATCCATTGGAACACAATCCCCTACTCGATGCTTACGTCGTGTTACGTGTATACTGAGTCAGTCTCATTTGCGCCTTGGCGCGGGACAAGTTTCATGACACGGGGGACGTTTCAATCGATCTTAGATAGCGGTCTAAGGCTGAGGCAAACCTATACAAGTCATTGTACTCGTTCAGGAGGATATTCACTTGCACTAGCTTTTGAGATCAGCATATCGCATGTTGGATCGTGCACATATTCGAAGCGTCCCTCAAACACATGCATGTCAACCAACTTAGCGATAGCGAAGTCTTAGCACTCGAGTTTCACATTTTCTTAAGTCTTGGATCGTGCACATATTCGAAGCGTCCCTCAAACACATGCAGTCAACCAAACTTAGGGGTAGTGAAATCGGACAAGCTACTTGCAAAAATTTCAAGGGTTCAATCCAATTCCATATCATTTTCATTTCAACCAAGTATTTGCACTACCGTTAAACACGATCAATCTGATACCGACTAGCGTCCATCCATTTGGGTCAACTTAGCATACGTTATCGTTCCCAAGTCTAACCCTAAGTCTTGCTTCCCAGTCATGATGCTTTATACAAGCAATATGGTAAAGTCGGTAGCACAGGTTCATTCACTCGGCAGGGTCGTCTGCCTATTACTAGGTCAGCTCACAAGGTCGTAGGTACAGGTTCAAGCATATCGCGATTCATCGTACAAATTGTTCGTACGATGCTCGCCCCAATTCCTAGGGTCAAACCATTATTTATTTACAGGGGGTATTCTACCCGAGCTCGTTTCACTCAGATTTCTAAACATCGAGCACAGATTTACCTACTCTCATTTACACGTTCGTTTGCACGGGGGACGAGTCCGTTCAATACAATCCAGTATATATCCAAGATGCAGGTCAAGCCTAGGGGTTTACATATTCTATCTCCTCCATTATATTTGATAGAATTTATATCCATTCCAAACCTAGTCCACCAAGCCAAGATTCAATTCTAAACCTTAGATTATTTCTCCAAGTCGTTCCACCTGATTCACGTATTCGTTCACAAAAACCATCAAACATGATTTATTTCAGGTTCAAGGCCAATTAATCCTCCATCAAGTCAAATCCATTTATGCAGTGATTGTAGTTCATCTTGCAAAATCATCCAACTTCAATGTTATCGTTCGATATTTCTACAATCTACTCTTTGGCATTCCTCGATAACCAAGTTCAAATATTCCAGCCCAAGTCTTACTTTTCTGATATGTTCCATATATCGAGTTCGTTCTTCCAACTCCAAGCAAGAATCTGTTATCGCTCATATCATTCTTAGAAACCTAATATTTTCTTTGCTTGTATCGATCCATGCTTATCGATACCAAGTCAAATTTATATTCCGAAGCCAAATATTCACTCTCGATTTAACTTGTTCGAGCGATAATTTATTTATGTACGACCCGTTTGTTTAAATCCGAAACCGCTCACACGATTCTCTAATTTCCAACAAGTTTTTCTTAACCAAGATATTGGTTTCCATTTCCAAGAATTCCTATTCGATGTAAGCCTTATCATTTATTCAAGTTATTCTCAATATCGTTCAGTCTGACTATCACACGGATTATGGATCCGTTTGGACACTTTCTAAATGATCCATCCACCACTCGGAATCGAGTCATTTCATCAAGTTCTTAATCGGTGCTCGCATTATCATTAGCTTATTTACCAACTCGTTCCATAATTTCTAGCATGGTACTCAAGTTTCGCCCGATAAGAATCTAATCTTATTATATATATATTCTGGATTGATAGTCATCCAAGCAACTATATTTGATTTTGTCTTCCAACAAGAATTTCGTTTGAGCTATTTCCCAAAATCAAGCATGGTTCTTAACATTCGCCTAAGCGATAAGATCCGATGAAGTCTATCGATTTGTAGCTCTAAGTCTGACTTGTATCATTCCTGAACGATATCCAATTCTCGTTTATAACTGGCTTGCACCAAAGGGTCTTGGTGTGCGATATTCTACACAACTTAGCCGAAAGGCTGAGTGCATAGCTAACCGTTCGGGCAATGTTTGTTTTCGCACTAACCAGTTGGGTAAACATGTATAGGCATTTCAGGTTGCACATAATGCACGAGTCTAGCACGAATCTAGTCCCATAAGGACTAGTACAGGTTGGCACAAAGGCCCTTGCAACACAATTTATATACAGGCAATCACACTATTCAAATGCAACTCTTTGAAAGTATTTAGACTTATTGTTTGGAACATCCCATCGAGGCATTGAGAGAGTGTGTGCACATAACCCACGAACGAGCTTTCGAAACAGAGATATTAGAAACGAAGTCCAAAGGCGTATAAGCCAGGCTCTGATACCAATCTGTCACGCCCCGATCTCCCGCAGGCGAATCGGCCGTTCCCGCTAGCGAGAATGACCGCGCCAGCGTCCCCGCGGAACGATCGCTCTGACCCATCCGGGCGTGATGCCGCACGAGCGTTAGCCACGCCCGTGCAAGGCCGTGGCTCGTTGGCTGGCGGTAAGAGTTCTAAGCCACAGAGTCGCACAGATTGTCCGAGTGCAGCGGAATCATGAACGCATAGGCGATCGGTAACAGGTTCACTGAGTTGACAATATAGCGGAAGCGAGATTGAGTACACAAGTTGAGGTAAAACAAGCTTTCTTTATTCATATTGAAACAAGTGTTACAGGCGGCGTATAGCCGAGATTACAAGTCGCTCGAGCTCTCTCTCTCTCTCTGAAACATAAAAGCGTGCCAAGTGGCTACATTTATGGATGATACACAGGCGAGGTTCAGGCGAGGCGATGTTCTGGCGAGGCGATGTTCTGGCGAGGCGATGTTCCAACATTATGTCTTGTATATGTGCTTTAGTTCCGGACGTAGCGTTCCAAGGCTTCTGAGTTAAACTCCACGCCTTAGCACGCACGAAGGAGGCGTCCGCACCGAACGAGGTTCTCCCGCACCCTGCAAGCAATCTGGTGGGTTATCAGTACACGAATGCACTGGTGGGGAGGCTACTCGCCCGCTCGACAAATCCAAACACGTAATAAAGGTTCCGTGCACCAACTATTAAGTTGTCTTTCTAGTTGCCTTAGGATCAGTTTCATGCGAGATTTGAATAGCCTATTTCGTGTGGCAGTGCGCCGTGCGACATGAGAGGAAAACACGGCGAGACTTACCAACTTACCATTTGTCCTTCCCTGTCCAAGGCAAACCATGTTAAATCTAGCAGAAACATGTATAAGCATTCAGAGCAAGCATATGCAAACACAAGCGTTCAGTGCGAGATCCCGTTATGGATGTACGGGTTACAGGATATATCAGGAGTGTTGCATACGATGATCAAGTGCTCTTTATGCACAAGTGTTGTTATAACAAGATCGTTCAGGTGTTTAGTTATTCTTGATGCGATGCAGTGACTCGCACGCGGATAGCCGCTAAGCGAGGATGACTTATCTATATGAACAGGAGGTCACTGGCACGGCGCCATAATGGACGGTCTAGTCTCAGTACGGAATGTCGTGCGACGCATAGAGCAGGACGTCCCAGGGCATTCCGTCCTATAGCAGGCGACTATCAGGAGTTCCGTCCGGATCAGATCGGTGCCAGTGCCCCAGCGACCGTCTGCGGAACTAAAATCTTGTTTCCAAGTTGTCCTGTGACCATGCAAGTCTCTAATCTTCAGGGTCAGGTCAGGTACAGGAACAAGTTCAGGGCAGGATATATATACATAGAACAAGCTACATGGAACGAGTTCAAGTCAGGATGTATATATATATTTGTAACTTGTTGAAGCAGGATCAGGATTACTCTAAATGTTGAGTATTGGCTCCACGAGCTATTTGATTCAGTGCAGGGCCGTATCGCTCAACGAGCGAGGATTCTTGGATAACAGGATTCGTGCAAGTTCCCTGGTTCGGGAATTGCCTTAGCGACCTAACGGTCCCGGATACATTCAGGTTTACTTATGCACGGAACGACTATCGGGTAGTCTTCCGAGGAGAACCTAAATGAATGCATGACAAGCATAGTGTTTTACGGTCTGGGCATAGCTATACAACAAGCATTGAACTAGGCAATATATATATAAAAACAGGCAAGCATGCACTTGTATAACTTAAACATTCAAGTCCGCTCGGGCCCGAAGGTAATCCGAGCAAGACCGTACGGGGCCTTTCCGAGCGATGTTATCAAGGGTCGTGCAGTGTTAGGGAGAGAACAGTGCACTACTGAATGTATACAAGTCGTTCTACTCGAGGCATAGCGGGTCTGGTTGCACAAGGCAAGGGTAGCATGCGAGGGTCTGAACGTATAAGCAATATTTCATTTCCATGTTCTAGCATAAGCAATACAAGTTGGGATTATTCCCTTAGCTAGGTGCGTTGTATTCTTATTAGCATGCAGGGGGTGATTCACCTAGCGACTAGCATGTATCATTCCGTATTTTATGTGTGCTGGCTAAGCAAAGACAAGTTCACCGTAGCCACCCACCTTAGCGATGATCCGCCTCGGTCGAGTGATACTGCGAGCGAGCCTCTGAAAGCCTAAGCCGAACTCCTGTAGGGACCAAGTCTGGATATCCTTGCCTCAAACGAGTTGCCTCGCTGAGCAAGGCAGGTCGGGACGTTTGCACTTTACCGTTTGAATCGGCAGTCCGCTTGAGCGGAACGAGGTATTACATTATCCACCACTCAAAAAAGTCTCGTCCTCGAGACTTCCTGAGGGCAAGCCATATTATCGGATTTGAATCTAGCCCAAGCGTAGCTATCGGTACCACTAGATCCATTGGAACACAATCCCCTACTCGATGCTTACGTCGTGTTACGTGTATACTGAGTCAGTCTCATTTGCGCCTTGGCGCGGGACAAGTTTCATGACACGAGGGACGTTTCAATCGATCTTAGATAGCGGTCTAAGGCTGAGGCAAACCTATACAAGTCATTGTACTCGTTCAGGAGGATATTTACTTGCACTAGCTTTTGAGATCAGCATATCGCATGTTGGATCGTGCACATATTTGAAGCGTCCCTCAAACACATGCATGTCAACCAACTTAGCGATAGCGAAGTCTTAGCACTCGAGTTTCACATTTTCTTAAGTCTTGGATCGTGCACATATTCGAAGCGTCCCTCAAACACATGCAGTCAACCAAACTTAGGGGTAGTGAAATCGGACAAGCTACTTGCAAAAATTTCAAGGGTTCAATCCAATTCCATATCATTTTCATTTCAACCAAGTATTTGCACTACCGTTAAACACGATCAATCTGATACCGACTAGTGTCCATCCATTTGGGTCAACTTAGCATACGTTATCGTTCCCAAGTCTAACCCTAAGTCTTGCTTCCCAGTCATGATGCTTTATACAAGCAATATGGTAAAGTCGGTAGCACAGGTTCATTCACTCGGCAGGGTCGTCTGCCTATTACTAGGTCAGCTCACAAGGTCGTAGGTACAGGTTCAAGCATATCGCGATTCATCGTACAAATTGGTCGCACGATGCTCGCCCCAATTCCTAGGGTCAAACCATTATTTATTTACAGGGGATATTCTACCCGAGCTCGTTTCACTCAGATTTCTAAACATCGAGCACAGATTTACCTACTCTCATTTACACGTTCGTTTGCACGGGGGACGAGTCCGTTCAATACAATCCAGTATATATCCAAGATGCAGGTCAAGCCTAGGGGTTTACATATTCTATCTCCTCCATTATATTTGATAGAATTTATATCCATTCCAAACCTAGTCCACCAAGCAAAGATTCAATTCTAAACCTTAGATTATTTCTCCAAGTCGTTCCACCTGATTCACGTATTCGTTCACAAAAACCATCAAACATGATTTATTTCAGGTTCAAGGCCAATTAATCCTCCATCAAGTCAAATCCATTTATGCAGTGATTGTAGTTCATCTTGCAAAATCATCCAACTTCAATGTTATCGTTCGATATTTCTACAATCTACTCTTTGGCATTCCTCGATAACCAAGTTCAAATATTCCAGCCCAAGTCTTACTTTTCTTATATGTTCCATATATCGAGTTCGTTCTTCCAACTCCAAGCAAGAATCTGTTATCGCTCATATCATTCTTAGAAACCTAATATTTTCTTTGCTTGTATCGATCCATGCTTATCGATACCAAGTCAAATTTATATTCCAAAGCCAAATATTCACTCTCGATTTAACTTGTTCGAGCGATAATTTATTTATGTACGACCCGTTTGTTTAAATCCGAAATCGCTCACACGATTCTCTAATTTCCAACAAGTTTTTCTTAACCAAGATATTGGTTTCCATTTCCAAGAATTCCTATTCGATGTAAGCCTTATCATTTATTCAAGTTATTCTCAATATCGTTCAGTCTGACTATCACACGGATTATGGATCCGTTTGGACACTTTCTAAATGATCCATCCACCACTCGGAATCGAGTCATTTCATCAAGTTCTTAATCGGTGCTCGCATTATCATTAGCTTATTTACCAACTCGTTCCATAATTTCTAGCATGGTACTCAAGTTTCGCCCGATAAGAATCTAATCTTATTATATATATATTCTGGATTGATAGTCATCCAAGCAACTATATTTGATTTTGTCTTCCAACAAGAATTTCGTTTGAGCTATTTCCCAAAATCAAGCATGGTTCTTAACATTCGCCTAAGCGATAAGATCCGATGAAGTCTATCGATTTGTAGCTCTAAGTCTGACTTGTATCATTCCTGAACGATATCCAATTCTCGTTTATAACTGGCTTGCACCAAAGGGTCTTGGTGTGCGATATTCTACACAACTTAGCCGAAAGGCTGAGTGCATAGCTAACCGTTCGGGCAATGTTTGTTTTCGCACTAACCAGTTGGGTAAACATGTATAGGCATTTCAGGTTGCACATAATGCACGAGTCTAGCACGAATCTAGTCCCATAAGGACTAGTACAGGTTGGCACAAAGGCCCTTGCAACACAATTTATATACAGGCAATCACACTATTCAAATGCAACTCTTTGAAAGTATTTAGACTTATTGTTTGGAACATCCCATCGAGGCATTGAGAGAGTGTGTGCACATAACCCACGAACGAGCTTTCGAAACAGAGATATTAGAAACGAAGTCCAAAGGCGTATAAGCCAGGCTCTGATACCAATCTGTCACGCCCCGATCTCCCGCAGGCGAATCGGCCGTTCCCGCTAGCGAGAATGACCGCGCCAGTGTCCCTGCGGAACGATCGCTCTGACCCATCCGGACGTGATGCCGCACGAGCGTTAGCCACGCCCGTGCAAGGCCGTGGCTCGTTGGCTGGCAGGCGAATCGGCCGTTCCCGCTAGCGAGAATGACCGCGCCAGCGTCCCCGCGGAACGATCGCTCTGACCCATCCGGACGTGATGCCGCACGAGCGTTAGCCACGCCCGTGCAAGGCCGTGGCTCGTTGGCTGGCGGTAAGAGTTCTAAGCCACAGAGTCGCACAGATTGTCCGAGTGCAGCGGAATCATGAACGCATAGGCGATCGGTAACAGGTTCACTGAGTTGACAATATAGCGGAAGCGAGATTGAGTACACAAGTTGAGGTAAAACAAGCTTTCTTTATTCATATTGAAACAAGTGTTACAGGCGGCGTATAGCCGAGATTACAAGTCGCTCGAGCTCTCTCTCTCTCTCTGAAACATAAAAGCGTGCCAAGTGGCTACATTTATGGATGATACACAGGCGAGGTTCAGGCGAGGCGATGTTCTGGCGAGGCGATGTTCTGGCGAGGCGATGTTCCAACATTATGTCTTGTATATGTGCTTTAGTTCCGGACGTAGCGTTCCAAGGCTTCTGAGTTAAACTCTACGCCTTAGCACGCACGAAGGAGGCGTCCGCACCGAACGAGGTTCTCCCGCACCCTGCAAGCAATCTGGTGGGTTATCAGTACACGAATGCACTGGTGGGGAGGCTACTCGCCCGCTCGACAAATCCAAACACGTAATAAAGGTTCCGTGCACCAACTATTAAGTTGTCTTTCTAGTTGCCTTAGGATCAGTTTCATGCGAGATTTGAATAGCCTATTTCGTGTGGCAGTGCGCCGTGCGACATGAGAGGAAAACACGGCGAGACTTACCAACTTACCATTTGTCCTTCCCTGTCCAAGGCAAACCATGTTAAATCTAGCAGAAACATGTATAAGCATTCAGAGCAAGCATATGCAAACACAAGCGTTCAGTGCGAGATCCCGTTATGGATGTACGGGTTACAGGATATATCAGGAGTGTTGCATACGATGATCAAGTGCTCTTTATGCACAAGTGTTGTTATAACAAGATCGTTCAGGTGTTTAGTTATTCTTGATGCGATGCAGTGACTCGCACGCGGATAGCCGCTAAGCGAGGATGACTTATCTATATGAACAGGAGGTCACTGGCACGGCGCCATAATGGACGGTCTAGTCTCAGTACGGAATGTCGTGCGACGCATAGAGCAGGACGTCCCAGGGCATTCCGTCCTATAGCAGGCGACTATCAGGAGTTCCGTCCGGATCAGATCGGTGCCAGTGCCCCAGCGACCGTCTGCGGAACTAAAATCTTGTTTCCAAGTTGTCCTGTGACCATGCAAGTCTCTAATCTTCAGGGTCAGGTCAGGTACAGGAACAAGTTCAGGGCAGGATATATATACATAGAACAAGCTACATGGAACGAGTTCAAGTCAGGATGTATATATATATTTGTAACTTGTTGAAGCAGGATCAGGATTACTCTAAATGTTGAGTATTGGCTCCACGAGCTATTTGATTCAGTGCAGGGCCGTATCGCTCAACGAGCGAGGATTCTTGGATAACAGGATTCGTGCAAGTTCCCTGGTTCGGGAATTGCCTTAGCGACCTAACGGTCCCGGATACATTCAGGTTTATTTATGCACGGAACGACTATCGGGTAGTCTTCCGAGGAGAACCTAAATGAATGCATGACAAGCATAGTGTTTTACGGTCTGGGCATAGCTATACAACAAGCATTGAACTAGGCAATATATATATAAAAACAGGCAATCATGCACTTGTATAACTTAAGCATTCAAGTCCGCTCGGGCCCGAAGGTAATCCGAGCAAGACCGTACGGGGCCTTTCCGAGCGATGTTATCAAGGGTCGTGCAGTGTTAGGGAGAGAACAGTGCACTACTGAATGTATACAAGTCGTTCTACTCGAGGCATAGCGGGTCTGGTTGCACAAGGCAAGGGTAGCATGCGAGGGTCTGAACGTATAAGCAATATTTCATTTCCATGTTCTAGCATAAGCAATACAAGTTGGGATTATTCCCTTAGCTAGGTGCGTTGTATTCTTATTAGCATGCAGGGGGTGATTCACCTAGCGACTAGCATGTATCATTCCGTATTTTATGTGTGCTGGCTAAGCAAAGACAAGTTCACCGTAGCCACCCACCTTAGCGATGATCCGCCTCGGTCGAGTGATACTGCGAGCGAGCCTCTGAAAGCCTAAGCCGAACTCCTGTAGGGACCAAGTCTGGATATTCTTGCCTCAAACGAGTTGCCTCGCTGAGCAAGGCAGGTCGGGACGTTTGCACTTTACCGTTTGAATCGGCAGTCCGCTTGAGCGGAACGAGGTATTACATTATGTGTCTCTTGTGTTCTGCTTCCTTCTTGGGGGCATCACAGGCCTTCTTTGCCTAGACATGGTCTCTCACAGTAGACTAAGCATTATTTTATCTTTCAGACTCCTGGCAGACTTCTACTTGATATAATATATTCATTTATGGGAATCTAATGTCTTGTTTGCTATGCCCATATCCAGTATGTGACATACCCGGATATATTTTACTAAATTAATCCCACACCATAAGCTATCATTATCAAATCTCTATTGTATTTTCCTTGTGAATTAATCTGTCATAATGTATACATTTATCCCACTTGTTATTTGTATCATATCAAACTGTAACCTAAGAAATTTGGCAAGTGATGGTGGAGGCACTCCATTTTTGGGAATGTTGTGCTTATGTCCGATGCAAGAATAATGATGGGAAATACAGATTGTTAAGCAGCATCCTTGCATACTAAACATGGGTTTAAAGTTCTGATGCGCACAAACAGAAAGTAGAACATTCTTATTTATGTATGTTTACTTTCTCAGTTTTGTCGCAACCAACATCATGATTCCCTTTCAACTCCAGAGACCTGTACAACATCTAGGTTCCATTTAATTGTCCTAAGTGGAACTTTTGCTACCTAGTTTGAGTGATCCTACTGGGACAGCATGATTTTTAATCTAAAAGATAGATTAAGAACTTAAATCTATTGTGAGATAATGATCATAATCTAATCTCGAATTTTTCCTGATCATCCAGGATACGTTAAGGGAATCCCAAGATCATGATCTTGGAACAGTCATCTCACATTTCTTTAATTGTTTTGTTGGAAATGTATTGCCAAAAGGTACTACCAACAATACACAGCCAAAGTCTCAAAAGAAGGTATGGATCTCATCTTCAGCTACTGTTGTATTGCATACTTACTAAACCATCTTTTGTCATCTGAAACTGTTTTCATGTCTCCTTATACACATCCATATGAAAATTATATTTGTACTTCTACAAACATGCCTATCCATTCCCGATATGTAATAGTAAACATATCACATATAAGAGAAAGTTGCCACCATAATTCCATATTGGGTTGTCAATGCATGTGCTACTACATTTTGCTATATATGAAGCCCTGCTTTTATTAAGCTTTACTGAAGTTAAAAGTTCGATTTGTCTTGCGTTTGTTATTCCATTGTCTAAGTAAAATAAACAACAAAAGCTATTATGAATAATTCAGCAATGTTGAATGTTATTATTCTATTAAAAGCTAATGGGAAACAACAAATAATGCAAGATTATGTATCAATTCTAGTTTTAAAATAATTTCTTATTATTTTTTGTCTTTCCAAAACCAAGAGCTCTGAAACTCCGATCTGAAACAACCATAACTGTTGAAACCGTCGATGCTGATGCTCATTAGATGGGATTGTAACTGATTCTGAAACTGATATTGTGAACCTTGATCAGCATAGGCTACATTTGTAGAACCTATTGAACTTGATCAATACCAAAGGTACCTTGGACACAATTTAATTGAACGTTCCATAAGTATTAATAATCATTTCTATGCTAAGCTCAGATATGTTTTTTTTCTTTCTTTTTTGCTTGTCTTCGTCTTCAAATGAAAGATGCCTTGTAGCTGCATTATTTTGCAATCATTGATAGCCATAAAATAAAGCTTCAAATGGCCACATTCCTTTGATTGTTCAGTTATAGCTTGCACCTTATTTTGGATTAATTTCGGTTGGCAGAAAATTTTAATCTGGATAAAATTTAGCTTGAGCTTAGGTTTTTACCAATTTTAAGAAGTTGGTAATGCGGAAAAGATGAGCCATTTCAAATCTGGCTTATTCATATAAGTACTAAGCGAGGATTTATATGCATCCAGAAGTAGCTATCGGTATTTAATGTTGAATAATGCCAGTATTTCTTTCTTTGTGAAGCTGCAAAATTTGCCTTGTTGATATTTTCTAATCCCACTTTTTGGATGTTTGCCGAGCTTGGTGTCATTTCAGTTCCTACTTAAACAGCAGTATATGTGCTTCCTTATATATATATATATATATATATATATATATATATATATATATATATCAACTGTCTTGTTTTCCTGGCTAACCATGTGAAGTCTATAACTAGAAAGTTGGTGTTTTCTGCTCACAAACGAACATGTTACTTGCTTATGATCCTCCAGGACCATTCAAATCATCAGGCACCACGCAAATCTGGTAAGGGGCAAATTAAGTCAAGTCATGAAGCACCTTCTCGGGTAAACCAATCTGCACATTTGTCTTTGACCTCAAAAGGACTCTGGTCGTACATTCAGGAATTTGCAAGGTTCAAATACCAGGTACTTTGAATCAGTCTGATGCTTCTAGGCAAACCCTTCAGATTGTTTAATTATTAGTTCTATATTTGAAACAAGTTTTCTTTCAATTCAGTTTGAATTGCCAACGGATGCAATGTTGCAAGTGAGAAAGGTTTCGGTTATACGAAATTTGTGCCAAAAGGTTAGCTTTCTTTTATTGCTGGAGATGTATCGTACCCCATATATTTGCTTCTTATACTTACTTAATTGTCATTACCTCTACTTGTAAAATTTATTTATTTTTGACTGATTTCATCCAATGGATACAAATATTGACTTCTTTTTTTTTTTCTTTTTTATATCTTACGAGATTTTGTAAGGTGTCATTAATTTTTTTGGTGTAGTATGTCACATGATCTATACTGATAAATGAGGTGATTAGGGTCCTAGAAGTAGTTCAACTACTTTTACTTGTAGCTGACAGCAGTAGTGTCTTGTACTTCTTTTCTTATATTTCACATTGATATATCACTTAACTATTCTTTCTTTTGACTTTTAACAGGTAGGAGTATCAATTGCATCACGTAAATATGATCTTGATGCAGCATTGCCCTTCCAAAGTGGTGACATTCTAAACATCCTACCAGTTGTAAAACATTCAGTTCCAGTGTGTTCAGAAGCAAGGGATCTCATGGAAACAGGAAAGGCTCGGTTGGCTGAGGTACTATCTTGGATGACTTAATACAATGTGCAGATGTTCTTGCCACTATTGTGCTTGGCAATGTGCATACTATATGTTGAAGCATATATAACCTGTCTTATGATGCTCACGTTTTACAGGGATTGTTAAATGAAGCCTATGGTCTTTTCTCTGAAGCATTTTCTATACTGCAACAAGTAAATATATTCGATTTCGTTACCTTTGTCTTTTAAAACCCCTAGTATGTTTCTGAAGTTCGTTGATAATTGATACAGGTCACAGGCCCAATGCACCGAGAAGTTGCCAATTGTTGCCGGTAATTCTTCAATTTTATCTGCTTGTTATTGTATTTTATACCATCAGATCTGTAATCTCCAGATTGTATAACCTGCACCAAAATATTATCTTTATGGCATATTTGGCTTCAACTTTTTGTCATTAACTTCCTCTCTACAAAATGGCTGTACCCTGTTCTGTTCTGTTCTAAGTTTCATAAGTGGTATTTTCAAGAAGTTTGTATTGCGAGCTTATGCGTTTAACTGCACCAAATATTATCCTTTGGCACATTCGCCTTTGGTCTAATTCTTTGGGGAAGTTGGCTTAGTTTCTTCTTTATATTTGCATATAAAATTCTGGAAGAAATAATTAATAGTAGTAAAATTTGGAGATGCATATTTTTATTAGTTATTCTGCAGTTATGACTGCCAGAAAATGCTTAAGTTGTAGTCAAACTTTTCTATTAGAGCATCCCTGTAAGGTGATCTCACTATTTCAAGTAGTTATGTGAACCAAGATTGTAGATGACTTTATATTGCTTATCCCCATTTGCTATTTTTGGTCCTTTGTACAGTTTTCTTTTTCTCATGGGTTAATCATCTTAGAGCGTTGATTACTTTCATCATTGCACGGACAATTTCTTTTTTCATTTGCAAGTTTCTTGCTACCACTTAATTATGTTGCAGAAGTTGTATTTCACTGCTTGATGATGCCGTTGTTTTCAGGTATCTTGCAATGGTCCTATACCATGCAGGTGACATGGCTGGAGCCATCATGCAACAGCACAAGGAGTTGATCATAAATGAACGTTGTCTCGGTCTAGATCACCCTGATACAGCTCACAGGCATTGACTTTTTCTCAACTTTTCAATTCAAAGTTCAAACTTGTTATTTGATGACTAAGCTGTTCTATGATAAACCATTTCAGTTACGGGAACATGGCACTGTTCTATCATGGTCTTAACCAAACTGAGTTGGCTCTACGACACATGTCAAGAACACTGCTTCTTCTGAGTTTATCATCTGGTCCGAACCACCCTGACGTTGCAGCAACGTTCATAAATATTGCCATGATGTACCAGGATTTGGGGAAAATGGATACTGCTCTCAGATATTTACAGGAAGCGTTGAAAAAGAATGAGCGGTTACTCGGTCCGCAACATATCCAAACTGCGGTTTGTTACCATGCTCTTGCAATTGCATTCAATTGCATGGGAACCTTCAAGCTCTCTCTTCAGGCATGTATCTAATATGCTCGAGGGTTTTATCGTTGCCCGATCATTCTGGATTGTTTTGGAATATTGACTTTAAGCTCTCTATTACAGAATGAGAAGAAAACTTATGATATACTTGCTAAACAACTTGGGGAGGAGGATTCAAGGACTCGAGATTCAGAGAATTGGATGAAGACTTTTAAAATGCGTGAGCTGCAGGTAACTAGTAAAATCCAAAAGTTGAGTATAGTTTCTATTTGTAGTTCAATAAATGAAAAAAAAAAACTGCAGAATATACTATGTTTCAGTCAGTCTAGGTGACAACAGGGGAATAAAAGCCTGACTTTGGCAGTCTTGTAAGACAAGAAGCTGTGTGAACATTTTGTGCCTTGCTGTTTTTTATGACCTCAATAATTTATAATTGTTCACAATTTAATGGAAGAATGCTGTTTCTCATGAAGGGTAGGTAAAGCAAAATTAACATGAAATTTTTAAAGGGGAGCATATAGTACATTGAATAATGACTTTGGTGTTGATTAATGATTAATCAGCATTAGTCCTGGATGTTGGATCAATCTGCTGAGCTAGTTAATTAATAGCCTAAGGACATCCAGTGGCATCTTGATGCAATTCCAGATTTAACACATTATACATGACAAATGTGTCATATCCCAGAGTTGGATAATTTTGGTGCATAAATGACTAGTCTAGAAGCAATATCGAGTATTGAGATGACATGCAGGTCAGGAAACATTATTTACTTGTTAATTTAATGACTAATATAGTCTGTATTATAAAAGAAGTTAGTATGAGAGTAATGCTATATATGATTTAACTTGATGGTGTGTTCTCTTGTCTCAGTCAAATGCACAGAAGCAAAAAGGTCAGGCAGTGAATTCAGCTTCTGCTCAAAAGGCTATAGATATTCTGAAGGTAGATTCATTCATGTCTTGTTCATCAACTACTGTTCTGAACTACATGACAGCTTATCAACATGCATTTTTATTTTGTCATAACTTTCTACCATAAATTGTGTAAACTTAGTACAACCTAATGATTCTTGTTCTTTTGACTATTTAATCAAAGATCAAGAAAATCTTGTCAAGCTTTGTGTACATTTAAAATAATTATATAACATTTAAGATAATTATAAATGTACTGTTACATGACAACGTAGAAAAACATTGGAGATGATGCACTTCATATTTGCGATTGGAAAGAATTGTGACATGGCTTAGGGCTCTACAGCTATACAATCTTCCATGAGCACAACCTTCAATACTTGGCATTCAAAATAGTTAAATAATGTGTGGATAAAGCAGATATCAAGACCATTATACCAAAATTACTAGGAGTAATGATTCTGATGTAAGATTTATTATAGAACTTAATAAAATCAGAACAAATTCCATGAATTTTTCCTTGTACATGTAAATGTGAACACTTACGAGAGGAAAGCAACTTTTATGGCATGCAGCCACCAGTGCCCTTTTATTATTCTTGACATCTTTATTCTCCAGTTTTGATAATGGTATCATGTAACTTGTAAGTGAACTGAAATCTTAGATTGTCTTGGCGGACTGCATGTTCTTTTGTTCCTTTTCTGGTTGGAGCCATTTGTTAAGTATCCTCTTATTCTTGCGTAACATAGTAACCTGTTACTCCCAAATATTACAGGATGTTGTGTCAGTTTGTTAGATTGATTACTGATACCTGAAGTATTGGGGCAGTTTCTTATTCACACCTTATTCCTGTATCGCTGTTGTGCGATTCATAAAGAGTTACTTTTTTTCTGGACAGTCTAACCCGGACTTGGTACAAGCACTGCAGGCCTCCGCCCTAGGGGCAGGCAACGCCAGCTCGTCATCAGTCAACAAGTCCCTTAATGCTGCCATTATTAGAGAGGCTCTCCCTCGTGGGAGAGGGGTTGATGAGCGGGCAGCTCGAGCAGCAGCTGAAATCCGGAAAAAGGCCACAGCAAGAGGCCTCCTTGTTCGCCCCAATGGCGCTACTCCCGTTCAATCCTTACCATTGACCCAACTCCTCAACATCATCAACAATTCGGCTTCGGCTGCTGATTCTCCTCAGACAACTGAAACCAAGGATTCTAGTGCTGTCCCGACTTCAAATAGTGCTGTAGATAGTGATATAGGCACGGATGGATCTGCAAAGGACCATGCTCCTGTTGGTTTGGGAACTGGGTTGGCTTCGCTCAACTCCAAGAAGCAGAAACAGAAGCCCAAGAGTAGTAGTAGTAGTAGTAGTAGTAGTACATCATGAAGATGCAAACATTGAGCTGGAAACAGCCACAGCCCGGCCCTGTACATGAACAGGTCATTGTTAGTCGTCAGAATTCAACTCGATTCAACAGGTGAGATAAATATTTTGCTTAAAACAGCCAGAAATTTCAATGTTTTCCATTCAAGAGAGAATTTACTGTATACATCATCAGGGGGGAAGTTGCACCATGGTGTATTTGAGGCCATGGGTTTAATAAGTAGGTGCTCCTAAACCTTGTCACATGTTTTTGCAATTTTTAGGAGGTTTGAATTTTGTTGTATACTGATAAAAAGCGCCCTCAAGAGAAAAAGGACCCTTTTTGACTTGTAGTAGATGGATGGATGGATGGATAGAATTCAATAACTAATATCCTTCTTTGTCTGTTACAATTTGTGAATGTTGATGATTGCCAAATTGATAATATTTGCTCTCCCACAGTATTCTAAAATTTATTTTGTGCTTCGATGTTGGCCGTGAATTGCGGTTTTTTCTTTCTTCTTCGAAAAAGGTTTCGTTAAACAAAATCCAAAAAATTATAAATACTACATGATATGAATGAACATTTTGGAGTTGAGTTTAAAGATTATGAACTTAATTCTAAATTCCTAAATTTACTACTCATAACTTGTATGAGAGTAACAGTTGAATATATTTTTTAAGTCAAAAGTTAAAGGAAGCGATGCATTCAATATTTTAGAAAATTTAAAGATTATTCTGTAGCTGGTGAATATTTTGAAAACTTAGGGGTTTGTAGATCAGGTAAATCATAACTTTGTCAATTTATAAAGTTAGACGTGAATAATTTTAAAAGTTTACACAAGTATTTAAAATATCAGTGTAATTTATGGGTATTTTTGAAAATTAGGGTGGCATTTCTTGTTGGCAACTAAAATATGAAGGTATCAAACCCCTTCATATTTGTATTTCAATATGAACAAAAGAGGAAAAAAGAGAGGATAATTTGTATTCAATACCTTGAACTTTTAAGTTTTAGCAAGTTATTATCATAATTATTTTCTCAGCAACTTATTATCATGAACTTTGTAAGTCATCTCAATCGTTAGAATTTAGACTTTTTTGCTCTTATGTAAATAAAAATTTATTACTCATCCCTAAATTTTACCTAAAAACAAAAGGGAAAAAATAAAATAAAATCCCAAACCACTATTCTCCTCCCATTTTTTCTTGTTCTTACTATTCTTGTTCTTATTCTTTTGGTTAATTTGTACTTGAACCCCATGAAGTTTTAAGTTGTTACTGTAAACGATATTAGTCGGGCTTGTTGGACCTAGTCACGAATAAACGGTTTATAGCAGGTCAATTGTCTCATCAGCATTGACCTGGACTAAACCTGTTACTTAAAGTTACGCCTAAAGTCGTTTGGCCTAAGTTTGATCAAATCTTTTTTAGGAGTTCAGGATTGTGTTAACCTGTTTGGTTTAGCGAAGTGTAAAGAAATTAAAAAAAAAAAAAAATCTGAAAATCGAGAGTTTGTATAGGCATTGCATATGCGTGTCATATGTTTGCATATTTTATGAGTTTCTTCGTTTTGAAGAAGTAGAATTTAAATATGAGAAATCATAAAATTTGGTGTTTAGATGGTTGTGTAAGTGAATTGGAAAATATAATTTTTTTTCATAAATTTATTATTATTATTAAGGATTATTTATTCTAAGTACCTCTAAGTTTTGGACTTATTACACGGGATAACCCTACTGTAGGCAAATTATAAGGGCACTACTACTTTTACTTGGGGCTAGCCCATTAATGAGCAAAGTTTACTCACACTAGCCCATTAGTTTACTCATACTAGCCCACTTTGAAACCCTTATCCCAAACACTCCCAAACCCTCCCCACCCCACCGGAGCCCTCCCCCCTCCCGCCGGCCGTTCTCCGAGACTTCGTTCTCCTCCTCCTTGTCGATGGCTCCCAAAGTCTCGAAAGAATCAAGGTACAAATCATCATTCTCCTTGTTCTATTGCATTTACAAAATTTTCCAAAATTTTTAAAAAATCCTATTTCATTTCGAAAAATTTGAGTGATTTTCTTTACATTCTTCAAATGAGGGCATACAAGTCCTGAATGTAGTTTAGGATGTAGTTTAGACGTTTACTTGGTTGATCGAACACGATTTTAGGGCATACAATGTCGACAATTGTCGACATTGTCGAGCAGTATCGGGCGGGACTGTAGATATTCCTACAGTCCTATATAGATTTAGGACTGTAGGAAAATCGACAGTCCTATTTATATTAAGGACTGTAGAATTTTCTACAGTCCTAAAATTATATAGGACTGTAGGCATTTCAACAGTCCTAAAAAATTAGGACTGTGGAAAATTCTGCAGTCCTGTATACTTATAGGACTGTAGAAATTTCTACAGTCCTGAATGTTAAATTAAATTATGATGTTAAAATAGAAATTATTTTTTTGTTTTATAGTCATGCCCCTCGGAAGGACACTGTGGATGAAGATATCATGAGAAGACGCCCTACTGCGTCGATGCGTAAGGAACGCACTGTTTCTCGTACTATTGAACCAGGCGTCACTATCCGTGAGCCCGAGGCACGCCCTGAAGTGAGGAAACGTCGATTGACGAAGAAGACTGTCACTCGTTCGAAGAGGCGTAAAACTTTGAATTAATTTGCTACTATTGACACTTTGAATGAATTTGCTTCAATTGCTATAATTTGAAAATTTGTTACAATTGCTACATACATACAATTTGTGTTCAAATTTTGCTACATACATACAGTTGTCATTTCTTTATACAGTGTAGCTAATTTTACTTATAACTGTGTATACAGACAGTGGATAAAGTTTAGGACTGTCAACAATTTGACAGTCCTACTTTCTTCCAGGACTATAAAAATGTTGACAGTCCTAAACTTTACCCACTGTCTATGGGCAGTTATATGTAAGTTTAGGACTGTCAACATGTTGACAGTCCTAGTATATACTAGGACTGTCAACATTTTGACAGTCCTAAACTTTACGCCAACCATCTTTACGCCAACATAGTGATAGTGGATAAAGTTTAGGACTGTCAAAATGTTGACAGTCCTAGTATATACTAGGACTGTCAATATTTTGACAGTCCTAAACTTTACCCACTGTTTATTTGGCTTTTACGCCAACCATCTTTACGCTACGCCAACCATCTTTACGCCAACATGGTGACAGTGGGTAAAGTTTAGGACTGTCAAAATGTTGACAGTCCCATTATATACTAGGACTGTCAAAATTTTGACAGTCCTTCCAATTGGTAGGACTGTCAAAATTTTGACAGTCCTAAAATTTCTATTCTGTTAATTTATTTTGTTAATTGGTGGGAGGGCCAATTTATTTTGTTAATTTTATGTTTTATTTAAGAAAATATATTTTACCGAAATAAAATTAAAATAAATTAACAGTAAATTTACTGTATTGAAATTTCAAAATTAACAAAAAATTAAAATAAATTAACTCAGTTGTCGATATGTTTCAAAATTTCAAAATATCCCAAATTTCTATCCTTAAAATTTGTTAAAGTATTCTGTTATTTAAAATAGTAAATTTATTATTGGTACATTAAATATTTTGTAAAAACAAAATTACCAATAGTAAAATTTGGAGGTCGAAATATAGTTTTTTTGCGATTCTAAAAATTTGGGAAGTCCGTCAAACGATGAAACAGTTGATCCCGAAGTACTTTTCCATACGGTCATTTTGGCACAAACTGGAGCTTGTTTCGATCTCCCAGTCAAAAGTTATGATACTTTAAAGTTTTATATTTTATATTTTTGCCTGTAATATGTACATCTTACTTCGGATAAAAATTCTCTCTACACGAATTGTGTTACTCTCGTCGAAAATATACAAATCGATCTATTGTGTGACGAAAAACAATTTGAAAACAAATAGTTATGGCCGTTCGAAGTCTGATCGACGGCAGACGTAATATTCGTACGATAGATTTTTTTTTTTGGATTCAGTGATAACATATTTTATTTTGGATGTTAAACTAAATAAAAAAAAATAAAAATCCAAAACTAACTAAATAGAAAAAAACTAAAAAAAAATCCTGACAATTAAAATGATTTTACAGTCCTCATTGTTTGTGGGACTGTCAAAATTCGGACAGTCCTAGTTTTATATAAAATTTTCAGTGGGTTAAAATTAGGACTGTCAAAATTTTGACAGTCCACATAGTTTGTGGGACTGTCAAAATTATGACAGTCCTAACAATTTGTAGGATTGTCAAAATTTTGACAGTCCTTCCAAGTGGTAGGACTGTCAAAATTTTGACAGTCCTGATTATAACAGTCCCGGGTTTGGGAGTGGCAAACTTGTAATTATCAATGATAACAATTTGGGCTAGCCCCAAGTAACTTTTAGGATGGCAAACTTGTAATTTTTTGTAAATTTTCAATGGGCTAGCCCTGAGTAAAATGTGTAGTGCCCTTATAATTTGTCCTACTTTAAAACAAATTACACTGACCACCCCACTCTTTAGAAAAAATAATAATAATAGGGGTAGTTAGTGTTATAACTTTTCATTTTTATCTTAAAACATAGGGGTGGTCAGTGTAATTAATTTAAAAATAGGGGTACCCCGGGTAATAAGTCCAAAACATATGTGTAGTTAGTGTAAATAACCGTATTATTAATTATATCTCATAAATTTATTATTTCTCATTAGTTATGAGCCATAGGCTTATATTCCTACATGATCCAATGCACATCAATGTGTAAATGGGCCGGGCGGTCCGGAATTTGGCCCGGGACCGACCAGGACCCGGTCAACGACCCGAACCGGCTCGGCCCACCCCCTCCGCAGGTCCGGACTGGGTCATCAAAATTGCGGGTCATCAAAATTGGCAAGTAAGCCCGGCCCGCCCCGGCGCTGTGTGCAACAGTGCGGGTCCGGACCAGTTCACGGTCGGCCCGGCCTGACCCGGTTTGTTTTATTTACTTTAATATATATATATATATATATATATATATATATATATATATATATATATATATATATAATATCTTTTTTTATGACCGGGTTGTACAATATTTTTTTTTATAAAGCCAACTGACTAGGGTAGTAGTCATTTGTGCCCAAGAAATCACCTATAGATCTCTATTTAAAGAGCATATCTCCTTTCACCCATATGTGCAGTCGATGTGGGAATAAAAGTTCTCTTTACATATAAAATCTTCCAACCATGTGCTACATAGAAATGATAACATTTGCTAGTTTTCTTTTATTCATTTAGTCCTACATCGATTGCACATATGGATGAAAAGAAAGATGCTCTTTAAATAGAGATCCATATGTGATTTCTTTGGCACAAATGACTACTACACTAGTCAGTTGGCTTTACAAAAAAAAAAAAAAAAATTTACATCTTGCCATTTATATTGTCGAGAATTATAAATTTTTTTTTTACTAACAAATCACTTATAATTTTCTATTTATTATATACATAATATATTTTATAACTTATATTATATATAATATATATAAAAATAAAAAAAATCGGGCCGGCCCAACCCGGAACCGGCCCAGATCCAGCCCGGTCGACCCGGATCGCCAGCCACCGGGTCATCGGCCCGGGCTGGGTCAGCCTTCAGCACCTACGGGGCAGCCCGGACCGGTCCACGCTTAGGTTTGAACCCGACCGGCCCGAACTTGGTCAAAACCGGTCAAACCAGACCTAGGTCCGACCTATTACACACCTTTAAATGTAAATGTGGACCAATAATAATGGAGTGTACTAGTACACATGGGTGCACATGGGATGTAGGAGTCCATTTCTGTTGGTGTACATGTGCATGGCTCATGTAGAATATGAGCATATGACTCATATCATGTTTATCTTAAAATAATAATAATAATAATAATAATAATAATAATAATAATAATAATAATAATAATAATAATAGTAATAATAATAATAATAAAAATAATAAAATAATAATAAACAACTATGGTTGGAGGTGCTTCATACCACACACCATATTATCTACAATATAGAATATCATACACTTGTATTTAATATTATAACAAATACAACATGCAAATATTTGTCCATATAATTCTCATCCAAAAATAAAAAAATATAGTTAATACAGAGTGATGCTTTTAGTATATAACCCTAACAATCTTTCACTTATACTCAAAATATTGCTTTTTAGTATACTGTTATAAATCTTCCACTTATACTTAAAGCTATGCTGCTACGCATCTGACTCTCATTCCCATCGAAAGCAAGACAAAACCAAGAAGCAAAACAACCAACGAAAACTCTTGGACTTATTTTAATAGAAGCCGTTCCATAAATTTGAAGGGTTCATTGTATTTCGTCCGTGTTGATTTTGTGGTAAGGTTTCCCCGAGACTCAATTCTCATCCAAGTCGAAGTAACAAGTGTTCCATAAGTAACCATTAGGAGCGGGACATTACATAATACTCCACAGAGAAGAAGTTTCATCCCGAAACTTAAGAGATCAAGGAGTCGATAAATGATGCATCAAGAGGTCAAAGGAATCAGACTCACCAACATCGTGCCCGTTTATATCGCGCTCAATATTCAACTGATAAACTCTAGGACTTCTTGTTTGATCAGTTTGTCCATCAGCTGGGGCTGGGTTCAGATTCTGTCCATGTTCTGCATTGTCTACATGGTTCTCTGGAACACTTCTCTTGACCTGACAATCTCTGAAGCTATGGCCCCTCTTACCACAGATGAAGCACTCTCTATTTTTTGTGTGACAATTTCCAATGCTATGGCCCTGTCTGCCACAGAAGGTGCACTTTTGAGCAGGCTTCTGTTCACCTTCTATCTTCTTCTCCCCTTCTTGGTATCTTTTGACAGGAGGGTTTCGAGTAACTAATGCCCTCTCGGAAGCACTCCGTGGCGCATATTACTCATTCTGAACCGCTGCCTCAAAAGCTTTTATGAAGGAGGTACATTCACAGTTCATAACATCTTTCCTAATGTCGTCATTCAAACCCTTTATAAATCTGTGTGTACAGGCCTTCTCATCAGGAATCAACGAGCTAGCAAACTTAGCAAGTTTGGAGAATTTCCATTCATAGTCCTCGATGGACTTGTTTCCTTGCTTAAGTTCGATAAACTCATCTTCCGTTCTCTGTCTGAAGGCCGGTGGAAGGTATTGCTACTAGAATACTTCATTGAACATTTCTCAAGTAATTTTGCCATCTTGGCGCTTTGTGGCAAGATCCAGCTTCTTGGTCTGCCACCAATCGTGTGCTCGTAACCGCGGCTGTATAACTGCACACACCACCCTCTTGTTCACAGGTATCCCAGCAAATTCGAACAAGTCCTCCAGCTTGGCGACCCAGTCCACTACCTTATCCGGCGCGACCCTGCCTTCGAACTTAGGAGGGTTCAACTTCAGAAAATTAGCACCTTTAAAGAAAGATTTCCTGACCGCCTGCGGAGGCTCATCAGCTTCTGCTAGGCCTGCTTCTCGAGGCGCAGGTGCGGCTGCCACAGGTGTTACGGCGGTTCCCGATGCACTACTATTCGTGACCAAGGTCGTCATTATCTGAGTCAAAGAGTCTAACTGCTTCTGTTGTGCTATGGCTCAAGCATCTACCCGTTGCTGCTGTGCCTCAAATTGATCCTGTTGGACATTGATCGTTCTTGTTGATTTTCAAACATGCCAATTAGCCTATCGATTTATTCATTGTTCTCGCTCGCTGCGCGTGATGTCCCTTGGTTACCTGTTTTAGTTATCTTGCTGCAGAAAAGAGTAGCTTGAATTAGTCTCATAACGTATTATGGACTTATTGCATGGGACATTGGATTTTTATACTCTTAGGGATATTTTATTCTCTCGATTTACTTCTATAGATTCGAAATCATTTTCAAAATTTGGGACTTTTTGAAACCGTTTGAAAAATTATATCATTTTTTAAAATGATATTTGAAGAGGCCAAGGACGTAAAGCCGTGCTCTGATACCACCTATTATGTCCCGGTCCCGTAAGGCCGATCGTCCTCGCTTGGTCACTATGGAACCGATCGTCTTCGCTTGGACATGCCGTGCAAGCCTAAGTTGCGCTTGCACCAGGCATAGTACCTACACAAGACACAAGTCAGACAAAAATATACATGTATAAGCACGAAATATAAATACAGAGAACCAAAGTTGAACACATTTGATAGGAACATAAAATACTTTCTTTATTGAATACTTGAAGATTTGGATTACAATGTACTTGCTTGGTTGGGTTACAAAATATGCCATAGATAGCTTACAACTCTTTTTATAATCTTAAAACTAGCCACAACGTCCATACATTATATTCTTTTAGTAGAACCAAAATCAAAACATCTAGCAGAAGAGGAGTTTGCCCACAGGAGAAGAAAGCTAAGGAAGAAGCACGAGTACGGTCCCTCTAGAAGGATGCGCTAACGCCGATTCAAAATGCTCGCCAAGCTCTCGCTACCAGAACCTGAAGATTTGCCCACAAACGTGGGTCAGTACTACAACATGTACTGGTGAGCGACCGTGGCCAAACTCACCTAGAAATCCACACTAAGTAAGCATATGAAGCTAGCATAATTAGGTAATCTTTCTACTTGTCTAGTTTTTTTAACAATTTGCAAGGAAACATAAACAATAGATAGACTATGCATATGATAATTCTTACCCACGATCGAGCGGTTATCCCTGCAGCAGACACACAAGTTAGCAACAATTTGCATATATGTATATAACTCATGCATCTGTGTTGGCATCAAGTGTCAAGTGTGCATAGGAGATGACTTATCATACGACCTAACTACATGATGGTCCATGGGAAAATCCATTCTCTATAGACGTGAACACCCCCCTGATCGCGAGGACTTCTTTGTCTTAGGGTATTCCTCTAATCCACCCAAGGCGAACGATCCCCAGTACCCCAAAAACCGTTCATGGGATCTCTCCTTATGCACAAGTTGTCTAAAGATCGATGCATAGAATATAACTCTATCATATAAATTCTTACTATGTAGCATGTTAGACTATAAAAGGGTGAAGCGCGAAGGGATGGATGTCTGAGAACATCTCCATCTATCTTTACTCTATTCTTTGGTAACCTATACGAGATTTCTATAAACATCTCTATGCAACATATGAGTAAGGAACATATACACATCTATTTGAACAAGCATTTGCAACAGTTATATATTTATAAAATCAAGCATGCCGTTTATCTCTTTTAGCTTATTTCGTTTTGTAAGGCATCATTTGTATAGGAACAAGTAACTTGGGCAGACTAGAGATCATTTTATTAAGGCGTATGGACTGAATGATTCATCGAAGGGCCTAAGCCACTCGCCGATTGAATCAAACAAGAAGATGGAGAAGCCTTATGCAACAGTCACTCCTTGGTTATGCGTCCTGAAATTACAACAATACTTGGTTAGCATCCTTCGATCTCTTTCCCTTATAATTCAAAAAGAATGCGCAAACGAGAAAAACGAATCATGAAAACCAAGTCATCGAAAGCAAGACAAAACACAAAGCAACACAAAACCAAGAAGCAAAACAACCAACGAACACTCTTGGACTTATTTTAATAGAAGCTGTTCCATCAATTTGAAGGGTTCATTACATTTTGTCCGTGTTGATTTGGCAATAAGGTTTCCCCGAGACTCGATTCTCAACTGAGTCGAAGTAACAAGTGTTTCATAAGTAACCGTTAGGAGCGGGACATTACACCATGTATATATTGTATGAGATGTTTAGATAGTAGAGTTGACCTAGACAGTGATCTACCGTCGATGCTGTGACGTAGACTAGGCGTTGCTCACTACTCGTGCCCTTATTCTGGGTGTGGGTCATGACACATTTTTAGTGGTGGCCCATGCAGGTCAAGAGTCATATTTTGAGCGATATCGTAGTTGTGCTCACCTAGAGTACTGCTACGAGCCTGATTTAGGATATAAGATTTAGGCTGAGAGTATACTCAATCAAAACTAGAAAATAATTCCAAATATCTGTTTGCTATCCTTACCTATTGAATATGCTTTACTTTGAATAAAATCTGTCTTTCATTGGTGTTATCGTATCTTACTCAAGATTGGTTCCTTTGTTTCAATCTATCTTCAAGATGCCGTCGAAGACACGTTCCCAACACTCAGGTGCAATGTCAGCGAGGTCAGTCACTTCGTCGCCTATGAGGGCAGCACCAGCAGACACTGTTCTAGCAGATACATTCCAAAGGTCTGCTTCACCAATCCAGATAGGCATTTCTGCAGCAGCTTTTGGGGGTGCTCCACCTCCGGTACAGAGGGCAACACCGACAATTTCAGGAGATCTTTTACCCCCACCATCCACTGTCGATCAGAAACAAATATTTGTGTTCTTTCAGCAGATGATGGAGGTACAACAATGCCAATCAGGGGTTATGAGACAGGACATTGAGAATGCTCACCATATTATGCTCGCAGTAGTCAAGAGAGTCACCTTAGTCCAGCCACAGATGACACCACCTCAGTTTACCCCGCAACAGCCAAGGCCGGGGACTATTATAGATTTCTAGAGGATGGGGCCGAAGGACTTTAAAGACACTGAAGGGATTATTTATGTTGATGATTGGATAAAAGATATTGAGTGAAACCTACGGCTGGCGCAAATTCCAGAGAGGTTGTAGGTAGAGGCCGCAGGAAGCATGCTGTTTGACATCGTATTGACTTGGTTCAGAATGGACCCTATGATCTCATCACCGGGACTTACTTGGAAAGCTTTCAAAGAACTCTTCAAGAAATTTTTTTTTCCAGATGTGGCTCTAATATCTCTAGAGAGCCTGTTTCAGTACCTCGTTCAGGGATGTATGACGGTGGATGAGTATGTGGCAGAGTATTACAGATTAGGCCACTTTGTGGAGGGGCAAAACTCCAGAGAAAGGGCCAGAAAGTTCAGAAAGGGCCTGAACAAGGAGATCAAATCACATACGAATGGAAACCCTATCGCTACTTTTGAGGAGATTCTGAGGCAGGAACAGTGGGCAGAGGATGATCTAGAGCTTGGCTCTAAGAGGCCAAGGGACACATGAGGATCTAGTACTAATATGGGTCCAATGAAGTGCCTCACTTTTAGCAGAAACATCAGAGGACTTTCCAGTAGCCGAGGCAACAGTATCATGGACCAGCTAGAGTGCCGGTACATCAGACGTACATGATCTAGAGGCCAGCTATTCCTTGCCCATTCTGTAAGAATCAGGGACATAGTTGGGATGCATGTAGGATGAGATTGTGCCAGTGCTTATTCTGTAGATTAGGAGACCATCAGTTGAGGGCTTGTCCTAAAGCTCCAGCTCGTCCAGCTCAGGGAGAAGCTCAAGCACAGAGAGCACCCGCGAGACCACCAGTGGGACAGCAGAGAGGACCTCCTCTAACACCACAATAATAGCAGTTCGCTCAGCACCAGCTACAGTAGATAGGTGACCAACGACAGGGGTGAGCTTTCGCCTTGACCGTCGAGGTGGAGGAGCCAGTCTGTGATATTATTTCTGGTTTAGTCTATCTTGATTCTTTTTCAGCTCAAGCTTTATTTGATTTCGATGCTTCACATAGTTTTTTATCTGTATCTTTTGCTCTGAAACACCATCTTGAGACTGAATCGTTGGCGAGGACTTGCAAGATCACGACCGGGGGTGGCATTATCCTGGTCAATGATGTTTGCAAGGATCAGAGAGTTTTTTTGGGAGTCCGAGAGTTGAGCGTGTGTCTAATCCTAATACCACTTCCGAGCTATGATATAGTACTCGGGATGGATTGGTTATGTAGGCACCATGCTAGTATTAATTATTGTGGAGACAAAGTTTTATTTTAGGCGCCAGGAGAGCTAAAGTTTGAGTTTGCCAGAGGAGCAGGAGAGCAGATAGAGGGTGATTTCTGTGGAGGTTTGGTGGAAGAGCAGGAGCCGCCACATCCATTGATTGTAGAGTATATGGATGTCTTCCCGGAGGAGTTGCCGGGGTTGCCACCGAACAGAGATGTGTAGTTCTCTATAGTCTTAGTTCCAGGCGCATAGCCGATATCACAACACGTCTATAAAGTGAACAACAATGAGCTGGCAGAGTTAAAGAAGTAAGTAGATGAGTTGCAGGACAAGGGCTTCATCCGCTCCAGTTCATCACCGTGGGGTGCTCCGATATTATTTGTACCGAAGAAGGTTAGGTCGGTACGCATGTGTATCGACTACAGGGCACTCAACAACCTCACTATCAAGAACAAATACCTGTTGTCGCGGATTGATAATTTATTTGATCAGTTGAGTGGGGCGAAGGTATTTTCAAAGATAGACTTGAGGTCAGGGTACCACCAGGTAAAAGTTAAGAAGGAAGACATTCATAAGACAGCTTTTAGAACTCGGTATGGGCAGTTTGAGTTCTTGGTAATGCCATTTGGATAGACCAATGTCCCGACGGTATTCATGAACCTGATGAAAAAGGTGTTTCATCATTACTTGGATCAGTTTGTGGTAGTATTCATTGATGATAAATTGATTTATTCGAAGACCCCGGAGGAGCATGAGAATCACCTGAGGATAGTTCTGGAGACCCTCAGGAAGGTGAAGCTTTATGGCAATCTTTCAAAGTGTGAGTTCTTCCTTGATAAGGTTGAATTCCTCTGGCATGTGATTAGCGGAGATGGGATCTTAGTAGACCCAAAAAGATTTTAGTAGTTGAGTCGTGGTCTACCCCGAGTTCAGTGGCGGAGATCAGGAGTTTTCTTGGATTGGCAGGCTATTATCGGAGATTTGTTTAGGATTTTTTCAGGATTGCAGAATCGATGACTAAACTAACCAGGAAGGACGTGGAGTTCGTCTGGACTGAGGATTGTCAGTCTGCTTTTGAGGAGATAAAGAAGAGGTTGACTACAGCTCCAGTATTTATATTGCCATCAAGGACAGGAGGGTTTTCTATATACAATGATACTTCGGGTAAGGGTTTGGGTTGTGTGTTACAGAAGAACGGGAAGGTGATTGCCTATAGTTTCAGGCAATTACGTCCGAATGAGAAGAACTACCCTACTCGTGACTTGGAGTTGGCAGCCGTTATTTTTGCCCTTAAGCTGTAGAAGCACTACTTGTATGGAAAGCGGGTAAAGATCTTTACAGATCGCAAGAGTTTGAAGTATGTGTTTACACAAAAAGAGCTCAACATGAGGCAACGATGATGGTTGGAGTTGATGAAGGACTTCGATATTTCTTTGCAGTACCATCCAGGGAAGGCCAATATAGTCGCGGATGCTTTGAGCATGTATCCAGTGGCTATGTACTTGACAAGGGAAAAATATTTATTTGCCGATCTTGATAGCTTGGGTATTGAGATATTAGTTCATAAAGTTGCAGCACAGATGTAAGAACTCCAGGTACAGTCAAAGTTGATGGACCGGATCAGAGCTGCACAGTTCGAGGATGAGTCTCTGAGGAGCATTAGGGCACAAGTTCGGATACGGTTGGCAGAGGACTTCAGTATTACAGATGATGGATTATTGCGGCATGGTACCAGATTATGTGTGCCGAGTGGAGCATTGCGCGAGGACGTTCTTCAGAAGGTACATCGATCTCAGTACTCTATGCATCCAGGTGCCAACAAGATATATAGAGACATGAGAGAGCATGTTTGGTGGTATGGTATGAAGCGGAAGGTGGCTAGCTTCGTATCCAGATGCTTGGTATGCCAGCAGGTAAAGGGAGAAAGATAGAGGCCAGGTGGACTGCTTCAACCTTTATCCAATCCATAATAGAAGTGGGAGCATGTGACAATGGACTTTGTTTCGGGGCTTCCACATTCTCCAGGAGGGAAAGACGCAATTTGGGTCATCGTTGACAGGTTGACCAAATCAGCCCACTTTCTGCCATTTAAAGTGGGTACGTCTATGAAGAAGCTTGTGGAGATGTATGTGCATTAGATAGTCAGATTCCATGGAGTTCCTGTGAGCATAGTCTCTGATCAGGATGGTCTCTTCACGTCCCACTTCTGGCAGAGTTTGCAGGCTAGCTTGGGCACTCAGCTCAAGTTCAGTATCGCATATCACCCTCAAATAGACGGGCAATCGGAGAGGACTATCCAGACTCTCGAGGATATGCTACGCATATGTGTTTTGGATTGCAGAGGCTCTTGGGAGGATCATCTTCACTTGGTAGAGTTTTCTTACAATAACAGCTACTAGGCCAATATCGAGATATCACCATTTGAGGTATTGTATGGACGAAGATGCCATACTCCATTATCATCGGATGATGTTGGTGAGAGATCCTTATTGGGACCAGAGATGGTCATGGATGCAGCTGAGAAGGTGAAGCTCATCAGGGATAGACATCGGGTGGCGCCGGACAGACAACGACATTGGGCCGATAGCCACCGGAGACTATTGGAGTTTGAGGTATAGATTTTTGTTTTGCATTACTTGTGATTGCTTATTGGTTAGAATGCTAAGGCTGTGTTTTGTGATAGGTTGGTGATCTGGTATTCTTGAGGATTTCTCTGACACGGGGCATGATTCATTTTGGTGGAGGTAAAAAGCTTAGTCTACAGTACATTGGACCCTTCGTTGTTCTTGAGAGGGTCGGTGCAGTTGCCTACAGACTAAACTTGCCGCTGCATTAGATGGAGTACACAACGTGTTCCATGTGTCACAACTAAAATGATATATAGAAGATCCTAGCCATGTACTAGATCACTCGGAGATCGAGGTTGGTCCGACTCTCAACTACCCATAGCAACCTGTGGAGATTCTGGATCGCAGGGAGAAGGTACTGTGAAACCAGACGATTTCTTTGGTGCACGTCGCGTGGAAGCATCACTCGCCAGAAGAGAGCACCTGGGAGCGAGAGGCCGAGATACGCGAGCGATATCCTTATCAGTTTGAGCCGTGGGGTATAATTCTTTCTTTCTTGTATTGATTATTTTTTGTAGTTAGTTTCTTCCTTAATTTCGAGGACGAAATTTTTCTAAGGTGGGTTGGATTGTCATCCTCACTTTTCCAGCTATAGGTGTATTTAATTTTAGGAATATAATATTGAATATAAATGTGATGATTTTATTAATTATTTAATTATGTTGAGCTATTATTATTTGTGACTAGTATTAGTTATTTAGTTAGAGACTTATGTTATTTAGTTTAATTAGAAAGACTAGCCAATATTTAGACTTGACACATATTATTTAGGATTGTCATGAAAATTAGTGAGCCCAACTTGGACCCAAGCCCATTAGTCATTTTTACTAATTAAATAAGGAGATTTAGTTAATTATAATTAGTTAGAGACTTCAAAGAATACCCACCCTTAATTATTCCTTATAATTCACCATGTAGGGGTAACTTAGACATTTAATTTTGCTTGGGGAAGGGTAGAATAGGCCATCCACTATTAGAGGGGGGTTCTTCTCTCTCTCTCTCCCCTCATTTGCATTCATTTTGATCCAAAAATTCTAGATTCCTAATTTTCCATTCTCCTCCATTAATTTTCTACTCAATTAACCTCCATTTCCTTCTCATATTCATCACTCTTAGAGCTTTAGAGCTTGGAGAAGTAATGAGCACAAGGAGGCGAAGCTTTGGAGCTAGAGATCGTGTCCGGATCGTGTCCAATTATATTTTTATTAGAAATTCATCTCCTAATTGGTAATTCCTGAATTTTCATTATTATAGCTTCTTTACTATGCATTTGACCATTAGGAATGACCCCATTGCATAGGACTACCTATAGGAACAAGTTCTAGGCTAATTTGCTTTGTATTATGGGTTCTATGTGGTAATTTATGTGCATGTTGGGGGACTTACGAAATTGACACATCAATTGTGTGTCATAAGATCAATTAGATCTAATTATACTTAGACCATGGTTATGAGATTAAGTACGTGTCCAAAAATGGATACGTATAGGCCGTATCATGCTATTACGTGATACGGTACGACACGAGACCCAATTTTGGGGTTTTGCATAATTAATCGTTAATTCTCCTTGTAGCAAGTTACTTTGGTCATATTATAGGGTGTTTGATGTGTTTATATGATTATTGATGAAGAATTTGGGTTTTGGCCTTTTACTTGGACACATACCATGAATATCACAAGTACACACTCTAAGTGTTTGAATAATTTTATATAGATATATAATGTATATGTGTGATGTATATATATATATATATATATATATATATATATATATATATATATATGTGTGTGTGTGTGTGTGTGTGTGTGTATACTAGTCTATATTAAACTTATATATCTATAATTACTTTGTGTGTATGTATGCGAGTGTGGGAGTGTACTGTGACACTCACAAGTGTTGTGTGTGTGTGGGTGTCAAGCAGTCAGGGAAAGGTTTAGCTAGTATCAGTTTCAGTAGCAACGTTAGCTAGTACTAGCAGTAGCTAGGTATAGAAGTAGTAGCAGCAGTGCACACTCGTGCACTGTTATAGAGCAGGACGTTTGCAACAACAACAGTTAAAACTATATTAGTAGTTGTATTTAGATGTTGGGGTATCGGTCTAAGGATGGTAGTATCAGCAAGTTATGAGGATGTCCAGACTTGTGCCAAGCATTTGATGCTCATGACAGTTGCAGTCGTGCAACATCAGCAGTATCAACGATTAACAGCAACCTCAGTGAGCAGTAGTATTTTGGGCATTAAGGTATCCTAGATGTTGGAGGTCGGGTATATGAGTAGAAGAAGGATCATTGTGTAACTGGGCAGTGGCTTGATAAGTGCTGCTATTCACAGGGTGCTCGATTGCTCTTCCCAAGCAGTACAACAAGTAATTTGAGGGGGAGGGATGCTCAATATCAGTGAGGGATTGTATTAATGAGTGAAGACAATCAGTGTTGTCTGAGTATCAGTAACAGTAGTTGTATTGGTATTGGTTTGGGGAAATATCAATAAATTATATACCTGTTAGTCTTATATGTAGTGGGTCCTGAGTTTGGGGAGGGAAGTATCCATACCTGATCTCAGTAGCTGTCGCAGTAGATTATTGGAGAGCATTGCAGCAACATTGAGGTAAGTTAGTGTTCATCATATCTGAAACTTGTATATAGTGAGAAACCAATGGGTGTATCATAGAGGTATCAGTAATAGGTGTTAGTGTTAGTAGTTTAAGTGTTAGCTAGTAGTTAGTGTTATGTTATTGTATCAGTCATACCCATGTGTCAAGTTGTCTACTTAGATAAGTAGCAGTGGTGATGATCATTTTAGACCTCATTAGTGTACACTAGTGAGCTAGTGTTATGATCTGTAGCAGCTAGTTTAGTTAACTTAGCTTAGAACTCAGTTAGTATAGTACAGCCCAGATTTATAATTAGGTTGTATCAGCCCCGTCATGAGATGTTATTTCTGGTAGTTCCTGGCGTATTTCTTGTGCGAGCCCCGTTGTTCTTGTACATGTATGGACACTGATTCTTGAGAAGATTAGCTCCCTTATCATGGAATCCTATGTCATAACGAGTCATGGTTGGATCCACTATACCAGTTGGGGGCGGGGAGTATTTAGTGTTGATATGTGATCATATTTCACAGTTCTTATTTTTCTTGCATAGTATTAATTATACACCACACGTATGATTAACCAGGCCATAATTTTTGATCAAGTTCCCAAGCCAATTATTTGTTGTTACTAGTACTCACTCACTTATATGTATTTCTTGATTCTATATATGATATTCAGATCTCTTGTATGTATTTGTCGTATTTTCTTATTCCTGTATATTTCTGCCATGCCCTATTCATCTTGTATATGCTCTTTATTTATTGTTATATAGTCTTTATCATTTATTGGAACTGCTATGAGTGGTGTACTTTTCTCTAATCCTAATTGGATATATTTTTTCAAATGACACTGAGGAGTGGTACCCCAATCACTATGGGCCTCAGGACGTAGTTGGCTTAGAGCTAGAGACTGTGGCTTAGGAGGGACTCATCCAGGTTGAGACAGACAATACTTTACCTGTAGCTCAGTAGATAGATTTATATTATACTGGATTTGTCTCCAGATTTGGCAGTTAGTACTCTTTTATATTTGAGACTCATTGGATATTATCTTCTGTCATATGAGTTGTATTATGACTCTTCACTTCTTTATATCATATTCGTGCGTTGTTCTATCTTATAGTTCTGTGATTGAGTATTCATATTTCATTGGTGGTGCTATATATCTTGATGATCATTATTGCTAGATAATATAGTTTACCCAAACAACGTTCTACCGCCGATGTTGCAGCATAGGCTGGGCGTACCCACATTCTCATGTCCTTACATCGGGTGCGGGTCATGACACTCCAAATACATTAAAACTACCAACCTACACTACCATATTATGGTGTATCATGATAAAGACTCCTCGTATCCAATTGTGGACACGTAAACCCTATCAAATCATGAATCATAATCTAAAATCATTGAGAAGATATTCCTAAAAATACCTAGTGGTCCAAATTCGGATTTTCTCTAATTTGGCCACAAAAGTCTATGTTACTTTTACAATAGGCATCAAAAGAACCTAGTTATTCATCTATGGGTAGTCCTTAGCCAAGAGAAGGTCCCTATAGGTCTAATATACTAATTAGAATAGAAATGACTAAAAACATAGGGATTTTAACTATTGGGAGATGGATTTCCAATGTAGCTCCTTCAAGTGGACACAAGTGTGAAAAATAGACACCAACTCCTAGTAAAACTCCTCTTCCAATAGTCTCTTAAAATCTTCAAGCTCCTAGTTCTGCATGGTGATGAAAATGAGAGAGATTGTGATTGATTTGGTAAAATTTGGTGGAGGAATGAAGGAATTTGGGGAAGAACTAAATTAGGGCTAGAATAAATAAAGTGAGTAGAAAATAATTGAGGCTTTCCCCCCTCTTATTAGGGCCAATCACTCCCTCTCTATGAGTCCAATACAAAATGTCCCATGTGCCCTCAAAGTTTGTCATGAAGTTATTTAATAATGGGGAGGGTTATATTCCTAATGAAATAAATATGCTATTCATCCTCTCAAATTAATGAGTTCAACCATGACTAATCTAATTGATTGCACTAATGGGTCATATCAAGTCTAGTTGGGTTCACTTAGGCTCACTAGCACTTAGTCTAACTAATGGGCTTACACACTAACCACTAACTACATTAAAAATATTAAGTATATATATTAATTTTAACAATTTATAAATAATATAAAATGACCAAAATACCCCTCTCCTTGAATTAGGTAGTTACAATCCTACCCCCTTTAGAAAAGTTTTGTCCTCAAAATTTAAGAATGGAAGTAGGCACGAACCGAAAGGATATCTCATTGTTCAAAGATAGGTATCCCTCACACATGTCGTCTCTTCTCTTCTAGATAACTACCTACTCATAACCTTACTATAGTCAAAACACCATCTAGTCATTGCCTAAGGATGTCCTATCTAAAATCATGCAATATACAATTCTATTAAAAAGAATCATTTACAGGTTATCAAACATGTTTGGCTATAATCCTATTAGTCCTGATATTGCAGTCTCTATTAAGGTTACTTCCTAACTACAATATATCACAAAATTACTAATACAACTATAAGATATTATAGAATTACACAGATCAGTAGATAGAAATGAAGAAGAATAATAGAACCTACTAACCCAACACCTGTAGCATCGGTCCCCTAGACCGTTATTGCAAAACTTCTGCCCCGCTGGGGTATCTCCCTCTGCTGGTGCATGGGGTGTCTCCCTCAGCTGGTGCGGGGCAATTTCTGTGCCACGGGTGGCCTAGCTGGACCTCTTACCTATCTCACACTAAGCATTCACTAAGCATCAACCTAGCCAAATACTTAATATCAAGGGTTACCACTTCTAATACTAATGGTATACTATGGTTCTAGGCCATTGCCACAGTTAACTCACTAGCACGTACCACTTAGGATACTATACTAATACTCCTAGGTTACTATATTCTGGAACTAGAAGGGTACTCTACCAGCACTCAGATTTCCTATACGTCCCTGTGAGATATATGAACGCATTCACTAATATGTCAACTCTTATTCTAGCTCACTTTTTAACACTCATAAAGTCTCATATATGTGTTAGTTCCTGCATGAACCAGAACATTGTTCAACCACTTTCTACTTTGTAAATGAACACTCATATCTCCTCACACTCATGTACTCTATTAGTACACCTTACCAATCTAGAATACTCTTTCTAGGATTGCCTACCCAAGTCTTGACACTATTTTCTTAAGGCACTAACTCCTATATGTGGCACTTAGATGATACTCTCATACCAGATTTCTCTTGTTTCTCATCTATACCTAGTATAGTAGTTAGTATGATGCTTGTATCCTAAACCTCCATAATACTTGAGGTACTCTGGATCTTGCTACTAAGGTACTCCTTCCATCTTGATATATGGTTGTATACCCAATTCTAGTACTCAACAATCACTCTAGGATACTTACCAGTATCTTGGCAATATAAACATATATAAATACTTTCTACCCACTATGACACTAAATACTAGACCATGTTATCATACTATTACCATTTTACCCATCATACAGTTCACTGATACATAGCCACTTACATACCCAATACACCTGTAATGTATCCACACTCACTGAAGATTACCCCTACAAAGGTTACCCTTCTTCTCTTACTGCCATGAATACTTGTACTCCTGGTGGCAGATACTAACTCATAACTATACATGTCATATGCACTTAATAACCTAGAATACCAACTTGGCACTAGCCTACCTAACTGACATACTATTGTAATTTCTAATACCCAGACTCTTACTACATTATACTCATGAAACTCCCATATTGTACTTCACTTCACCATCATGCAATTCACACATCACCCACTGTGCACTCGTGCACACAATTCTAGATACTCTACTTCCTTCCTCCATATATCACTCTAGCGGGAATCGAACCCACATCTTCTCCTTGGCAAGGATTTTAATTTCCAGGTAAGATGAGCGAAGACGAAGACACATTAACAACCTCAAATACTAGGTGATATACCCTCACTAGGCACATACATGTGCATACACATCTATCCATACTAATGCACAACTTTCACATGTAGCACAAGTCCTATACCTAGAACAATATATTCTAATACTATCATACTCACCTATACACTTATGGATACCACTATACCAGGGCATACTCACTAATATATCTCATGGATACATATCTCTACACAACCAAGTGTCAAGCACCAATATAATAGTGAGGCTCCATTAATTCCCAAAATAATTTCATGATATTTAATTGCTACTTGGATCACTCAACTATATGAACCTATATTCTTCTAAAACATACATGATGACTTGATACCAATACCTAGAATCACAAATGGGTATGCTACTTTCTCTCACAACTCTCTTATTTCTAATACCAAGGTACCAATCACTAACTATACTCTGACACCAACCTATTTGTAAGTTACCAACTACTACACTATCCAAGAAGCCTCAGGAACTAATAAAGGCAAAACTCTATAAGGAACTGAACTAGAGGCACTATAGATATCTCTATCCTGAGCTAATAAGGTGATGAAACAGAACTCATTGATATCAAGGTTGAATGGTAGAGATAATATATTAAGAACCAATTTAAGACATAATCTGATAATCATACATGTCTATATGAAATCATGTTACCCAGAATCCTCGCCACGCTAGTAAGCATAGCTACGATAAACTATAGAGTCCATAACTAAGGTACATACCTCTAGAATCATGGTATCTAAATTTTTTGTCCTGCAGCTAGCTTGGCTGCAAAAACTCTAAATTCTATAACCATGAGAAATATATCCAAAATTAGGCTCCATGTCTTCCTCAAGCCAGCTAGTATAGCTGCCATAAACTCTAGACTTCATAACTAAAGCAGACGATTACCTTTCTAACTGTTCCTATCCTTTTACGTTATCAGAATATACATCAACTTAGTCCATAAGATTTATCTCGATACAAGAATCAAATTCAACAACGGATAAGTATGAAGGCAAAGGTGAAATGAAGCAAGTAAAAATATATTCAAAATAAAATTCTCAAGGGTCATCCCAGGAATCTCTCAAGAAGTCCTAATTTATGATTGAGTATTCTCTCATCCTAGTATCCTATATCCTATTACAGGCTCATAGTAGTACAACTAAGCCATTGCACTACACGATATCGTACTATTTGCGAAGCCTGAACTGCATGGCCCACCAAAAAAATGTATCATGACTCGCACTCGGTGTCAGGGTACGAGTACGTGGGTACGTCTAGCCTATGCCGCAGCATCGGTGGTAGAACGCTATCTAGCTTAACAATTCTATCTAACCATCTCATACAATATATATATATATATATATATATATATATATATATATATATATATATATATATATATATATATATATATATATATATGAAACATGTCAATAATATCTCAACTCCATACAGTGGAAAATATGACGATATATATATGATAATCAATACTCAATCACAATAAAACTAGAGGAAGATAATGACACAATATCAAGTAGAAGAAATGGAATCACAAAGTCCCAAACTAGACATCATCCAATATCCAAGTCTAATAGTCTATCCATAAAACACAAATAGTCTCAAATATATATAACATGCCAAATGTCTAAGCTGGAGACATATCCAGTACAATAAGGGAATAGTTAAGTCTGCTATACTAGCTGAGTCTCCTTAACGGCTGGTACTAGATCATCCTACACTAAGGGTGCTACCTCAGCTGGCTCGCCATCATATGGGATATAGTGTGTAGGAGACCAGTCCTCTAAACAATCATCTAAAAAATATATCCAGTCAGGATTGGAGTGAAGTACAACCCAATAGCAGTTCTAATAAATAACAGAAGCTATGAAATAGTAATAACAATGAAAATAAATGATGAAGAGATACAGAGATAGTGATCATTACGATAAGGGAATATCATAAGAGGTAATGGAAATAACTGAGAGAAATATGATAGGAAATATCACTGTAATAAACTGGAATTAAAAGAAAATATAACAATAAGTGCCTTAAAATATTAGTATGATATGTGATCAGCTTGGGCCTAACACGGTCAACAAATAAAGGGAACTAGCTCGACCACATGTGCATTGCATGATCGGCTAGTTATCACGGGCTACACTACATCACAGGTTATAAGGTATGATCATATATCAACTAATACTTCTCCTGCCCCTGACTAGTACACGGATCCAAATCATGACATGTTATAATACGTAATTACGATGCACGGTCTACAATATCATGTACGATGATCACGATCTATATAATTATGAGGATATCACGGTAATCATGAAGAAAGGTAATCATGAAGAACAATATGGTAATCACTAAGTAATCATGAACAATAACATCTCATGACTGGGATCCACGTATACCAATCCATTTAACATTGTGTCAACAATCAAATATCTCAATACTAAATACATGTAACATAGAGACTATCAAATAAAAAAAAATTTAGAGAATGTAATCGTCTGCGTCCTGAGCAAATAGTATAAAATAGTATCCGAACTGGTGTCAAACTGACCTATATATGAAATTCTATATTATTTGGGTATAATAAAGTAATAACATGCGTAAAAGAGATAGAATATGGTTTTCTAGGTCAAGACTAGGTCACACTAGTTCAACTAAGCCAAACTAGGTCAAACTAGGTTATTATCTTAGTTTTAGGTCCATACCTAGCTTCTAGGTAGATTACGAGGATAAACTAGTTGATACTAGGTGATACTAGGTTGTGGTTAGGTTTCTTAGTCAATACCTTACTTGTATCACAATACCTTAACTATGGGTCAATACCTTAGGTATAAGCTAAATACCTTAGCTATAACTTATTACCTTGGCTTTGAGCCAATACCTTACCCCGTATCATGATATCTTATCCAATATCATGATATCTAGCCTATATCATAATATTATCTCGTATCTTGATATCTTCCCGATACCTTAGTAAAACTCAAATACCTAGACGATACCCTATACTAAACACTACCCCAACACCTTTACTTACCAACACTTTATGATACCAAGGTACTCCCTATGATACCACACTCTAATTTACCTTATATCCACCACTCTATTACCTCATAGATACTAACTTACTTCTAACTCAAAACCTTAGCCTACACCTTGACCACTACCTTAAGGTACGTATCTCATAGATACCTAACACTAGGATACAAGCTTGACACCTATCCTCATCTCGCCTTATGAACTTCATTCCCTCACCTGTACCTACAATAGCTATAGCCTTGCACCTGGACACCCTTTGGAATCTTAATGCTTTCATTAAAATCTAACTCTAACTACATACAACACACCCTTGCACTTCCATACTAGTTGCACATAGTACAAACTGTGCACATCACAGTGTACTACTAGCCATTCCAAACCTCCTTCAATGTGCAAATAATACCTCGTTTCTACCAACTGGGACTGCACTGTAAGTCCCTCTCCCTTATACTCTGTGCTATGCACTACAACCACCCTACACCCTACTGCAACCAGTCTTGCTTGATACCCCTATGTTTTACACCACCATCACCAAATACCAATACCAACACTTTAAACACAGCTACTAGTTCTATTAAAATGACCTAAGTGCCAATGCCAATCAAATTTGGAGACCCCTATTTGAAGGAATGTCAAAATATCTAAGAAATTAAGATCATTCATTTAATGCCTGCTATAAATTGTCCTCTTTGTGTATATTTCTGAAACAGTCCTTAGATAAAAAATAACACAATATTTAAGATCATTTGTTAGTTCACAAAGAGAACTATACAAAACATGGGAACATAACCATCCTTGAATCCAAACCAAGCCCAACTTTTATACTTACTGCTACTGGAGCCACCACTGCTGCTGACTTTGACTTGCTGATATGTGCTACAATTGTTGCTGCCATTGCAAGAAATGTTGTTAGAACTGCTAATCAGTGTACATTGTGCATATATACTCTTTTTCCCTTTCCTATTACTACTTGCTGCTACTATAGCTACTGCAGTAGACTACACACACTTCAACACTCATACTGTTCCATTATTCATACCACACACCCATACTAACCCATGAACACTCACAATCTAATATCCTCATGTATACACATGTGTATCATGATCCATAGCACAAACACAAATGCACACTCTCTAATACTTCTAACATTAGTGGTTCAATCCATAATTACTAGCATACAACCTCCACACCAACAACACTATCTCACACACACCCTCAAACACCAAGTAGCAAACACTTGGTGTGCAACACTAGGTTAGACTCATGATACTTATTAGTATCATATGTGATACTCAATGATACTCCTCCCAAATACTTTAAAATACCACCCAAGCACCATGAACATAAATAATTTATAAAATATGGTATGAATGATAATCTAAATAACTATTCTAATGCAATATGAGAAAATTGACATGCCAGGACTCCAAATACATTAAAACTACCAACACATACCAACGTATCATGGTATATCATGATAGGATTCCCCGTATCCAATTGTGGCAATGTAAACCATCTCAAATCATGATTTACAACCTAAAATCACTAAGAATATATTCCTACAAACACCTAGTGGTCCAAATTTAGATTTTTTCTAATTTGGCCACAAAAGTCAATATAACTTTTACAATAAGCATCAAAAGAACATAGTTCTTCCTCCTATGAGTAGTCCTTAGCCAATAAAAGGTCCTTATAGGTCTAATACACTAATTAGAATAGAAATGACTAAAAAATAGAAATTTTATCTATTGGAAGATGGATTCCCAATGTAGCTCCTTTAAGTGGACATAAGAGTGAAGAATTAACACCAACTCCTAGCAAAACTCTTCTTCCAATAGTCTTTTGAAATCTCCAAGATCCTAGATCTCCATGGTGATAAAAATTAGAGGGATTGGGATTGATTTGGTAAAATTTGGTAGAGGAATGAAGGGATTTGGGGAAAAACTAAATTAGGGCTAGAATAAATGAAGTGAGTAGAAAATAATAAAGGCCTCCCCCCTCTTATTAGGGCTGGCCACACTCCCTCTCTATGTGTCCAATGCAAAATTTTCCATGTGCCCTCAAAGTTTGTCATGAAGAGTTATTTAATAATGGGGAGAGTTCTATTCCTAATGAAATGAATATTCTATTCATTCTCTTAAATTAATGAGTCCAACCATGACTAATCTAATTGATTGCACTAATGGGTCATGTCAAGTCTAGTTAGGTTAACTTAGGCTCACTAGAACTTAGTCTAACTAATGGGCTTACATACTAACCACTAACTACATTAACAATATTAAGTATATATTACTATTAACAATTTACAAATAATATGAAATGGCAAAAATACCCCTCACCCTGAATTAGGTAGTTAAACTGTCAGGTTGTACCACAACCCTCCCACTACGATGAGGCACTATAGGTTATTGTGTAACATTTGTGACATGTTGTGTATTTACTTGTGGTTTCTCCTGTTGTACTGTTGGTACTGAAGTATTTGGTGTCTCACCTCTCAGTTCTTATAGAACAACTCTACTTATGGGTTTATGGTTCATCACATAGTCTTCCTCTAAGAATCGAACATTGGTACTAAGAATGACCTTTTAATCCTTAGGACTATAAAATAAACCTCCTTTTATTCCTCTTGGATAGCCTACAAACAAGCGTACATCTGTACGAGATTCCAACTTATCTGCTATTCCATTCAATAAATGTGCTGGACTATCCAAATCCGAACATGTTTCAGACTAGGCTTACGCCCGGTCCACAACTCTATGGGAGTATTAGATACTGACTAAGAAGGTACCAAGTTCAAAATATAAGCTACAGTCTCTAAGGCATATCCCCAAAACAAATATTGTAAAACCGAATAACTCATCATTAATCTAACAATCTCCATAAGAGTCCTATTCATTCTTTCTGCTATACCATTCTGTTGGGGTATTCCAGGTGTAGTCAATTTTTTATGAAATTTCAGCCTCTAATAAATAATTCCAAAATCTCCAAAGAGGTACTCTCCACCACGATCTGAACGTAATGACTTGATACATTTTTATGACGTTTCTTTGTTTCATCCTTGTACTCCTTGAATTTCTCAAAGCACTCAGACTTACGGTGCAATAAATAAATGTTTGAATACCTTGAATAATCGTTAATAAATGTAACAAAATATTCAAAGCCACCTCTAGCCTGGACAATTATGGGCCCACATAAATCAGAATGAACCAATTCTAATACATCTTTGGCCCTATACCCCTTCACCGTAAAAGGCCTTTTGGATATTTTACCTTCTAAGCAAGATTCACAGACTGAAAGTGCCTCTACTTCTAATGAAATCAAAGGCTCATCTTTATCCAATCTTTGAATCATTCTTAGATTAATATGCCCCAACCGCAAGTGCCAAAGATATGTTTGGTTCATACAAGAAGATTCTTTTCTCTTATTTAAGTTAGAAGACGTATTATTCATTTTCATAAGTTGCATTGTGGGTGAAATATGATTAATGACATACAAATTATCAACTAATGCACCAGAACATATAAAATGCTTATTTTTTTAATAACAATATTGTCATTAAAATAAACTGAATATCCATCCTTAACTAGCATAGAAACATAAATCAAATTTCTTATAAGTGAAGGTGCATAAAGACAATCTCTCAATGTCAAAGACTTATTTCTACCAAAAGAAAATATAACATCTCCTTCTGCAACAACCGCTACTTTTTTAGCGTCACCCATCAATAAGCATATCTCTCTATCACTAAGATGCCTGGTTTCTTGGAACTCCGACAATAAATTGCATACATGATTAGTGACTCCTGTATCTATACACAGGTGCTGGTAGATAACACCGTTAAATACATTTCAACTACTAGTAAATGCGATATACCTTCTTTGTTTCCTTATTTGAGAAGTGGACAATCACACTTCTAATTTCCTGACCCTTTGTACTTGAAATACTCGCCTTTCGATTTTTCACAGTGCCTTGAGATCCCATACCCTTCTTTGCTGAATTCACTTATTTTTGAATATTATTCTTCTTCTTACCGCCTTTCGGTTTAAAAGTAGAAGCTTTTACAGTCACATAAATATGACCATTCTGCCTAATGAAAGCCTCAACATCCTGCAGTTCTTTCACAAGTTTTGTTAAACTGTATAACCTTTTGTTTATATTATAGTTAAGGCAAAACATGTTAAAACTTTTAGGCAGAGTCCCGAGAATGATATCGACCTGGGTTTCCCTATCAATTTTAGCTCCAAGGATCTCCATCTCATTTAGATGACCCATCATCTTGAGAACAAGATCCCTTACTGGCATCCCTTCAGCCATAGTCATATTTATCAAACTCTTTATAGCAAACTGCCTAGCTGCCCTACTCTGATGTCCGAAGAGTTCTTGAGGTTGTACATCATGTCATAAGTTGTGGCCATAGCCTGATGCAGATGTTGCAGCATATTTAACATAGATGTCAGAATGTAACACCGTGCCATCTTATCTATCTTGATCCACTTCTTATAAGCCTCTTTGACCTATTCATTAGAATTAACATCAGGCTTATGAGGACATCCCTCATGGAGTACATATTTTTACTCTTCAACAGTTAATACAATATCCAAGTTACATTTTCAGTTAATGTAATTAGGGCCAGTAAGTTTATTTTCTTTAAGAATCACCATAAGTGGACTGAATGAACCCATTTTTAAAATTTTGAGAATCTCATAAATAATAATTATATAGGAAAATATATTTTAAACTAAATAAATATTGATTTCCTCAAAATAATAATAAAAAGTTCACCAACACCTTAAGCACAATAAATTTTGTATGCCACGACAGTGTAGACATATACCAATTCAACATTTCTCTAAGAAGGTTTTTCCTATTAATTTTACTATAATGTTTGTAAAAGCATAGAAAATATGAAGCCCATGCTCCCTCAAAACTTGACTCGAGCCGCATAGAGACCATGCGGCCAAGGGACTCGTCTAGCCTATAAAAGCATCATGCGGCCCAGAAAACGACGGAGTTAGGAGCCGCATAAAGCCATGATACAATATTTATTGCCTGTCATAAAGTTCTGACATAGAATTTATTGCCCTGAAGGCTTCGAGAAGCATAAGAAAGGCGGCATACTAGAACACAGAAAGTCACGTCAGTACATTAATGACTTTGTTAGACGTGCAGTGCCACGCGTTCGCTCATATGCGGCCACGATGCTATGCGACCAAAGTGTCCATAAGACCCAAGGCCGGACTAGAGCTCGTTTGCGACCATGAGTCTATACGGCCATGATACCATGCTGCCAAAGTATCCATAACGCCCATTCCGAACGAAAGCACGTATGCGACCCCGACTCCAGCATCCCTCAACTTCCATAATCTTTTTGTTACAACCGAAAAGATCTTTACCCAATCAGTGCTGACCACGTGTCCAGTTGACCAAGTTACGTACATAATGGGTTATAAATCTCGTCACCCAACCGAGTTTTTATTAACAACATATCACAACCAATGCCACGTGGCAGCCTGACCGTCATATGTGGCCAAAATTACTACCGTATCCTGTTGAAGGAGTCCCATGCGGTCACCAAATAGAGGCACATAGCATATGCGTGCGCATGATCCATCCATCCTAGATGGCTATAAATAGCAGGGTAGCATACAGAGACACAGACATACATAAGAGAGACTTCAAGAAAGCATTATCATTCTCTCGTCGGACCGTCAACGTAGTAAGAGATCCTCTGTAGTGCTCGATCTCCATCGTCACACTCCCCAGATTCAAAAAATATTATACTTAGATTTTTTGATTAAAATTTCTTTGTACTCTTTTGTTTGTTAAACAATAAAGCTTGTTCTACTTTGGATCAATGGCTAACAATGTAGCAACTCAGTTGGGGAGATCCTTCTCCTAGGATGAGAAGGTAGTGACGCAGTCTGATGCGACAAAGCTGGGTTCAACCCAGAAGATGTTGGTAGTACACTTCGACAAGCAAGCTTTCGAGGAAATGCTTTCTGCGGGAAGCGCGAGTCTTTCGCCAAGGCTAGCAAAGCCTATGAAGTCCCGCAGGACTTGGGTTGCAAAGGCTAGTCTGCCTCACCTAATTACAGAGCATTCAATCCCTGTCTCTCTACCTGATGGTTAAGACGCAGGTCACGCGTCTACCCAGGCCATCCCTGTTCATGAGGTAGCCACGTCTGAGAAAATGATCGCTCAACACTTGAGCTCTGGCAGAGAAAAATACTACGATGCCAGAATCTTGGGAGCTGATGCACGTTCCATGCGCCCACAACGAGGGGCACAGAAGAAGAACCATGCAGTTCCAAACTACAGGCGCCAGAAGTTAGCTGCATACGCCCTAGACATCAACATAGACTCTATCTTCGACAGAATCTCACGTGATGCTGAATCCATGCTTCTTACTGAAAAAGAAGAAAACTAAAAATTAGACTCCTTATATTATGCTCCCATACGTGCTAAGACGAGAAAGTCTAGGGCGGTGCGAGCTCACCAAGCTCGAGCCACTGCTCAGGTGGCTGACCTTCAGCATGCACCGTTAACTATAATGCGTGCCCTTGACTGAAATCTATACAAGACCGACCCATGTTCCCAGCCCACAGTGGCATGCAGACAGGGTCAGTCTCAGAAGTCTTCTACTCATAACTTGGGGCAGGTTCTTTTATGAACCCCAGGTCAGGAAGCAAAAATAACACCTACACAACTCGGTGCTTGGTCTATCCGTGCTCATAAGGAGGGTGTAAATGTCAATCATCCCTCGCCTGACATTGTGACATGATCAACCACAAGTATAAAGCAAGAAAAGCAACAATGACATGCGAGATGTCCCTTCCTGGGCATTGCTGCTATGCTAATGTAGCATTACCTGCAAATAGGCAGTCGGTGTAGCATCCACTTTCCAATTTGATAATAATGATTATAATAAATAATATACTAGTACTAATGTGAACTCATAAGGTGGATACCACCAATAAGGTAACACTAGGTCCTATGACCCATAAATATTTATTTTAGGATTTTAAAGCATAAATTCGGACAATTAGGATTTTGTAGGAATTTTTTATATTCATTAATAATTAAAATCTAATTTTTAGGCCTTCTAAGAATTTTTGTAGGAAGATTAGAGGCCCAATTTGGCCCCAAATATTTTTTTAGGGTTTAATATCCTATTTTACTTTTTTTAAAATTTTTCCATAATTTTTTTGGATATTTTTAATATTTATTTCTTGTTATTTTAATTAAAATAATTAATTAAATAAGTTTCTGTCAATAAAAAAAAAATAAAAATAAACTCTGCCCAGTCAGCAACCCCCAGGCCCGCCTGTCAGCCTTTCGCAGCCAACATGGCGAGGCACGCCTTTTAACGACCCGTGGGCGGGGGTGTGGGTGCAGCTCGGACTCCCGAGCCGAGCCGAGTCCGAATTTGACTCGGACTCGACCGAGCCAAGTTGTGCCGAATCGAGACCGTTCGTTCCTGAGCGGGATTGCTCATATGCTCGACATATGGTACAGTAAGCCGCGGCTCTCCTCCCCTCTGATTAGGGTTGGCCGATTATTAGAGAGGAGAGAGAAAGGGAGGCTTTAGGAGTTTGTTGGTGATAATCTTCGACTTTGCAAGGCCATTATTCATAGCTCTAGACTCCAAACTCATCCATATTTCTTGCGTTGGGACTGTAATTAGGTTAGATTTCTGAATATGAAATTTATTTTTAACAATCATGAAAATAAAATTCTAAAAAATTCGTGGAGTGTCGGTTGTCCAAAATCTGACACGTCTCGATATTTTTGAGATTCTAGGAGATCCCAAATCAGGATCATGAACTGCTGGAAGTTTTGGAAATATGACATGATAAAATTCCATAAAATTATTTTTCCAGAATTTAAAATGCAATTTTAATCTGCCAAATAATTCGTGCAACCTAGATGTAGTCAGGAAACAGACGAAACTGTCATCTAAGCGCCTTATTGGCCATAACTTTTTACCAACTTATGAGTTTATGAAATTGTTGATTCCAGCATTTAAGTAGCGCTAATATCTACACAAAAATCTTGATTTTATATCGGTTGACTTTTTGGTCGACAAAATGTCTAGATTGCGTGTCACAAATCACAAGTTGATAGATAATTGGGTTCTTTGGACAAAAATTAAGATTTAATCTAAAGTTCAGAATAATAGGATTAAAATAAGATATTAGACTAATTAATTCAGAATTAAATAAATTATCATTTGACGTGGTAATTCGTACAACATAGGCAATTTGGACTCGAATTTGGGACCTGATTCGTACCACAGCTAAGGACCACATGCGAGTACATTTTTGTAATTAATTTCAGTACCTGATAGTCTCTATAATGCATGCTTAGTATTTATTATTTGAACCTTGACTCTCGTTACACGGATTAGTAAATAGTAGATTCTTGTACGAGATATGTGACTTTCTGGACTATCGTTGTTTCTTCGTGTTTGGTTCAGAATCCATGTTGTACTAGTCGGGAGGAAAAATACTTAGTGGACGTGTGAACTACCCTTTCCATCCCATGGTCTTATTGGAATAATAGCAGCCATGCACGGCATGTGTCATTTGTCGAATTTTACCCTTAGCCGTTCACATATCCATAATATATTTTTAATTACGTATATTAATTTATTCCTATTTATTTCTTCCATACTTATAGTTATTTTCTATGATCACTTATGATTATTGTATATCATTGCCATGATAGGACTTTAGCATTTGGTTATTTTGATTGCCTTATTGTAATTTTAGTTTTGTTGCCATCATATATTCTTTACTATTTATCGCCTTATAGCATCTACCATGTGTTAGAACTGTTTTCACTATGATGTACTCGTTCAAATCATGATTGGATAACAATATTTTAGGTGACTACGATAGGGATGAGATCTCTACACATTATGGACCATATGTTGGCGATATAGCTGAGCCTGATCTTGCCCTTCAGGAGGATCATTGAGAGTTAGCAGCTCAGACACCGGATGCGATTGAGTAGTTTAGTAAAGTTGTTTATTATAGTAAGATGATTTGGACCAGTTGTTCTCTGTGACTTCTAATTATATTTTGGATATTATTATTTAGGATTTTAGTAATATTTGGGAGACTCTTTGGACCCACATTTATGACCGTTATTTCTTTATTATCTCTGGTGCCTTCATTCATTTTAGTGCCTGTGATTGAGTATAGTGTGAATATGCATATATGTTGTGAGTTTTAGATTATACTTGTGGATTATTGTACATCGTTCTACTGTCGACACTGCGGCGTAGGCTGGGCGTGCTCATGACTCATGCCCAAATACGGGATGTGGGTCGTAACACATTTTTTTGGTGGCCCATGTAGGTCGATTTTCTCATAAGGTTACGAACTCATGGTGGTACTTAAGTTAGTTGTACTACTGCGAGTCTGTCATAGGATATAAGATATTAGGAATAGGAAAATACTCAATCACAACTAGGATTCTGTTATGTTTAATTGCAAACCCTTATTTTCCTCCGAGTTATTGGACATCCCTCTGGATTATTGTCCTTCTTGAATACTACCTTATCTTTTGTCATATCAATTAAATCATTATTATTTTTAACCTTTTAGAATGCCAACCAAGACTAGAGCGCGCGGTTCCAGAGCAAATGGTGCTTTTCCTACATATACCGTATCTCAGGAGGCCTTATCAGCCAGATCTGGCGGCCTTCCTTCTCATCCTCCTCCTCCTCCTCTGCCACTATATGATCTCTTCAGAAGCATAATGGAGGTGCAAAGAGCTCAGGCAGAGGCCCAAAAGTAGTAGACAAAAATATTGAGGGCATGAATAGAAAATGACCAGCAAGTTGCCCTAGCAGCCATGGAGAGGGTTGCCCAGCAACTGCAACAGCAGTCCGCTCAGCCGAGGGTGGGTAACATTCATGACTTCAAGAAAATGGAACAACGGACGTTCAAGGGGACCTAGGGAATCCTCTACACTGATGAGTGTCTTGTAAACTCCCTCAACAAGTTTTGGGTAGACTGGGTATGGTGAGAATTTGGTTTAGCTTCAGGTTGTCTAAGGATTAAAAATTAGGGTTATGAAGACTGGTTCTTTAATTTATACTCTTGGTGTACCTTACCATTGCTACAATATTTGGAGCACAATAAAAGCCTTTACTTTTCAACAAATTTTTGCACTTCTGACTTAACGAGCCAAGCTAGGCACTGGATATTTCTGTCACTCACAAACACACTCCCTTGTGCTATATTTTAATTTCATAACTTTAACGTCACAAAATTTAACTTAAATCCTATGCCTTGTACCTATGTTGTTGCCATTGATTTGGGGACACAAATTTAAACCGTTTACCTAACCAATTAAAGGGTTAACGACTAAGACCAAGCCTAAAACGTCCATGATATTTGTGTCACTCACAATTGAGATCCCATGTACTCCCATTTTATTTAAGAACACCTATGACACAATATTTATTTATTTTGGTGAAATCGACTGAACTTAACCCCAACTAAACTCTCACACCCAATCACGAGACTCATACAAAACATCCAACACCCTCTCCATCCTACAAAATACTAAATACCATTTTTCCACATCAAATTCTCACTCTTTTTTCTTCATTTATAAACCCCAAACTTTAAGGGACCCAAATGCAAAATTAATGTAAGGTGTCAAACTCCTATTGGTGCAAACCAAATGAAGAACCTCTTTGGGTCATGTGATCGGTCATCACTCACTCACTCTCTTTTTGCATGTCACTATTTATTCTTATTAACTCATACTAAATCCTAGCCTTTGATTTAAACCTTCCCCTATTACAACCACCCATTCTCCCTATTTTAGGACACATACACCCACAATCCCTAGGCTGACCCTAATCCCAAGGAAACTCTCTCTCTTATCACTCTCCTCCCGCCCTCTCAGAGCTGAACTCTCCGCCATTCTTTTCTTCTTTATCTCATTCCCATTCTTCTTCTTCTTCTTCTTCTTCTTCTTCTTCTTCTTCTTTCTTTCTTCTTCTTCTTCTTCTTCTTCTTCTTCACCTCCCTTCGGCCAACACCACCATCGAACACCACCCTCACCACCACAGTCACCATCACCATTCCCATCACCACCACCATCACCACCACCGAACACCACCCTCACCACCACAACCGCCATCACCTTTTCCATCACCACCACCAACATCACCACCTAATACCATAATTCCCAACACTATTTAGCACCACCCTCACCACCACAGCCACCATCACCATTCCCATCACCACCACCACCATTGCTACCAACACAGCCAACTTTACCACCACTACCATTCCGTCAACACCACCACCATTGCCACCACCATCACCATCACCGAACACCACCCTCACCACCACAGTTGCCATCACCATTCCCATCACCACCACCGAACACCACCCTCACTACCACAGCCCCATCACCTTTTCCATCACCACCACCAATACTACCACCAAATACCACCATTCCTACCACCATTTAGCACCAGCCACACCACCACAGCCGCCATCACCATTACCATCACCACTACCACCACCACCATTTCCTCCACTACAGCCAACCTCACCACCACTACCATTCCGTTCCCCACCATTGCCACCACCATTAGCCGCCTCTGCCACCACCACAACCACAACATTACCACCATACCACCACCTCACGTTACCACTACCTCATGACATCACCACCACTGCCACGACCTTACGGCAGTAGCCCCACCATGGCTAACCACCACCAACGACAGCAGCAGCTAGGACACCACCTCCACCACTGAACACACCCTCTGGTATCACTCCTTGCTTCTTCTCCTTCTTAATTTATTTTTGCAACTCTTCCAATTCGTTCAAAACCCTAGTTAGGTTACAGGTTCCATTGAGCAATACTTATGAAAACTTTGTTAAATACCCATGTTTAGTTTATATCCAAGAATAATAGCATTCATTGTTTGGGGGTATATATATGTGAAATGCATGAGTTGATGAGGAGGATGTTCAAATAAATTTCTGTTAGGTAGTCTTGATAGTGTAATTGAAAGATGAAGATGTGATCATTCTGCATATCAAGAGGTGACAACTAATTTATGACTGATGAACTTGTGTTTATGGTTACATTGATGAGATGGATTGAGGATGAACATTGTTCGCAGTTGATCAAATCTACACTTGATGATTACTAGTGTTTGAGGACGTTATACGATTTGATAATTATGTATTTACTATAATGCTTTCCTAGTCAACTTTGGTCAACACCCTAGTTAGTATGCTTTGTCGTGAGTTATGTACTATGAAAAAACCTAGGTTAAGTTCTTAGTGGCACATTTTCAATAATAAATAGACTTGGAGTTAATTATTAATTAGTTTTAATTACTTCTCTAGGTTCTTTGGACGCCTCAGACTTGGACATTGTACCAGAGCCTCATCTTCAGCCTACGGATCCAGGCAAGTGTAACTTTCCATACTCTAACTCAGTTCTAGTTTTACTTATTTATTTCATCTATACATTGTGTGCGCTTTGGATCAAAATTGTTACTTAGCGTCCGGGTCATATCCGGTTGCAAACGTTCGTCGGTAACGTCTAATATCGATTGTTAGATGTTTCTCAATACCTTTATGTACCTACTTGATTACATAAGAACCCTATAACACATTCAGACACTGTCATCGTGTCAAACTTCCTGTATCCTGATAGTGTCAGCATGACCGGAACATGTGATGACTATAGGATCATGATTGGTGCTAGTAACTTCAGTATGACAAGACTATTTAGATAGAGGTTCAGGCTCAGAGAGCTGCAGATGCGTCTCGTTGATCGCATTGGGAGGGGAAGATAGTTATTAGACACTTGGGCTACTTCGCATACACTATATATATATATATATATATATATATCTTTATTTACATAGAGATCCTGTATCCGGAGTCATAGTACTTATTTACTGTGTGTCACTGTTATCGGAGCTAATGGTATGCACCGTGTGTCTCTGTGCCTCAGAGCTACAGATTTATATTTGGAAAGTCCACGTGTCAAATATTGTCTTAAGTTGTGTCTCACTTAGTGTCATGACCCGCACCCAGAATTTGGGCATGAGTCGTGGGTACGTCCAGCCTACGCCGCAGCATCGGCGGCAGAACGCTGTCTAGGTCTCAACATATAATATATCCTGTCAATAGTCTCAACTCCGCATGGAGGACAATGATAAATAATCTACAGTTCTATGATATACTCAATCACAAGCTAATAGAAAATAATGGCACGATGAGAATAGAAAAGAGTTCTAATATAAACCAACCACAATAAGTCCAACTCAAATCTTGGGTCTAGATGACCTCACAAAATCACAGAATAATAAATATAACTCAGTCTCAGTCTAGAACAATAATTGTAGAAAAATAGTCTAAGTACAGCCATGTACATTCTCCTCTAGGCTAGGCAACTCCTCTGGGGTTTCTGGAGTAAAATCTCCCTCTAATCCTGGGCCGTAATGAGTGGGGCAAAGATTCTCCAGGTCCTCTGAAAAATGTTATCCAGTCAGGATTGGAGCGAAGCACAAGCACTAACAGCAGTTTCATTAAATTAACAAAGACTATAAACAGTGTAAGAAATACAAGATGGAAATAAATACTGGAAATGTAAAGTACTGAAGAAAATAGAAATAGGCAATAGAGCATCTAGCAATGAACAATAGACAGTGAATGCTAGAACAAGTGAATCTGAATAAAATAGACATCTAGCTAAGTGTTTGAATTATCAGTTTATTATATGATCAGCTTGGGACTTGATCAGGCTGGTTATATATGATTAGCTATGATTCTTGTAGGTCAGGCTGACCATATGGTTAGCTATGATGCATGTAGTGGTCAGGCTAATCATATATAACAGCTATGATGCATGTAAATGGTCAGGCCGCACCCGACGTGAGAAGTGGGGTGAGCTATGATGCATGTAAAGGATTTGGATATGATCACATAATCTACTAATAGTTCCCCATCCCCCAGCTAGCACGATGGATTCCAATCACGACTCCTCATGATGGGGATCTAGGGTGCTAACCCGTGTATCCATAGTGTCGGAATCAAGTATGTAATACAACTGCATTATAAAAATAGTCAACAATAAAAACTGTCAGAGAATGTACTCGCCTGTGGTCCTGAGCAAAGTGTAAGGATCGAGGTCCAAAGTGGAATCACAATGACCTATTTATGGAAAATTAATGTCAGGATAATGAATTAAGGAAATAAACATGTTTAACTAATTAAATATGAGGCCTCTAGGGCATGTCTAAGTCCATACTAGGTTAACTAGGACCATACTAGGTCTAAACCTTGTTACCCCAGGCTTTTGTGTTGATACTAAACCATATTTACTTACTAGGCAAATAGTGTAAATATAACTCTTAATTAACTAGTACTCAAATCCTAACCTCAACTCATATACACTAAGTATTTCCAGGATACCAACAATACTTTATGTGATACATTTCAAAGAGTGATACCTGTCATGCCCCGAGGCGTCCCCCGAGTCGTGACCGCCGTGCGGGCCTGGGGTTGCACCCGCACAAGGCTTTAATGATTTGCATAGCAAGCACATATTCAGAGTACGCAGATAAATTGAAACACAGATTTGAAACATAGAAAAGTTCTCTTTATTGATAATGAACATCTATTACAAACTCTTGAACGAGTTAGCTAATATGCCGAACGGCTTACAAAGAGATGACTCAAAATGAGATAGCAGTCCTGTACATTACATCCCTTTATAAACTCAAAATGATAAAGACCTCCAGGCTGGAGGATCGCTTTGCCTCGGAGCTGCATTTGTGTATGAAGAGTTGCAGGCTCCTGACTCCAAAATGCTTCGGGGGTGCGGTGAAGATGCGCCAACAGTTGGACTGGATCGGGTAGACGACTTCGGCTCCTCGCTCGGTTCGCCTTGGTGCGGAGAACCTGTTTCAACGAGGGTCAGCATATCGAAACATGCTGGTGAAGGCGAGCTAGCCTGACTATACCAATCAACACGTTGTTTAGTGAAGCATGCTATTTTTGTGGGTTTCTATCTTGCCTTAGTTCATTTACAAGTAAGCAGCATATTAAATTTACTGAAATAAACGTGCCACCGTTCGGTAGATTTTACCTGACCGTCTGAATTACCTGCACAATACTTACCATGCCTTCCCTGAAACGAAGACACAAGTTAGTATGCAACAGGTTTAAATATACAGGGGATCACTGGCGGGATGCCATAATGGATGGGGCATAGTACATGAATGAAATAACAAGTAACAGAAAGTTGAACAGGGCGTCACAAGTTATTTCATCCGATACAGGCGACTATTCAGGAGTTCCGTCCGGATCGGATCGGTGCCAGTGCCCCAGCGACCGTCCGCAGGAACTAAGACCTTGTGCACAAGTTGTCCGTGATCAACATATACACTAAGTTAGCAGTTGAGGCAAATCAGGGCAATAACAGGCACGGGACAGTAACAGGAGGAGAGCTACTTTGGCATAGTCTCCCTATCAGATTATTGCATTCATGATGAGTTATGTTCATAGCATAATTTAAAGAAGAGCATACATTCTAACTTGTATTATGCATATGATAAATATTTCCGAGCGAACACGCATGCAAGTAGGTAACCGTTCACAGTTTGATTGACAAGCAGTATTAACCAAGTCTATTCTCTTTTATCTTGGTTTCTTTTATTATTACTTGGTATCGTTTGATCGGGGCAAAGGAGTGAAGCTGGAAGCAGGGCTAGCTAATCGGGTTGGTAGCCACTCACTTAGATTTTGGAAAGAAGAAGGAAAGAGGCGCTTCACGACTCCGCTCGCAAGCCGCCTACTACTCGTTCACCTACACACGAACAGCTCGATTAATACTTCTTCCTCTCTTTCTATTCTCGGAATAGAAGTGCAAGTCAATGAACGAAAACAATAAAAACCATCGAAACCGTTCAAGGAAAACAAGCAAATCCCAAAACCAACTCAAAGCACAAAAGCAACAAGCGACATCGAAAACCGAGGCAATAAAAGATAGCAGCGGAGAGGTCCCTCCTGACTCTGCCGCTAAGCCGATCCTTGGGGCGCAGTCCACTGAATATGGGAATCGATTCCGAAGAAACAAATCCATAACGAGGACGAGTTCTTAATTCAATCTATCCCGATCGAACGATACCGTCTTGTGTTTCTTAGCCGCGATCTCCGCACCGGGAGAATGGGGCGCTACATCCTACCCAACCAATTGGAAGTTTCATCCCGAAACTTAAGAATAGGACCTACCGTTAGGGAGCATTATGCTTAGCACGGAGATCCGGGAGGGGACAAGCATCTAGCTGGTGGTTGGAATCACCGCAACGGAGGCAATGCCCAAGCCGCTTACGACAATTGTTCGCTGTGTGCCTCGGCTTGTTGCAGAAATGACAAATTAGCCTCCGATTTCCTTTTTGTGAACCGCCGTCGTTGTGACGCTTTGCAGCGTTGTTTCCTCCCTCGTTACCTTGGCGTTTGTGATTGTAGGTATGCACAGTGCCGGTGGAAACGTGAGGATACTGCGGTTCGAGAGATAGGGCATGATTCATGACTTCACGCATTGTCCCGTACTGATTATTGACCACGTGCGAATGGATGGCAGGACGTAGTCCACCTTCAAACCTTCTAGCTTGACTCACTGCATCAGGTAAATAGGCCCTAGCAAATTTGGAGAGTCGGTTGAATTCGACGGAGTACTCTTTAACTGTCATCCTGCCTTGCCTCAGTTGCACGAAGTTATTTTTCATTTGACGTTGTACTAGAGGCGGTATAAACTCCTCTTCGAACGCGGCACGAAAGGTCGTCCACGAGATCGCCTCCTCTCCGTGATCAAATTGGAGAGATCGTCGATGCACGTCCCACCAATCGTGTGCGTTGAGGCGGAGCTGTAGTTGCGCGCAGGAGACGCGCTTCTCTTCGGGAACCTCTAGCAGAGTGAAGTGGTCTTCAATCTCGGCTAGCCAATCTAGAGCTACCACTGGGTCCTCAGTTCCGTTGAATGGGGTGTTGCAGACTTTCTTGAAGTGTCCCAAGTTGAAGGCAGTCACGTCCCTCGGCCTTGGAATTTGCGGCGTCTCTACTTCAAGCACAGACTGTTCCACCAGAGTCGTTGCTGTTGCGGCAGAATGGTTGGCAGCCAAAGTCTAAACAATCTGTTGCCGGGCATCCACCTGCTTTTGTTGGACTGAGAATCGGGTCTCTAGATTACTCTCGAGCTTGGCTTGGCGAGCATCGTCTCGTTGTCGTTGCGATTCTAACATTTGCATTACCCGCTCAAGCGGGTCGACTTGAGACATGCCTCGTTGGCTCCGAGAGCTTCCCGAAGTACCCGAACTGCTTTCTTGTGTTTCGTTCGGTGGTTGCGCTGCAGATTGCGCTGGATCCATTCCTTCAAAAGAAGGTAAATTACATTAGGATCATAATGTATTATGGACTTATTGCATGAACGTATCTCATTTTGGCCTAGCGAGTTCAAGAGTTCGCACAGGAATTTGATCGTTAAAGGAACTTTTCCAGCACGAAGTCTAAGGAACTTTGAATCTGTGCTCTGATACCACTATGTCACGCCCCGAGGCGTCCCCCGAGTCGTGACCGCCGTACGGGCCTGGGGTTGCGCCCGCACAAGGCTTTAATGATTTGCATAGCAAGCACATATTCAGAGTACGCAGATAAATTGAAACACAGATTTGAAACATAGAAAAGTTCTCTTTATTGATAATGAACATCTATTACAAACTCTTGAACGAGTTAGCTAATATGCCGAACGGCTTACAAAGAGATAACTCAAAATGAGATAGCAGTCCTGTACATTACATCCCTTTATAAACTCAAAATGATAAAGACCTCCAGGCTGGAGGATCGCTTTGCCTCGGAGCTGCATTTGTGTATGAAGAGTTGCAGGCTCCTGACTCCAAAATGCTTCGGGGGCGCGGTGAAGATGCGCCAACAGTTGGACTGGATCGGGTAGACGACTTCGGCTCCTCGCTCGGTTCGCCTTGGTGCGGAGAACCTGTTTCAACGAGGGTCAGCATATCGAAACATGCTGGTGAAGGCGAGCTAGCCTGACTATACCAATCAACACGTTGTTTAGTGAAGCATGCTATTTTTGTGGGTTTCTATCTTGCCTTAGTTCATTTACAAGTAAGCAGCATATTAAATTTACTGAAATGAACGTGCCACCGTTCGGTGGATTTTACCTGACCGTCTGAATTACCTGCACAATACTTACCATGCCTTCCCTGAAACGAAGACACAAGTTAGTATGCAACAGGTTTAAATATACAGGGGATCACTGGCGGGATGCCATAATGGATGGGGCATAGTACATGAATGAAATAACAAGTAACGGAAAGTTGAACAGGGCGTCACAAGTTATTTCATCCGATACAGGCGACTATTCAGGAGTTCCGTCCGGATCGGATCGGTGCCAGTGCCCCAGCGACCGTCCGCAGGAACTAAGACCTTGTGCACAAGTTGTCCGTGATCAACATATACACTAAGTTAGCAGTTGAGGCAAATCAGGGCAATAACAGGCACGGGACAGTAACAGGAGGAGAGCTACTTTGGCATAGTCTCCCTATCAGATTATTGCATTCAGGATGAGTTATGTTCATAGCATAATTTAAAGAAGAGCATACATTCTAACTTGTATTATGCATATGATAAATATTTCCGAGCGAACACGCATGCAAGTAGGTAACCGTTCACAGTTTGATTGACAAGCAGTATTAACCAAGTCTATTCTCTTTTATCTTGGTTTCTTTTATTATTACTTGGTATCGTTTGATCGGGGCAAAGGAGTGAAGCTGGAAGCAGGGCTAGCTAATCGGGTTGGTAGCCACTCACTTAGATTTTGGAAAGTAGAAGGAAAGAGGCGCTTCACGACTCGGCTCTCAAGCTGCCTACTGCTCGTTCACCTGCACACGAACAGCTCGATTAATACTTCTTCCTCTCTTTCCATTCTTGGAATAGAAGTGCAAGTCAATGAACGAAAATAATGAAAACCATCGAAACCGTTCAAGGAAAATAAGCAAATCCCAAAACCAACTCAAAGCACGAAAGCAACAAGCGACATCGAAAACTGAGGCAATAAAAGATAGCAGCGGAGAGGTCCCTCCTGACTCTGCCGCTAAGTCGATCCTTGGGGCGCAGTCCACTGAATATGGGAATCGATTCCGAAGAAACAAATCCATAACGAGGACGAGTTCTTAATTCAATCTATCCCGATCAAACGATACCGTCTTGTGTTTCTTAGCCGCGATCTCCGCACCGGGAGAACGGGGCGCTACAATACCCAAGGGTACTACTTGCCCTGATGCACCCTGGAACCCATGCCCTCAACCATACCTCACCTAGGATCCTACCAAGCTGCTACTAGATACCAAAATGATAACAAAACCTTGTAGTTCCTACTGCATTGGTGGAAAGTAGCTGCTATACAACTACAGCTGATACGAGCTTTCCCTAACAACTGCTGCAACACCCAATACCAAACTGCATCCTAACACCATTATCTGCAACTCCCTCACAAACCTGCACCCTAATGTTGCTGCCAAAGCAACACTTGTTGCTGCTACATCTACTTAAGCATGCTTTGGAACTGTTGCATTCAGCAAGTAGCTATGTGCTACTGCTGCTATCAGCAACTACTGAATGCAGGTTGCTGTATGAACATTTCTGCAATGACCTACAGGCTGTAACCAAGGTTTCCCTTCCACTTGAACATACTCCAATACATATTGATCAAATTGTGTACATAAGCCCAACACTAAACTGCAAAGCACTTGATTGCAGCTCCAACTACAGTTTTACTATGTTTTAACTGACACTAGACCTATACACAGGCACACTGACACAGATTCCTCACTGCACATAATATTCACACACACTGATTATTGGTACATGTATACAGGTTCACTGTACAGAATTAAATCCTGCACACACGGCAATCTGCACACTCACACAGAATTCTGCACACTGCACAGTTCCTGCTCACTCACAGCTGCTGTACCCGATTCTCCTTTCACTCCTCTAACACAGGCACATGAAGAAATCACTACACAGTCAGGTAGCTACACACAGAATTAAACACTGAACCCACTTACCTCAATTCCCCACTGATACACTCTCACACTCAGACAATCACACAGGCATCTGCACAACTACACACATGAACCTGCAATATCTGAGACACTTACACAGTCACACACAGATGCACACAAGGGTACTGGGTTCTAGGATACACACAGATACATGTACACACTCACAGACAGTTTTACACAGTTTCACACACCCAGGTTATAAATTGTACATTGATACACACAAGTCAGTCCAGTCTCCTTCACATACTCAGACAAGGGTTCACACATATTGGTTGACACACACACAGCAATCTATCACTGAGACACCCACAGGCTCTAATACTCTGAACTCACAGGATTCATACTACACTCCCCCCCACAGATCTAAATTACCTACACACAGATATTATACTGAAAATTTAAAATAAACCTGGGACACACACTGATCACTGATTCACAGTATCAGGAATTGGACACAGCCACACCCTAATACATTCACACAAACACACAACTCGACTTTACAGAACCTCACACTGATCACTACACATACTGCACAGAATTCTCACAGGCACACATGCCCAGATACACCCAACCCGACTATGCACAGGGAAGATCCCCCACAGTGCACACAGCACAGTAAAAGACCCCGACTGTGCACAGGGATTCTTCCCATCGATGTATTCCCTCTACAAATCACACACACAACTACATACATAGATATATATATAAACACTCATCAAAATGGGTGATGTAGAGTAGATTAGATGGGTAATTCCTCCTGTGAAGCATTTCATCCAACATATAATGTGCAAAACGAAAACCACACTAAGAACTCTTGAAAACCCAAAACAAAACCCAAAATCAATATCTAACCTACACGTAGGAGGTGAATTCAGTCTACATACAAACCCCTAGGGTTAGGGTTCACAAAATTTGGGGAAAACCCTCGTTGGAACACCAAAACCCTAGTTTCTCCTAAATCTCCATGTATAAACCCTAAAATCGAAATCTAACAGCAAGGGTGGGTTCCTAATGGGCATTAATTATCAGAAAACAGAAATAAAAGAATTAAAAATAGGGTTTTACCTATAGAGATGGGTTCTCCAAATGGAAGTTCTTCTTCCCCAAGGCTCCTTGACCCAAGTTTCTTGCTTCCCTTGCTTTGGAGGAGGAAGATGGAATCCTAGGGTTTTAATTCCGAATTTGGGGTGGGGGAGATGGCTTTCTTGATGGAGGCTAGGGTTTCTTCTTTCTACATGAAGGATGACTTTGAGAGAGACTCCCTTTTATATTAAAACCAGTTAGGGTTTTTAATGTATAGTTTTAGGTTAAACCCCCAGGTTAGGTCATGTAGAACCTAATTAACTAAGGTTTAGTCAGTCTAGGGTTTGAGGTCCAAACCTAAAATTTGAATTCTAGGGTTTCTCTATAATTGGGTTTTCAAATTAGGGTTTAGCCATTAGGGTTTGTCTTAATGCATTCTAGGGTTTGACCTAAATCCAATATCACTAACAATATATAAATAGTTTATAAAACTCAGCAGATTAATTAAATGCATAATTATTCAAAATAGTGAAATTACACAAATGCCCTTATTTGGAAATGTGGTAGTGACACTTAGGTGGTTATTCTAGATTACACCAGCGTATCACATGTTTCCTTTCTGTTTTACTATGACATGCTATTTTTGTACCTTATTACATTCCTTTGAGGACCTGGTTCTCATCCAGGCATTGGCGAGGAGGACTACTCGAAGGAGTACGGACCGGGTGTATATCCAGGAACAAGACTTGTAGTAGAGGACGAGATCCTTCTCGAGGACTTCACTTGATCACCGGTAGTGACTTCACCATGAGTCCGGTATCATTATCTAGTTAGCAGATATCGACCCTATTTGTCTTAATGCTTCCTTTCATTTAGTACTTGTATTAGCGAGTTTGTCCCTGTGTGACTCTATTCATATTGTATTATGATACATTTCCAGACTTATTTTTCTTCCTGAACATTAGTGGACTTGTTTTCTCTATGTGTTTCTTATTCTTATGTCTGTGGATGAGATTAGTTAATTTGCTTATGTTTAAATGTTGGGTTATATCATTATACTTTATAGCTTAGGTGCACTCCAATGGGTCCATTAGATTGGGATGCCCATCTGAGTGTACCCGCTGGCTAATGCCATGTAGCTCAGTTCCTTATATTTGGAACTGGAGCATGACATGCCTCAAGGATATCGAGCGGATCATAAGGGTTTCTCGTCTTTTAGAGGACCTGAAGATTGAAGCTGTGGGCTTGCAACTTCACGATATCGCCCGCACTTGGATTAGAAATAAGCTCAGACTTGTGGATCCTGATATGACCTGGGACCAGTTCAAGGACCTCTTCAAGAGGAAATGTTACTTTTGTAATAAAGTTCGAGGAGGGGAGCTCCCTAGGTGGACTGAGATTTTGTAATAAAGTTCGAGGAGACAGAACCCATGGGTGATGTGATAACAAGTTCTATTCTTCTTGACTCATTTTTAGTTACTGCTTTATTCAATTTTTGTGTATCACATAGCTTCATATATGTATCCTTTGTACTTAAGCATAGTTTAGTAACATAACCCTTGGGTAGGAGTTACAAGATCGCGACTGGTGGAGACATTATCCTAGTCAGTAATATTTGTAAGGGGCATCGTATTACCTTGGAAGGCCGTAATTTGGATGCTAGATTACTCGTAATGTTACTTTCGAGTTTTTACGTTATCCTCAGAATGGATTGGTTGAGTAGGCACCATGCTAGCATAGACTATCGTGGAGGACGTGGGCTATTTTGCCCTCCAGGAGAGCTAGAATTTGAGTTTTTTAGAGGTGTAGCAGAACAGGGTGATGGGATTATTTGTGGAGGCATGGTAGAGGAGAAGGGCTTGCCATATCCCATCATTGCGGAGTTTCTAGATATGTTTCCTGAAAAGTTGCCAGGATTACCACCAGACAGAGATCTTGAATTCTCTATTGACTTAGTATTGGGAGCAAAGCCGGTGTCGCAACAGGTCTACCGGATCAATAATAGAAATCTAGCAGAGATGAAGAAGCAGGTTGATGAATTGCTAGACAAAATTTTTATTAGATCGAGTTTCTCGCCTTGGGGAGCCTTGATCTTATTTATACCATAGAAGGATGGGTTAGTGCGAATGTGCATCGACTACAGGGCCCTGAATAACCTCACGATCAAGAACAAATATCCGCTACCAAGGATAGATGATATTTTTGACCAGTTGAGCTGTGCGAGAGTATTTTCAAAGATCGAATTAAGGTCTAGCTATCATCAATTAATGGTGAAGAAGGACTATATTCTAAAATCTGTATTTTGGACAAGATATGGCCAGTATGAGTTTATGGTAATGTCGTTTGGGTTGACTAATGCCCCGACAGTCTTCATGAACTTGATGAACAAGGTGTTCCATCAATACCTTGAAAAATTCATAGTGGTGTTCATAGATGACATTCTCGTTTATTTAAAGACGCCAGAGGAGCACGGGGAGCATCTGAAATTTGTGCTAGAGACCCCCAAAAAGGAGAAGCTCTATGGAAAGCTCTCAAAATATGAGTTTTTCTTGGATAAGGTAGAGTTCCTTGTGCATGTGGTAACTGAAGATGGGATATCGGTGGATTCAAAAAAGATTGGTGCTGTAGAGTCTTGGACCACTCTGATTTCTGTTGCAGTGATCAAAAGCTTCTTAAGATTGGCCGGATATTACAGGAAATTTGTGAAGGATTTTTCTCGGATCACAGAGATGTTGACTAGACTCACTCGAAAGGATGTGGAGTTCGTGTGGACTGAGGAATGCCAGGATATATTTAATGAGATAAAGAAGAGGTTGACCACAACACCAGTCTTGACAGTGTAGTCAAGAACAAGTAGATTTTTTATCTATAGCGACGCTTTGGTAAAAGGTTTGGGATGTATTCTAGAGCAGAACAAGAAGGTGGTGGCGTATGCTTCTAGACAGTTGTGGCCACATGAGAAGAACTATCCCACTCATGACTTAGAATTAGCAGCGGTGATCTTTGCACTGAAGCTGTGGAGACATTACTTGTATAGAGAGCATGTGGAAATATTTACTGACCACAAAAGTTTGAAGTACGTCTTTACAGAGAAAGAGCTGAATATGAGGCATCATAGGTGGCTAGAACTGATGAAGGATTTTGATATTTTATTATAGTATCATATAGGGAAGGTCAACATAGTTACTGATGCCTTGAGAGGTATCTAGTACCTATGTACCTGACAATAGATCGCCACTTGCTAGCAGACTTGGATAGCTTGGGCATCGAGGTTATTATTCTAGGAGTGGAGACTCAAATGATGGGCATGCAAATTCAGTCTAGTTTGATTAACAAGATCCGAGAGACACAATACTAGGATGAGAGTTTGAGGAGCATCAAAGCTCAGGTACAAGCAAGATTTTGAGAAGACTTTGCTATTGCAGAGGATGGTTCACTAAGGCACGGGACTAGGTTATGTGTACCTAGTGGTGACCAGCGGGATGAGATCATGCACGAGGCTCATCGTTTATAGTATTCTATACATCTAGGAGCTAACAAGATGTACAAGGACTTGAAAAAAAATATGTGGTGGTATGGAATGAAGAGAGAGGTGGCACGCTTTGCCTCCAGAAGTCTAGTGTGCCAGCAGGTCAAAGTTGAGAGACAAAGACCAGGAGGGCTCTCCAACCACTACCGATTCTCGAGTAGAAATGGAAACATATCACAATGGATTTTATTTTTGGACTTCCACGCACACCATGAGGGAAGGCCGTGATTTGGGTCATCGTTGACAGGTTGACCAAATCAGCTTACTTTTTGCCCTTCAAAGTGGGATTGTCCACGGAGAAGCTCATAAATTTATTTATGAGACAGATCGTCAAGTTGCTTAGAGTTCTAGTAAGCATCATCTTTTATCAGGATAGCATATTTATATCCCACTTTTGGAGGAGTTTGCAGGCTATCTTGGGTACCAAACTCAAATTTAGCACTGCTTACCACCCTCAGACGGATGGACAGTCAGAAAGGACTATTCAGACGCTCGAGGATATGCTTCGAACATATTCACTAGATTTTGTGTAGTGCCCATTCCTTATTGGCACTAAGTACAAGAGATATCGCTTTGCTGGCTCGAATGGAAGCCTTTTCGAAGAGTTACTCGTTCGAAAAACAAGATGATTGATCTTGATGAATGGGCAGAACTTCATTCTCTAATTCTTTCATGCCTAATAAAAGAATCTGATTTTATAATGCCTGTGATAAGATAGTGTTCATAAGAAGAATGATAGAACCTGACCGTCACGCCCTAGTACCAAAATATGTAGGACTAGGATACGTAAGCAAGCCAGCCGTATGTATATGGCAACTCTAATATATGGAAACCATAACACATGCGTACGCTGTATTATGAACAATAATTCACAAGTGGTAAAAACTATCATAAGTCACAGGACGTAATCTAAATCTCATCCACAGAATCAAACATAAATGAATAACCAATAAACTATGTAACTAAATCTCAATATAAAGTATCTAAGGATGATAGTCGGGTCGAGAGAAATCTACTACTAAACTAGAATATAAAATAAACAAAACATTGTACAACAACTAATAATCACGAGGCTCTAAGAGAAGACCTCCTCGAAATATAAGTAGCTAGTCCAGATCTGCGCTCCTGCGAATACTCATAAACATCTACACCTGGAAAGGGACCAGGTCCTCAGAGGGACATAGCAGGATACATAGAAGCATGCCATAAAGTAAATACTGAATAAATAAAAGGGGTGTGCTAACCATCTAAGTGAATGCAATTTGAGGACAAGTTAGTGCGTATAGGAAGTGTAGGCTAGACATATGCTGACGTAATTTACCAATCGTCGTGACTGGCTAGTATGTGCCACATATGCCCCCATAACAAGGGCGCTCTGTAATATAATAACGTCCATATCACTCCGAAAAGCATGGCATCTACATAGTATAACGTCCATATCGTACCGTAGAATATGGCATCTGAATAGTATAACGTCCATATCATTCCGTCGAACGTGGAATCTGAATAAAGGAAGTGGGTGTCCCATACGCCTACTAGTCGTCCTCCCCTTCCAATACCAATGTATAAGTCTCAAGTAAGACGTATACATCTCGTAACTATAATGCAAGTCCTTAAAGAAATATACAACTAAGCTAAATACCGTCACACGTACTGCTCGTACCGATGGCCAGTCGAGAATGAGTCACGCGTCCCTACATGTACTCACTCTGTGACGTGTAATGATAAGCGTCAAGGCCTGGGGAGTCATACCGATAATTCTACAACTTTAGGTGGGTCTACTAGACACTAGGTCAGACACAAGTCCTAACGTCAACGGCTTCGTTGACTGCACCCGAGTCTTCCTCGGACGCGCACAGTTATATAAGATTAAAACAAATAAACATACAACTAAATAATAACTAAATTTAAAAAGTACAACAAGGCAAGGTATACTTGCCTGGCAAAAAAGCTGCATAGTGCCAATAGCCTGCTCCTGAAGTCGTGTAAATAAATCCGCTATCCTATATACATATAATATAACACAATTCAATGTCAGCCATTATACTAGCACAAACACAACCATAATATACTGAACTCAGAGGATACGCTAGGGGTGACACTGGTCAACTATCAGGATCAAATGCACGTCTAATTATGCGGGTGTCACGTCTTCAAGTGCTATACACAATCAAACATTCATCTAATCAGGTGTCTAAGCCAGTACGTTAATGTACACAATGCAGTCAACTAACAGGTCTTTAGGGTCACTTGGTCAAACAGAATATGAAATACCCATAATTACCTAGGGCCATACAGAATAAATACATATACAATCATAATTATCATTATCATTTAAATAATTATACAATATATATATATACACCTAATCTGAACATATACGCATACACGTACGTGTACGCATACAAGTCATTGGGTTCACCGACGGGGTCTGAAGTCAACTAACTATCATAAGGCAATACTAATAGCATACACAAGCATACATAAAAAGGAGAAGGGGGACAGGTTGGAACCTCGAGGTACGCACACATACACGAGGATCAGGGGTAACTGCTGCAGGTCATCTTTGGCGAGGGTGATGGGTCTACAATGACGACGATGATGACGATGATGAGATGACGATGATGAGATAACGATGATGCGATGATGATGATAGGGTGATGATGGGGTGATGATGATGATGGTTTGATGATGATGGGTTGATGCTGATAATGATGGTGATGATCATGGTGATGAAGGTGAGATGGGGATGGACGAGGGTGGCGTTGCTTGGCCGGGGCTCGGCAGAGGACTGACTGGGAGGTCATGGCGGTGGTGATCGACGCGACGGTGGTGATCGATGCGGCGGTGGTGCGAGCACGATGGAGCCACTGGTTCTTCCATCTCCTTAACAGGTATAGTACCCTCATCTTTCATGAGCTCGACGTTATTCCCCACCATGCGTCCGAGCCTGTAAAATAGTAGTGCTGAAGCAGGGAGCACACTGCACCATTCAGTCGGGGCTCAATGTACCAGAGTTGGGCTGGCACAGCGATAAAGACGACAATGGTGGTGTCTGTCCATTGTTCGACGAGTCGACAATTATGAGCAGCAATGTCGTGGGTGGATAGGTGGGGGACGACAGGTGTTGGTTTAGGTGAGGTGACTATGGGGTGGCTAACTAGGTTGTAGGCTGCCGAAGTCGTCATGGAAATAAATAATGCAATAGAGGTGGAGCTCGGTGTTAATGGTCGACCAGGAATGATGGGGTTGGATGCAAGCAGCAGAAAACTAAAGCTGCTTCTCGTTGGCGTGGCAGCTAGGGTTCGCTAGTCGTGGATGAAGGTGGTGGTAGCAGTTGGAGAAGGAGGTTGCTCGGCGGTTGATGGAGTAGCTCGGCCGTGGAGATGTAAGGAAGCGGGTGGAGAAGGTGATCGGTGACAGCAGGATGGAGGAGGTGACGGTGAAGGCGAGATGGAGGAGTGGGGGTCACTCGGTAGAGGTTGGAGTCTGATCATGGTGGAGGCCGGTGGCTCGGGTTGGAGTATTAGAGGAGGAGACGCGGTGGTAACAATAGTGATGGCAGCGGGATGGAGGCCGGTCAGTGGAGGCCGGTGGTAGAGGTGACTCGTCGGGGTTGATGGGAGCGGCGGGTTCTCGACAGAGGTCTCGTGGAGAAGGAGAAGTGAAGAGGAAGAAGAAGAAGAGAAGAAGAAGAAATATGGAATGGTGTGGTTGGTTGTGATGTGAAAGAAAGAGGGAGGAGAGAGAGAGAAAGAGAGGGGGTATTTCAATGCTCTTGGGATTAGGGCCGTCCTATGTTCTTCATTGGGATAGGGTTTGCATTGGGAGAGGGGTTATAAGAGATTATATATATATATATATATATGTGTGTGTGTGTGTGTGTGTGTGTGTGGTGAGGATGGCTCCATTTGAATGGATGGCCATGATTCATCATGGAGAAAAATTCAAACAAAAAGGAGGAGAGAGGGAGAGGGTTGAACAGTTAAAGGGGAGAGGGTTAATTTCTTCATGGGTCTTGACGAATAAGATGGTGACACATCATTGCACTTTTGCAAATAAGCCCCCCAACAAATTGGAAAATTGCACAGAAGTGGGTTTTGGGATTTAATGAGGGAAAATTCCATATTTGGTGTAATGTATTGGATGAAAAGGATGTTTGGTGGTTAGGATGAAGCTTGAGGGTGTAAATAGGGGTTTAGTTTGGTGTTGAATCTAGTTTTGGTCAAGTTGGGTCCTTACACCAATTTAATTAAGATTAATGTAAATGATGTTCTAAAATTAATTGAAAGTACATAGGATTAAAATTAGGTGGAACACAAGTATCATGGACGTAGAGGACTTAGAGTAGAATATTATCATAAATTGGGTTGCACAAAATGGGTCAAGATTGTGTCTCCAATTTTGATTGGAACGCACAAGGATACAAAGTCAAATTTATTTAGAATTAAATATAAACGTCCGCGACGAATGTCGTGCGACTAAAACGTAGCACAAAAAACCATAATTATAAGTTACACCGAGGTCAGAATTGAAGGCGGGCATATCTAGGATAAGGATGTGAAATTTGTTGGAAGGCAATGGCTAATGTAGTGCTCCAATTATCGAAGCAACGGTAAGGTGCACTAGGTGATATAAATCTTATATAATTAAATTAAATGCCGTGTCCTATTTCCAATTGGATACAAACTAGCCCTAATTTCACTATCTAAGCCAAGTAGGCCTAATTTTGGGTTAGGGGGTTTACAATCTACCCAACTTAAAATAATTTCGTCCCCGAAATTAAACTAGGGTATAATTTGTTAATTCCTTCACATTCGTACATAAGGCAAGTCAATCGCGAAATCTTCCAATATTTTTTTAAAACCTTTCAAATCCATTCACAATCACTTTCAAATTAAATTAACCATTATTTAAATCAAAATTTAACATATCGTATTATCTTCTCGATTTTTAAATAATCAACATCCAAATCTAATTTAATTCTATATGACTTCCCATATCAAAATTTATATCGCAATCTCCAACTATCATAATCTCCTCTAGAAAACAATTATAATCAAATATTATTTCTATTTTCAACTTGGGAATTCCGTACTCTTCAAATTTTAAATTCAATTTACATCCTCAATATTTCAAATAAGTGATCCAACAATCAAAATTTAATTTTTAATTCAAATCATCAAATTTGGAATTCAATTCGTCGATGTTCATGTTTAGGGTTCTATTTATTTTCCTCAAGATTTAGATCGATGATTTAACCTTCAATATTCAAAATTTAAATCCTGTGCTCAAATTATAAATATTTGGTCCGTAATATCAAGATTTCAAAAATTCATTAAATTCTCATCATCTTAATTATTCTTCTAAAATATCTCAAAATTAAAATGACTTGAACCTCTCAATCTAATCTTACTTGATCATAATCTAAAAGAAATTTCTCTTAAGTTGACAATGCAACTTCTACCAAACTTAGAATTTACCCATCTATCACATAAGGCTATACATTTAAGAAAGATATTCCTTAAATTATTTAATCATGTTATTAGATCCTCAAAACTTTAACACCACATATATCACATATGATATGCCCTTAATTCTAAAAGATAGTCACCAAGTAATGTGATTATCCTATGGGGTATATCTAGTACTCTCTGTGTATCAAACTTATACCAAGCACGAGGTTTCGTCTTTCCGAAATAAGGGAAGACGGAAAGCAATGATAAAGAGTTCAAGGGGGGAGGTAATAGAATAGAAGTATGGGGATCAAGGCGTTTAAGGAATTCAAAAAGGAATTGTCAAAGCAGTTGTGGATTGAAATTCTATTTGGTAAATTCTTATTCGCATGCTCGTATCAATATAGTTATGTAACCGATACGATATGCTCAGACATGTCTAGGGGGAAAGTACATTCGTCTAAGAAGCTAAGTTAATTTTATCTCAATCCACATAAGGTAGTCATGCGAAGAGCGAACCAAGCGCACTAAGGTTAGCTAAACCTTAATACACTGATTCTGATTAGACAATTATATTAGTGTGGTTGATCAGGCCCCAATAACACATATGTCATGAACAAGCTCGATAAAATATTAAGCTTGCAAAACTAGGCTATAATAGCAGCATAAGTTGAGGTAGTTCAGAAAATATAAATACGCTGGATTATGATGAAAGAAGGTACAAAATAATTCAAGTTTACAAAAAGGATAAGACTCTACAATCTATACAGCTGTCGTACTAACTCCTTGTCTAAGTCGTTAGTGACCAAATAGGGGTATGGGCCTCTAAGTTCTACAGTCTGAATAAACACTATCGTCTTATGCTAGTATACAGTTAATGTCATTCAGTTACACTTCAATAATATCTTAAAAGACTATGTGATACTAGGTTGTGAGGCGTACTACCCAACTTAATACAATAACTAATACTGTACTGCCTTAAGGATAAAGTAGAAACTCCTGTTAGGGTTTACGAGGAAAGGTCTTGGTACTTGTTAGGGCATCCTATTGCATTATATAGGTAATGGTTATCTTAAGTCTTAATCGTAGTGCTTATAGAACAAGTGTCAATAGTAAGAATGGAAAAGCTATTGGCCTTTAAGCGAGAGATGGTACAACTTGTATCGTGGTGTGGTACAAGTTACGCAATTCAAAACTAAAGGATAATCATCAAGTTACAATCTATAAGAACAACTCCAAAACTATCAAGTTCTAACTACAACACACATAATTTAAAATTCAAGATTACAACTATAACCTTAGCAAACTATATATCCTAATATAGAATAAAATCACTCAGTCTACAATCAGAAGGATTAGGTGGCAAGAGTTGAAAGATGAAAAAGAGAAGAACATAATTTAGTCGTCGCAAAATTAGCGAACGTTAAGGTTATAGAGGAATAAGATATGAAATTAAAATAGAAGGACTCTAGATGGTTTTCTAAGGGGGAGTGATATGCTAGTTGCTATGTTTGAGGTATGATCAAGAAAAAGTGTTGGTTACATTCCTCTTGGCTTCCTAAGGCATTGTTCAGCTTCTATAAGACAAGAAGCTAAAATTATAGTTCTCTAGTACTATCTCACCATAAAAAGCTAGGTTAGTCCTAATATTTAACCTTAGATTTCTTATTGGTTCCTCAATACTAGTGTCAAATGCTATGGTCAATTTTCTAACTAATCATAGTAGTGTCTATACTATTCTCAAACCTTCATAAATACATCAAGGGGTAATGGTAAACCAATCTATAGATAAGGAATGCTAGGGTTCACTAGATATTCTAAACTTAGTGATGTGTCAATAATCTAGTTGTATTCTTAATAGGAATATTACCCTAATTATTATCCTAACAACAAGGATTCCTATCTTCTAGGAGGAGGCTATACTCAAGGAACTATTAGGGAAGCACATGAATCAAGCAAGATACAATTATTTAAATAGAACAGAATGGAAGGAAGATGAGTCATAGTCAATTATGGATGAGATCCTATACTCTAATCCTAGGTGCATGCTTGCTCGGTACAGTAACATAACCGAGATAATATACTCTCGACCTGCATGCGCCACCACTAAAAATATGTCACGCCCCAGTCCCAAAATACGTAGGACTATGACACATAAGCATGCCAGCCACATGTATATGGCAACTCCAATATTTGGAAATCATAACACATGCGTACGCTGTATTATAAACAATAATTCATAAGTGGTAAAAACTATCATAAGTCAAAGGACGTAATCTAAATCTCATCCACAGAATCAATAATAAATGAATAACCAATAAACTATGTAACTAAATCTTAATATAAAGTATCAAAGGATGATAGTCAAGTGGAAACAAATCCACTACCAAACTAGAATATAAAATAAACAAAACATTGTACGACAACTAATAATCACGAGGCTCTAAGAGAAGACCTCCTCGAAATATAAGTAGCTAGTCCGGATCTGCGCTCCTGCGAATACTCATGAACATCTACACCTGGAAAGGGACCAGGTCCTCAGAGGGACATAACAAGATACATAGAAGCATGCCATAAAGTAAATACTGAATAAATAAAAGGGGTGTGCTAACCATCTAAGTGAATGCAATTTGAAGACAACTTAGTACGTATGGGAAGTGTAGGCTAGACATATGCTGACGTAATTCACCAATCATCATGACTGGCTAGTATATGCCACATATGGCCCCATAACAATGGTGCTCTATAATATAATAACGTCTATATCACTCCGAAGAGCGTGGCATATGCATAGTATAACGTCTATATCGCTCCGTAGAACGTGGCATCTAAATAGTATAACGTCCATATCGTTCCGTCAAACGTGGAATCTGAATAAAGAAAGTGGGTGTCCCATACGTCTACTAGTCATCCTCCCCACCCAATGCAAATGTACAAGTCTCAAGTACGACATATATATATCTCGTAACTATAATGCAAGTCCCTAAAGAAATATACAACTAAGCTAAATACCGTCACACGTGCTACTCACACCGATGGCCAGTCAAAAATGAGGCACACGTCCCTACATGTACTCACTCTGTGACGTGCAATGATACGTGTCAAGGACTGGAGAGTCATACGATAACTCCATAACTTTAGGTGGGTCCACTAGACACTAGGTTAGACACAAGTCCTAACGTCAACGCCTTCGTTGACTGCACCCGAGTCTTCCTCGGACGCGCACAATTATATAAGATTATAACAAATAAATATACAACTAAATAATAACTAAATTTAAACAGTACAACAAGGCAAGGTATACTTGCCGACAAGAAAGCTGCATAGTGCCAATAGCCTGCTCCTGAAGTCGCATAGATAAATCCGCTATCCTATTACATATAATATAACACAATACAACGTCAGCCATTATACTAGCATAAACACAACCATAATATACTAAAATCAGAGGGTACGCTAGGGGTAACACTGGTCAACTATGAGGGTCAAATGCGCGTCTAATTACGCGAATGTCACGTCTTCAAGTGTTGTACACAATCAGACAGTCATCTAATCAGGTGTCTAAGCTAGTACGTTAATGTACACAAGGCAGTCAAATAACAAGTCTTTAGGGTCACTTAGTCAAACGGAATATGGAATACCCATAATTACCTAGGGCCATACAGAATAAATACATATACAATCATAATTATCATTATCATTTAAATAATTATACAATATATATATATATATATATATATATATATATAATCTGAATATATACGCATACGCGTACATGTACGCGTACAAGTCATTGGGTTCACCGACGGGGTATGAAGTCAACTAACTATCATAAGGCAATACTAATAGCATACACAAGCACACATAAAAAGGAGAAGGAGGACAGGTTCGAACCTCAGGGTGCGCGCACAGGCACAAGGATCAGGGGTGACTGCTGTAGGTCATCTTCGACGAAGGTGACGGGTTTACAATGACGACGATGATGACGATATTGAGATGACGATGATGAGATAACGATGATGCAATGATGATGATGGGGTGATGATGATGATGGGTTGATACTGATGATGATGGTGGGTTGATGATGATGATGATGGGTTGATGATGGGGTGATGATGATGATGGGTTAATAATGATGATGATGGTGATGATCATGGTGATGAAGGTGAGATGGGGATGGATGAGGGTGGCATTGCCTGTCTGGGGCTCGGCGGAGGACTGACTGGGAGGTCGTGGCGGTGGTGATCAATGCGGCGGTGATGCGAGCACGATGAAGCCACTGGTTCTTCCATCTCCTTAACAGGTATAGTACCCTCATCTTTTATGAGCTCGACGTTGTTCCTCACCACGCATCCGAGCCTACAAAATAGCAGTGCTGAAGCAGGGAGCACGCTGCACCATTCAGTCGGGGCTCAATATCCCGGAGTCGGGCTGGCTCAGCGATGAAGACGACAATGGTGGTGTCTGTCCATTGTTCGGCGAGTCGACGATTGTGAGCAGCAATGTTGTTGGTGGATAGGTGGGGGACGACAGGTGTTGGTGTAGGCGAGTGGTGACTATAGGGTGGTTAACTAGGTTGTAGGCTGTCGGAGTCGTCATGGAAATGAACGGTGCAATAGAGGTGGAGCTCGGTATTAATGGTCGACCGGGAGTGATGGGGTTGGACGCGAGCAGCAGAAAACTAAAGCTGCTTCTCGTTGGCATGGCGGCTAGGGTTCGCTAGTCGTGGATAAAGGTGGTGGTAGCAGTTGGAGAAGGAGGTTGCTCGGCGGTGGATGGAGTAGCTCGGCCGTGGAGATGTAGAGAAGCGGGTGGAGAAGGTGATCGGTGACAGCTAGATGAAGGAGGTGACGGTGAAGGCGGGATAGAGGAGTTGGGGTTGCTCGGTGGAGGTTGGAGTCCGGTCATGGCGGAGGCCGGTGGCTCACGTTGGAGTATTAGAGGAGGAGACGCGGTGGTAACAATGGTGATAGCAGCGGGATGGAGGCCGGTCAGTGGAGGCCGGTGGTAGAGGTGACTCGTCGGGGTTGATGGGAGTGGCGGGTTCTCGGCAGAGGTCTCGTAGAGAAGGAGAAGTGAAAAGGAAGAAGAAGAAGAGAAGAAGAAATGTGGAATGGTGTGGTTGGCTGTGATGTGAAAGAAAGAGGGAGGAGAGAGAGAGAGAGGGGGAATTTCAATGCTCTTAGGATTAGGGCCGGCCTATGTTCTTCATTGGGATGGGGTTTGCATTGGAAGAGGAGTTAAAAGGCATTATATATATATATATATATATATATATATATATATATATATATATATATATATATAGGTTTGTGTGGCGAGGATGGCTCCATTTGAATGGATGGCCATGATTCATCATTGAGAAAAATTCAAACAAAAAGGAGGAGAGAGGGAGAGGGTTAAAAGGTCAAAGGGGAGAGGGTTAATTTCTTCATGGGTCTTGACCAATAGGATGGTGACACATCATTGCACTTTTGTAAATCAGCCCCCAACAAATTAAAAAATTGAACAGAAGTGGGTTTTGGGATTTAATGAGGTAAAATTCTATGTTTGGTGTAATATATTGGATGAAAAGGATGTTTGGTATTTAGGATGAAGCTTGTGGGTGTAAATAGGGGTTTGGTTTGGTGTTGGGTCTAGTTTGGGTCAAGTTGGGTTATTACACCAATTTAATTAAAATTAATGTAAATGATGTTCTAAAATTAATTGGAAGTACATGGGATTAAAATTAGGTAGAACACAAGTGTCATGGACGTAGAGAGTTTAGAGTAGAATATTATCATAAATTGGGTTGCACAAAACAGGTCAAGATTGTGTCTCTAATTTCGATTAAAACGCACAAGGATATAAAATGGAATTTATTTAGAATTAAATATAAATGTCCGCGACAAATGTCGTGCGACTAAAATGTAGCACAAGAGACCATAATTATAAGTTACACCAAGGTCAGAATAGAAGGCGGGCATGTCTAGGATAAGGATATAAAATTTGTAGGAAGGCAATAGCTAATATAGTGCTCCAATTATCGAAGCAACGGTAAAGTGTACTAGGTGATATAAATCTTGTATGATTAAATAAAATGTCGTGTCCTATTTCCAATTGGATACAAACAAGCCCTAATTTTACTATCTAAGCCAAGTAGGCCTAATTTTGGGTGAGGGGGTTTACACTGACTCTGCATGTTTACTTAGAGAATCGTATATGATTTAAGAATGCTTGCCTGCCTGATTTATTGAATAAATGATCATTGCTATGCTTAATAAAGAGGACTTATATGCTTGTCTAAAGAGATAGAACCATTGCCATGCTAATAATAGAAACAAATATTGCATGCTAAGTTATACGGTTACCGCTATTGAACGAACCACTATCATGCTAAAAAAAGAGAGTAAAAGATTGCTTGAACTTGTCTTTGTATCGTATGCTAAACTAGAGTAGAACTACATGCTTGTATATATAAATAAAGGCTATAATAGGTCTGTTAAATAGAAATATTAGTATGCTTGATACATAGAACTGTTGTATAAAAGAAGAGATGATACGGGCCAGTACTTGATGGTTACCTGTCCCGTACATCGAGTACTGTGCTAAATAAGAAGAAGAGGATTGATGGTTATGTGTCTCGTACATCAATATAGACTATTAAATAGAAGAGTTAATATATAAGAGTTTGCTTGATTATTGCCTGCTTGCATAATATGTTATCTGATAGAAGTGCATTTATGCATCGGTTAGGACAAACTTGTGCACAAGGACGTAAGCTCTCGATCGGTTCCTGGGGCACTGGGAATCATTCGGCCTAGGAGAGGACAAGACACCCTGAGGCTTGAAGACGTCGTGATTAAGGATGGGTGTTCGTCTATTAGTGAGATAGGCTTGAATGTCCCAACTTCTAATCATGGGTTTCCATGGACCATTATATAGTTAGGTCGCATGCTAGGATAGCCTTCTTGCATACCTAACTGTTTGATGCAGAGACGAAAATAAAGTGGCACTCATATGTTTATATAAATTATTGCTAACTTGTATGTCTGTTGTAGGGATAATAGTTCGGAGAAGGGTAAAAGTCACTGAATAAGTGGTGTATTAATTTTTTGATTATGCTTAAATTGTGTACTGCCCCTAGACTTGCATGTTTTCCTTGATTATGTTGTTGCCCCTTAATATTGAGATAAATAGTCCACTAGATATAGCTTACGTTCCTAAAAGTACATAAATATGGCTCACGATATATACTACACACTGCACGATAGAACACTGAACCTATTGTATGCTTGAATGGATTGAATATGCAAAACTATTTTCAAAGATATTTTTTTGAAAGAAGTAAACTGACTTTGATCCTGAACTGTATGAAATGAACCTAGGTAAAAGTAGCAAGGTCACTAGTAATAAAATATTTTATCATATGCTTACTTAGTGTTAGTTTTAGAGAGTGTTGCTTCTGTTCATTGATTTTATACTCACCAGTACTTTCCCTAAAGTGTTGACCCCCCATCAGTTCTGTTCGCAGGTGCTGGATTCTTCGAAGAAGCGATAACATATCCTTATTCTCAGGAGCAAAAAATCTGGAGTCGATGCCTTGAGACGTATCGAGATATTTTGAGTTACTTCTGTATAAAGGGATGTATTATATAAAATAATGTTATTATAATCTGTATTGATATAGCCTATTAGCAAGCCTTGTAATTATTTCAGATATCAATAAAGAGCTTATTTTCTTATGCCATTATGTTCTTTACTTTTCTGTAATATTGTGCCGATGCTTCTTACTCTGAATAGCTATTTTATCCTTGTTCAAGCCCTGAACATATTCAAGTGCAACTTAGGCTTGCACGATATCATGCCCAAGCGAGGACGGTCAGTTCTGCAAGGCCCCAAGCGAGGACGAACGACCCTTGCGAGATTAGGACGTGATATTTTGGTGGTTCATGGGAGGACCATCTTCACCTGGTAGAGTTTGCATACAACAATAGCTATCAGGACAGTATCGAGATATCTCATTTTGAGGCTCTGTATGATAGAAGATATTAGAATCCATTATCTTGGGACGGTGTGGGCGAGAGAGCACTTTTGGGACCAAAGGTGGTAGTTGATGCTGCAGAAAAAGGTGAAGCAGATTATAGAGAGACTTCGTATAGCCCAGGACAGACAACAATAGTGGATTGATGGCCACCAGAGACCGTTAGACTTTGAGGTATATATCTATCTATTTTGAAGTTTTTACGCCCTTAGATTATGTGTTAAGTTTCTATTTTGGCATAGGTTGGTAATTTGGTGTTCTTGAGGATTTCTCCGATACGCGGTACGATTCGTTTCGATGGAGATGGGAAGTTTTGTCCAAAGTTCATCGGACCCTTCAATATTTTAGAGAAGGTCGGTGATGTAGCCTATCGACTGGACTTACCGCCTACATTGGAAGGAGTACACAACGTGTTTCACGTATCACAGCTGAGGCATTATGTGGAAGATCCTAGCCATATACTGGACCATTCAGAGAGCAAGGTTGGACCAAGTCTCCGTTATCCGGAGCAGCCGGTGGAGATCCTAGATCACAAGGACAATGTGCTTCCTAACCAAATGATTCTGTTGGTTCGCGTTGCTTGGAGGCATCACTCCCACGGAGAGTCCACTTGGGAGCGGAAAGATGACATGCGTGAGTGTTATCCCTATCTTTTTGTACCATGAGGAATTTTTCCCTTCTTGTACTTATTCTACCTTTAATTTCGAGGATAATTTTTTTAAGGAGGGTAGGTTTGTAGCATCAATTTTTCAATTGGATAACAATAATTATAATAAATAATATACTAGTAGAATAAGTAGTATATTACTAGGATCTATGTGTACTCATAGGGTGGATACCACCAATAAGGTAACACTAGGTCCTAGGACCCATAAATAATTATATTAGGGTTTTTAATCATAAATTAGGACAATTGATTTTTTTTGGGAATTTTTTGTAGTCGTTAATAATTAAAATCTAATTTTTAGGACTTCTAAGAATTTTTGTAGGAAGCTTAGAGGCTAAATTTGAGCCCAAATATTTTTTTAGGGTTTAATATCCTATTTTACATTTTCTAAATTTTTTCCATAATTTTGTGGATTTTTTTAATACGAGTTATTTTAATTAAAATAATTAATTAAATAAGTTTATGTCAATAAAAATTAAAAAGAATAAACTCTGCCCAGTCAGCAACCCCTGGGCCCGCCTGTCAGCATCTCACAGCCAACAGGAACGGGCTTGCCTGTCAGTGACCCGCGGGCGTGGGTGCTGGTGAAGCTCGGGCTCCCGAGCCGAGCCGAGCTGAGCCGAGTTCAAATTTGACTCAGACTCGACCGTGCCAAGCCGCACCAAATCGAGACCGTTCGATCCCGAGCGGGACTGTTCAGATGCTTGACACATGGCAGCCGCGACTCTCCTCCCCTCTATTATATATATATATATATATATATATATATATATATAAAATGGTATATATTAGGGTTGGCCGAGAGAGTAGAGAGAAAAGGGAGGCTTTATGAGTTTGTTCGTGATAATCTTCGACTTCGCAAGGCCATGACTTATAGCTCCGGACTCCAAACGTAATCCTATTTCTTGCGTTGGGACTGTAACAAGGTTAGATTTCTGAATCTCAAATTTATTTTCAATAATCATGAACATAAAATTCTAGAAAATTTGTGGAGTGTCGGTTATCCAAAATCTAACACGTCTCGATATTTTTGAGATTATAGGAGATCCCGAACTCGAAATCATGAACCTGTTGAAGTTTTGGAAATATTACATGACGAACTTCCATTAAATTATTTTTCTAGAATTTAAAATACAATTTTAATCTACTATAAAATTTGTACAACCTAGATGTAGTCAGAGAACCGACAAAACTATCATCTGAGCGCCATATTGGCCATAAGTTTTACCAAGTTGTGAGTTTGTGAATCCGTCGATTCTAGCATTCAAGTAGCTCTGAAATCTACAAAAATATATATGAAAATCTAGATTTTATATTGGTTGACTTTTTGGTCAACAAAACGTCTAGATTGCGTATCAAGAATCGCAAGTTGATAGATAATTGGGTTCTTTAGAAAAAATAAGATTTAATCTAAAATTTAGAATTATAGGATTAAATAAGATATTAGACTAATTAATTAAAAATTAAATAAATTATCATTTGACATGGTAATTCGTACTACATAGGCAATTTAGACTCTAATTTTGGACCTGATTCGTACCACAGCTAAGGACCACATGCGAGTACATTTTTGTGATTACTTTTAGTAATTGATAGTCTTTATAATGCATGCTTAGTATAGATTATTTAATCATGGACACTCGTTACATGGATTAGTAAATGGTGAATTCTTGTACGAGATATGTGACTCTCTGGACTATTGTTATTTTTTCGTATTTGGTTCGGAATCCATGTTGTACTAGTCGGGAGGAAAAATACTTAGTGGACGTGTGAAATACCCTTTCCATACCATAGTCTTAATGGAATAATAGCAGCCATGTATGACACATATGGTTTATTAGATTTTACCCTTAGCCGTTCACATCTCGACAAGGTATTTTAAATCACTTAGATTAGTTTATTCCTATTTATTTCTCCCATACTTACAGTTATTTTCTATGATCACTTGTGATTATTGTACATCATTGCCATGATAGGACTACAATATTGGGTTATTCTGGTTGCCTTATTATAATTTTAGTTTTGTTACCATCATATATTATTTACTATTTATCACATTATAGCTTCTGCCATGTGTTGGAACTGTTTTTACTGTGATGTACTCATTTCAATCCTGACTGGATACTAATATTTTAGGTGACTACGATGAGAATGTGATCACTACACAATATGGACCATATGTTGGAGACATAGCTGAGCCTGATTTTGCCTTTCCGGAGGATAATGCAGAGTTAGTAGCTCAGACACCTGCTGTGATTGAGTAGTTTAGTAATGTAGTTTGTTGTAGTTAGCTGATTTGGACCGATTATTCTACGAGACTTCTAGTTATATCTTAGATATTATTATTTGGGATTTAAGTAATATTTGGGAGTCACTTTGGACCCACGTTTGTGACTATTATTTTTTTATTATCTCTGGTGACTTCATTCAATTTAGTGCCTGTGATTGAGTATAGTGTGGATATATATATATATTATGAGTTATAGATTATACTTGTCGCTTATTATATAGTGTACTACCGTCGATACTACGGAGTAGGCTGGGCGTGCTCATGACTCATGCCCAAATTCAGGATGCGGGTCGTGACTATCATGACCCACACCCAGTGTAAACGCACAAGTAGTGAAAAAAGCCCAGCCTACGCCGCAGCATCGGTGGTAGAACACTGTTTGGATAAACTATCTATATAACAATCAAGATATAATAATGCCACCAATAAAATATAAATACTCAATCACAGGTCTATAAGATGGAACAATCGCACAAATAAAATAAAATAACTAAAGAGACATTACAACTCACAAGACAAGATAATATTCAATGAGTCATCTAAAATAATAAGAATACTAATAACAAAGCTGGAGATAAATCCAGTACGAAAAGATCTATCTATTGAGCTATGAGTCCTGGGTCGTCTGTCTCAATCGGGATGAGACCCTCCTGAGCCAAAGTCTTTGGCTCTAAGCAAACTACGTCCTGAGACCTGTAGTGAGTAGGGTACCACTCCTCAGTGTCATTTGGAAAAAATATATCCAGTTAGAAAAGGAGCAAAGTACATCTCTAACAGCAGTTCCTATAAATGATATAAACTATATAACAGTTAATAGAACAAATATAAAATATACAATATATATGTACAAGAGATATGCATAATAGTAATACTGGAAATAAATAAAAGAATAAGCATCATATGAGTGAACAAGAAATACTACTACTAAGTGAGTGAGTACCAGCTTCAACATGTAATTGGCTTGGAAAATTGCACAAGGATTATGGCCTGGTTATTCATACGTGCGGTGTATGATTAACACTATTGAAGGAACAAGACATGTACAAGGAGGGTATGGTCACATATCTACACTAACACTCTCCGCCCTCGACTGGTATAGTGGATCCAACCATGGTACGTTATGACACGGGATTCACTTGGTAGGTAGCTAGTCTCCCCAAGAATCAATGTTTGTACATGTATAAGAAGAACAAGGAACAAGGCTTGCACAAGATACTCCATAAATACCAAGGAATAATATCTCATAACGAGATCCGGATATGCCAATCCGTGTAACCATCGTGTTAAGAAATAAATAATATCTATACTAAATACAAGAGACATAGAGGATATCATGAATGACAAATTATCAGAGAATATACTTGCCTGAAATCCGGTGAACAGTATCAAAGATGTCCGGTACGGTATCTCGAAGACCTAAATATGTAATATTATATCAATACAAGATTTTAGAATAAAAATAAGTTAAAATAGTCAAATTATAGGTCACAAAGCTATTTCTAAGTTTAAATAGTCAAACAAGGTCAACTCTAGGTCAAACTTGGTCAAACTAGCTATTTCTAGGTTGTATGAGTCTATCTCTGGGATATTGGGTCCATACACTATGTATCTAGACCATACTAGCTATGTTTAGGATACTAGGATACCAACACAATACCGTATCATACGATACGTAAATTATTAGATATGAAAATACAATATACATATATAAGAAAAAAAATATATATTACTCCTAGCTAACTAATGCTAACTGGATACCTTGGCTTTGAGCCAAATGCGGTATCACACCACCTACATACCTCTCTCGATACACAAATCCAATACCGTGAGTATAAACCAATACCTTGACATTACCTTGGTATCACAAGGTAATCCAATATCTAACATTAACTAACTAACCATCATACCTCACTATACAATAACATGCACTTAAACTTATAACAATACTATACCAACTAACATAACTAACATACACATCGGATATTCAATACCCATACCCATGATACCTCAACTCTCATTACCTTGGTGTAACTCAAGGTAAACTAAAATAATATTAACCAATGCTAATGCTAACTATATATATATATATATATATATATATATATATATATATATATATATATATATATATATATATACTAAATAACAATAATAACTAACTTAGCTTATCTACAACTTAATCTCTAAGCACTTATGCTACACACTAATGCTACTGCTGCTTATTTCCGCTGCTTCTGCTAATCGCTGGTGCTGCTTATTGCTTCTGCTGCTGCTGCAGCTTCTCACTGCTGCTGCTGCTTCTTGCTTCTGCTTATCCGGTCTGCTTATTGTCCCCCTTAGTTCACATGCACACATCTATACACACATACTTACTTACATATATATATATATATATATATATATATATATATATATATAACCACACTAGTGATGCACATGAACTCTCCTACTCTCCAATGACCACCAACACATCATAATTGAAAATAGAACATACATATAAATATATATATATATATATATATATATATATATATATATATATATATATATATATATATATATATATATATATATATATATATATCAAATAACAATTATAATTAAAATACTCTAATAGCTATAACCAAGGTAAATTGAATTGTAATGCAAAGAATCAAACAAGTGGAGTGCACAGCACCCGTATCACACTCATTCTATGATACACTTGTGATACAGCTCCACCACACCACCAAATGTATCCCCAAGGACAGTAGCATGTCTAAAATTATAATTAGAAGCAACACGAAGTGTTAGCTACTCATCTACGTGTCCGTGTCAAAATGTGACATGCTCAAACCCCCGTGTCAGAAGAAAACTCCTAAATTAACCCGTATCACCAAATTATCGGGATACATCCAACACATATGTAATTATGGATACGACACTAGTCACACACAACCAAACATATGTCAATTTGGTCTAATTTACCTATTGTCAAATACAAGATGTGCCAATCTCAGAATTCTTCCAAAATTGACACAAAATACAACATAACTTTCTCCAAAGGCCTCATATGAACCTAATTCCAAATCCTATTGGTAGCCTTAGTACATGAAAGAGTTCATAATAATTAAATTATAGATTTAGAGTCTAATTAGAGAGGTAAAGCTAAATTGTACCTATTAGGAGATGGATTTCTAATGTAAATCCTAAATTTAGTGTTAAGAGCCTTTAACTTGTAGATCCTTTCTCCTCCTTGTAGATCCCTTCTTCCTCCTTGTAGATCCTTGCTTCCTTCTTGTTCTAATAGCCTCCAATAATGAGTAGGAAAGGAATTAGAAAGGAATTTGGGTAGGGATTGGTTTAGGAATGGAGGAATTTGGAAGAGGGAAATTCTAAATCTAGATTTGGAATAAAAGAATGAAGAGAGAAAGTCTCTCTCCACTCCCCCTATGGCCGCCCACTAACCCCTCCTCCAAGATACTATGAGAAGTCCACAATACCCCTTGGGGTTTGTCATGAAGGAAATAATTAAGGAGGAATTTTTTTAGTCTAATTGGTTTAACTAATTAATTCATCCTCCTAATGAATGAGCTTGCTATTTGGCTCAATTCTAATTAGAATTAAATGTTGGTCCATGGATCTAATCTAAAATAATTAGGTCCACTAATACAAGTCCAAAATCAAATCTAACATCTAACAATAAATAAATAATACAATAAATAAATATTCAATATGAATAATATTTGATTAATTATGAAAAGACCAAAATACTCTTTCCTAAAAAATATGGTAGTGACAAGTCTACCCCCTTAAAATAATTTTGTCCTCGAAATTCAAAGACGAAACTACCCCTAGAAATTAAAATAAAACAAAATCAGAAAAGATCATTCCTCAAGGCACAAACAAATATGGGTAACGCTCTCGTATTTCATCATCTCTCTCCCAGGTAGACTCACCCGAAGAGTGATGCCTCCAAGCGACACGAATCAAAGGAATGGTCTGGTTTTTCAGTACCTTCTCTCTCTGATCCAGAATCTCAACTGGCTGCCCTGGATAGCTAAGAGTAGGGCACACTTCTATCTCCGAGTGATCCAATACGTGACTAGGATCCGTCACGTACCATCTCAACTGCTATACGTGAAACACGTTGTGCACTCCCTCCAATACAGGAGGTAAGTTTAGTCTGTAAGCAACTGCACCCACCCTCTCGAGAATAGTGAAGGATCCGATGAATCGCGGACTAAGCTTCCCGCCTCCACCAAAACGAATCGTGCCTCATGTTGGAGAAATCCATAGAAATACTAAACCACTAACCTAGAACAAAACACAACTTTAAGAACTTAATCTATAACAAACCACGAATATCAAGCACACAACAAAATCTAAAATTATACCTCAAACTCCAAAGGTCTCCGGTGGCTATCGGTCCAATGCCGTTGTCTGTCCCGCGCCACTCGAAGTCTGTCTCTGATCAGCTTAACCTTCTCCGCTACATCCACAACCATCTCTCGCCCTAGCAAAGCTCTCTCTCCAACATCATCCCATGACAAAGGAGTACGACATCTTCGACCGTATAAAGCCTCAAATGGTGACATCTCTATACTAGCCTGGTAGCTGTTATTGTAAGCAAACTCTACCAAATAGAGATAGTCCTCCCAATATCCCCCAAAATCTAGTAAACATGTGTGCAGTATATCCTTGAGAGTCTGAATGGTCCTCTCTGACTGCCCATCTGTATGGGGATGATATGTAGTACTGAACTTGAGCTGGGTGCCCAAACTCGCCTGCAAACTCCTTCAAAAATGAGAAGTGAAATGACTATCCTGATCCGAGACTATGCTGACAGGAAACCCATGTATCCTGACGATCTGCCTCATATACATCTCTGCTAGCTTCTTCGTAGACAAACCTACATTGAAAGACAAAAAGTAGGCCGACTTGGCCAACCTGTCAACGATGACCTAAATTGTATATTTTTCTCCTGGATATCGTGGAAGTCCGGACACAAAATCCAAATTAATGTGCTCCCACTTCCACTCTGAAATGGACAATGGCTGAAGTAAACCACCTGGCCTCTGCCTCAAAACTTTTACCTGCTGGAACACTAAGCATCTGGATACAAACTATGCCACTTTCCTCTTCATGCCATACCACCACACACTCTCTCGCATATTCTGATATATCTTGTTGGCACCTGGATGCATGGAATACTGAGAGCGATGCGCTTCCTGTATCACCTTCTCACGCAGTTCCCCACTAGGAACATATAATCTAGCACCATGCCGTAAAGAACCATCCTCAGCAATGGTGAAATCATCCTCCAATCCTGCTCTTACCTGAGCTCTGATGCTCCTCAGGGATACATCCTCATACTGGGCTACCTTGATCCTGTCCATCAAATCTGAGTGTATCTACAACCCCCATATCTGCATGGCAAAACCAGGGACTATCACCTCAATGCCCAAGCTTTCTAGATCCTCTAAAAAATACTGGTCCTGCTACAAAAATATAGCTATCGGATACTTGCTCAAGGCATCGACAACTATATTGGCTTTCCCTAGATGTTACTGTAAGGATATGTCAAAATTCTTCATCAGTTCCATCCACCGACGCTGCCTCATATTCAACTCATTCTGAGTGAAAACATACTTTAAGCTCTTGTGGTCTGTGAAGATCTCCACACGCTCTCCGTACAAATAGTATTTTCATAACTTCAAGACAAATATGACTGCTGCCAACTCCAAATCGTGGGTTGGATAGTTCGTCTCATATGGATGCAACTGCCTAGATGCATAGGTAATCACTTTCCCATTCTACTGAAGAACACAACCAATCCCTTTTCCTGATGCATCACTATAAATAGTAAAACCTCCAGACCCTGATGGCAACGTCAAAATAGGAGCAGACGATAACCTCGTCTTTAATTGCTCAAAAGTCACCTGGTACTCCTCTGTCCAAATAAACTCTGTATCCTTCCTGGTGAGTCTAATCATCGGCTCGGCAATCCTTGAAAAATCTTGCACAAACTTTTTGTAGTAGCCTGCCAAACCCAAGAAACTTCTGATCTCTGCTACTGAACTCGGGGTCTTCCAAGATTCTACTGCTGCATCTTCTTCGGATTCACTGAAATTCTATCACCAGTCATAATATGTCCTAAGAACTCTACCTTATCCAGGAAGAACTCAAACTTGGACAGCTTTTCATACAGCTTCTCATTCCTCAGCACATCCAACACAATCCGCAAATGCTCCTCGTACTCCTCTGGTGTCTTCGAGTATATGAGTATGTCATCGATGAACACCACCACGAACTTGTCAAGGTACTGGTGGAACACCTTGTTCATCAAATTCATAAATATTGTCGGGGCATTAGTCAACCTGAGCGGCATCACCATGAACTCATACTGGCCATACCGACTCCTAAAAGCAGTCTTTGGAATGTCCTTCGGCTTTACTTTCACCTAGTAGTATCCTGATCTTAAGTCTATCTTGGAAAATATTTTGACGCCACTCAACTGATCGAACAGGTCATCAATCTATGGCAACAGGTATTTATTCTTGATAGCGAGATTATTCATTACCCTGTAATCGATGCATATGCGCACAGATCTATCCTTCTTCGGTACAAACAATACCAGGGCTCCCCACGGTGAAGAACTGGATCTGATAAACCCCTTATCCTATAAAACCCCTTATTTTTAAATATTATATTTAAAATACTTATTGAATTTATCTATATTATTTCGTAGTTGAATAGAAATTATATATTATTGATTTAATTACCTAGATAATTAATTATTAAGAATTATTGCACAAAAACTATTATTTTTATTTTAGAAATCTCGTGGAAGAATAATAGATTTTTTAGAATTTAAATTGGGTACAAATGTGTTTTTTTATATACCTCAAATATATACGTAAATAATAAATGGTTATTAAATATGATAATAATAATAAGTAATAGTTATAATAATAATAATATTAATAGTAATAATAATAATAATAATAATTTTAGTATTAGTAATAACAAGAGATAAAAGAAAAAGAAAAGAAATAGAACCAAAAAGAAAAGTAAAAAGAAAAGAAAAGTAAAAGGAAAAAGAAAAAGAAAAGAAAAGAAAATCTAAATAAAACCCTAATCCTAATTAAACCCTAATCCACATCTAACCCCCCCGCGGCCCAGGACCCAAACCACCCCCTCCCCCCGCGCGACCCATCTCCCCCACTCCGACTATCTCTCTGTCTCTCTCTCTCTCTCTATATATATATATATATATATATATATATATATATATATCCCCATATGACTCGAAACCCTAACCCTAGCTCCCATCTCTGCCTCCGCGCTGACCTGACGCCGACCCGCCGCCGCCGGAGCACCGCGCAGCCACCAGCGCCACCGACCGCCGCGTTTGCCCGGGCAAGCAATGCCACACAAAAATTGAGCAACGACGAACCTTCCTTCACGCGCTATTTTTTGCCGCGTCGCTCAACCGAATTTGGATTCGTCTTCGCCAGTATGATTATCACCTATCCCTCTCTAAACCTTGTTAATTACTTTCAATCAAACAACATTAAAAACCAGGTAGAAATCGACGCCAAGTTGAGGAAAAACCACATTTTTAAACTACAGAAAACTGCCCCATCGACCTATGTTCCGAGGTCGATATCTCCTAACGTAGAGATCCAAATCAAGATCTACTTTTTCCTGTGTATATTCCATATGACCGAGATTATTCCCTGTTAATTATATTATTTTATTATGTGTTAGAATCGAAAATAAATTAGGTTAAACATTCAAAAAAACTTGTTTTTGAAATATTAAAATTTGTGATACGGAGTATGCCCCGCCAAACGGGACTGCCTCATCGTGTACCAGTTGCACCAAAAGGTGCGTATGGTATGTCCTGACGTGTGGGCTTTCACAGAAACTGATTTGGACGTGTGTGTGCGTCAGAATCACTCCGTATCCATAAAAAGGCCCTGTATCGCAACTTTTGCAAAATACCACCCCATTTAGTGTACGCTCGTCAGAATGCGATAAATCTTGCGCCATTGGATACGTGGTATCACGCTGGTCCTGTTGTGGTGCCCCGTTCCCCCTTTTTCGGGGAGCTCGGCTAAGAAATACAAGATGGTATCGTTCGATCAGGATAGATTGAAACAAGAGCCCATCCTCTTTATGGATTTGCTTTTCGGAATCGATTCCCATATTCAGTGAACCGTGCCTCCGGGATCGACTTAGCGGCAGAGTCAGGAGGGGCCTCTCCGCTGCATCTTTTGTTTCCTAGTTTTCGCTGTCGCTCGTTGCTTTCGTGCCTTGAGTTGGTTTTCAGATTTGCTTGAGTTTTCTTGAACAGTTTTAATGGATTTCATTGCTTTCGTTTGTTGAACTGCACTTCAATTCCGATATTGGAAAGGGTGGAAGAGGTATTGATCAGCTATTCGTGGCAATGCAGGTGAACCAGCAGTAGGCACCGCTGGAACGGACTCCTGAAGCATCTCTTTCCTTCTTCCTTCCAACTACTAAGTGAGTGGCTTATATTCAATTCAGTTGGCCCTTCTTCCAAGCCTCACATATATAAATCTTGCATTCTTGTTTGTCCCGATCAGACGATACCATAGTAATAACTAAAAGATAACAAGATAAAAAGGGAATAGACTTGGACTATATTGCTTGTCAACAAAGTTGTGAACGGTTACCTTTTGCATGCTAGTTGTTCAAAATGTTCTTATGTGTGCTTAAATTTTAGTTAGAATGTTTACTTCTTCTATAAATTGAGCTATGTGTAGAATACACTTGTTTATGCAACAACTGTTCAGGGAGACTATGCAAAATAAACCATGTCATGTTATTTGTCTCAAATGCTTATTGCCTCAACCTGCATCAATGGATAAATTCAATATAAACGTCGTTGATCACGGACAACTTGTGCATAAGGTCATAGTTCATGCGGACGGTCACTGGGGCAATGGTACCGATCCGATCCGGACAGAACCTCATGTTTAGTCTTCATGTACATCGGACATGATGGTTTATGGTGCCCTTGTGTTCACGCCGCATATCATCCTCGTCAATGACTAAAATTGGTCCATATTGGCATACGCCAGTGATTCCCTCGTATATTTAAACCTGTTGCAAAGTTAACTTGTGTCTTCTTGGCAGGGAAGGCATGGTAAGTATTGTGCAGGTGGTTCAAACGGGCAGGTAAATATCACCGAACTTCTATATCTATTGCTTGCTGTAAAATAAACTAAGGCAAGATAGAAAGACCACAAAAATTATGCATGCTTCATTAAAACAACGTGTTGATTGGTATAGTTGGGTTAGCTTGCCTTCACCAGTACGTTTTGATGTACTGACACTCGTTGAAACAGGTTCCCCGCACTAAGGAGAACCAAGCGAGGAGCAAAAGTCATTCCCCCAATCCAGTCCAGCTGTAGGCACGCCTTGATCCGTGCCACCTTTTAAAGTATTTTGAAGATACAAGCTTGCAACCCAAGCAAATATGTAGCTTAGTGGAAAGGCCGTCATTCCAACCGGAGGTCCTATATTTTGAGTTTTAGTAAAGGATGTAATGTACATGACTGCTATCTTATTTTGTGTCAACACTTTTGTAAGCCCATAGAGGCAACTTTATGACTCAGTTCAAGGAGTTTGTAACAGATGTTCATACTATCAATAAAAGAGAACTTTTTGATGCCTCAATCTGTGTTTCAATTTATCTGCGTACTCTGAATATGTGCTCGCTAGTGAAACAAAAATACTGAGCCTTGTGCGGTGCACAACCTAACCCCGCACGACGGTCACGCCCGAGGGACGACTATCGATTCCACAGAATCGGGGCGTGACATGTTGGTATCAGAGCACAGCTTCAAGGTTCCTTTTGACCCTTCGTATGGGAAAAGTTTCTTTAACTATAAATCCCTGTGCGAACTCTTGAACTCGTTAGGCCAAAATGAGATACGTTTATGCAATAAGTCCATAATATATTATGATCCTGATGTAATTTACCTTCTTTTGAAGGAATAGCTCAAGCATAATCCGCTACGCTAGCACCAGGCGAGACACAGGCTTAAGAGAGCAGCTCTGGCACATCGGGAAGCTCTCGGAGCCGACGGGGCATGTCTCGAATAGACCCGCTTCAGCAAGTGATACAAATATTGGAAACACAACGACAGAGAGATAATGCCCGCCAAGCCAAGTTCGAGAGCAATCTAGAGGCCCAACTCTCAGTCCAACAAAAGTAGGTAAATACCCTACAGCAACTTGTTTAGACTATGGCCTCCAACCAGTCCGCAGCAACAACAGCGACTCCGGTGGAACAACCAATACTTGAAGTCGAGACACCGTCAACACTAAGGGCGAGGGAAGTGACTGCCTTCACCTTCAGTGACTTCAAGAAAGTCTGCAATATGCTATTTAAGGGGACTGAGGACCCGATCGTGGCCCTAGATTGGCTCGCCGAGCTTGAAGACCATTTTTCTCTCCTAGAAGTACCTGAAGAAAAGCAAGTCGCATGTGCTCAACTACAGCTTTGCCTTAATGCGCACGATTGGTGGGAGGTGCATCGACAATCTCTTCCAGTTGAGAATAGAGGGGAGGCGATAGCATGGGCTACCTTCCGTGGTACATTTGAGGAGGAGTTTATACCCCCACATGTACATCGTCAGAAGGAAAATGAGTTTGTACAACTACGGTAGGACAGTATGATAGTTAAGCAATACTCTGCTGAGTTCAACAAACTTACCAGCTCCTATCTACCCGAGGGAGGTCTATGTCCTGCTATCCATGCGTATGTAGTCGTTCCATAGTATCAGACCATGCGGAAAGTTTTGAACCACACTCTTTCTCTTGAACCGCAGTATCCTCACGTTTCTACCAGCGCTGTGCATACCTCCAATCACAAACGCCAAGGCAACAATAGAGGAAACAACGCTGCAAAGCGTCACAATGACGGCGGCAAGCAGAAAGTAAATCCAGACAAAGTATGTAACTTCTGCAAGAAACCAAGGCATCTCTTCAACGATTGTCGCAGGAGGCTCGGAGTATGCCTCCTTTGTGGCGATCCAAATCACAAAATGCAAGACTGTTCGCTCTTCTCAGAACGTCGCCAACCAAATTTGACTCAGGCTGCAAACCAGGCCAACAGAGCTGTGCCTAAGCAAGGGCGTAATCAGGCTCAAGGTCGGGTCTATACTATGACACGGAAAGAAGCTCTAGCTTCTGTGGTGCCCCGTTCCCCCTATTCGGGGAGTGCGGCTAAGAAATACTAAACGGTATCGTTCGATCGGGATAGATTGAATCAAGAACTCATTCTCGTTATGGATTTGTCTCTTCGGAATCGATTTCCATATTCAGTGGACCATGCCCCAAGGATCGACTTAGCGGCAGAGTCAGGAGGGACCTCTCTGCTGCATTCTTTGTTGCCTAGTTTTCGCTGTCGCTTGTTGCTTTCGTGCCTTGAGTTGGTTTTCGGATTTGCTTGGGTTTTCTTGAACGGTTTCGATGGATTTCATTGCTTTCGTTCTTAGGACTGCACTTCAATTCCGATAAGGGAGAGAGAGGAAGAAGTACTGATCAGCTGTTCGTGTCAATACAGGTGAACCAGCTGTAGTCGTCGCACGAGCGGACGCCTAAAGCACTTCTTTCCTTTTCCTTCCGACTACCAAAGTGAGTGGCTACCAACCCGATTAGCTAGCCCTACTTGCTAGTCTTCACATCTAAATCTCGTGTTCGTGCTTTGCCGATCAAACGATACCAAGTAAATAACTAAAAGATATCAAGATAATAAGCGAATAGACTTGGAAAATATTGCTTGTCAATGGAACCGGTGAACGGTTACTTATATGCTTGCTCGTTTGGAATGTTCATCATATGCATAAATATAAGTTAGAATGTATATTTCTTCTTAGAACTGTGCTATGTATAGAACTCATTTTCAATGCCATAAACTGAACATATAGGCTATTCAAAAGTAAATCTTGCCCTGTACTGCCATGCTCCTGATATGCCCTAATTTGCCTCGATTGCTAACTTAGTGTACTGCGTTGATCACGGACAACTTGTGCACAAGGTCTTAGTTCCTGCGGACGGTCGCTGGGGTACCGGCACCGATCCGATCCGGACGAAACTCATGATAGTCGCCTGCTATAGGACGGAATGCCTTGGGACGTCCTGATCTATGCGTCGCACGACACTCCGTACTGAGACTAGCCCGTCCATTATGGCAACGTGCCAGTGATCCCCCTTGTATATTTAAACCTGTTGCTACTAACTTGTGTCTTCTTGGCAGGGAAGGCAAGGTAAGTATTATGCAGGTGGTTCAGACGGGCAGGTAAATGTCACCGAACGGTGGCGAGTTATTTCAATGATTATATATATATGTCTTGCTATAAAATAAACTAAGGCAAGATAGAAACCCATGAATATGCATGCTTCATTAAAACAACGTGTTGATTGGTATAGTTGGGATAGCTTGCCTTCACCAGTACGTTTCGATGTACTGACTCTCGTTGAAACAGGTTCCCCGCGCTAAGGAGAGCCGAGCGAGGAGCAGGAGACAAACCCTCAATCCAGTCCAGCTGTAGGCACGCCTCGACCGTGCTACCTTTGAAGCATTTTGAAGAAGAAGAAGCATTTTGAAGTTAGAAGCTAGCCACCAAGCAACCATGCAACTTCGTGGCAAAGCAGTCATTCTGACGCAAGGTCTTATATTTTGAGTTTAGTAAGGATGTAATGTACAGGACTGCTATATCATTTTGTGTCAACACTTTTGTAAGCCCATAGAGGCAATCCTTATGACTCAGTTCAAGGAGTTTGTAATAGATGTTCATATTATAAATAAAAAGAGAACTTTTCCATGTTTCGATATGTGTTTCAATTATCTGCGTACTCTGAATATGTGCTCGCTATGCGAAACAAAAATACTTAGCCTTGTGCGGTGCGCAACCTAGGCCCGCACGGCGGTCACGCCCGGGGGACGACTAATGATTCCACGGGATCGGGGCGTGACATGTTGGTATCAGAGCACAGATTCAAAGTTCCTTTGACTCTTAAACTAGAAAAGTTCCCTTAACGATAAGTCCCTGTGCGAACTCCTGAACTCGTTAAGGCCAAAATGAGATACGTTCATGCAATAAGTCCATAATACATTATGATCCTGATGTAATTTACCTTCCTTTCAAGGAACGACGCAAGCGCAACCATCAGCGCTGGCGCCAGGCGAGACAAGGACTCAGGAGAGCAGTTCCGGAACTTCAGGAAGCTCTCGGAGCCAACGGGGCATGTCTCGATCAGATTCCCTTCAGCAGGTGATGCAAATGTTCACGGAGCAACGACAGAGGGATGATGCCCGCCAAGCCAAGTTCGAGAGCAACCTAGAGGCCCGGCTCTCAGTCCAACAAAAGCAGGTAGATACCCTGCAGCAGCTTGTTCAGACCCTGGCCTCCAACCATTCTGCCGTAACGACAGCTACACCAGTGGAGCAGCCAGCACTTGAAGTTGAACTACCGCCCGCGCCAAGGATGAGGGAAGTGACTGCCTTCACCTTTGGCAACTTCGAGAAGGTCTGCAACACGCCGTTTAATGGGACTGAGGACCCGATCGTGGCCCTAGATTGGCTCGCCGAGCTTGAAGATCATTTTTCTCTCCTAGAAGTGCCGGAAGACAAGCGCGTCACCTGTGCCCAACTATTACTTCGCCTCAATGTGCACGACTGGTGGGACGTGCATCAACGATCTCTTCAACTTGGCCATGGAGAGGAGGCGATCGCGTGGACGACTTTTCGTGCCGCATTCGAGGAGGAGTTTATACTCCCACCTCTACGACGTCAACGGGAAAACGAGTTCGTTCAACTCCGGCAGGGCAGCATGACGGTGAAGCAATACTCGGCAGAATTCAACAAACTGGCCAAATTTGCTGCCACTTATCTACCGGATGCAGCGAGTCATGCCAGACGATTCGAAGGAGGGCTACGTCCTGGCATTCACGGACATGTGTCCGTTCTGCAGTATCAGACAATGCGGGAAGTATTAAACCATGCCCTCTCCCTGGAACCGCAGTATCCTCACGTTGCTGCCGGCGCTGTGCAAACTTCCAATCACAAACGCCAAGGCAATGATAGAGGAAACAACGCTGCAAAGCGTCCAAATAACGGCGGTAAACAGCGTGGAGACACTAGCAAGACCTGCAACTTTTGCAGGAAGCCAGGGCATATCGAAAAGGATTGTCGCTGCAAGCTTGGGACTTGTCTCCGTTGCGGCGATCCAGGCCATCAGATTAGCAGCTGTCCACGTCGTCCACCGCAACAACCAGATCAGACTCCGGCTCCTCAGGCAAATCGAGCGGCGCCTCAGCAAGGGCGTAATCAAGCTCAAGGCCGAGTCTACACCATGATACGGGAAGAAGCATTAGCTTCGGATACCGTCGTGTCAGGTACCTTACTTTTCAATAATATACCTGCTCGCGTTCTATTTGATTCAGGTGCAACCCATAGCTTTATTTCTACAAACTTTGCCACGGAGAACAATATTAAAATGACTCCTTTGCATTTAGATTTAAGTGTTAGCACCCCATCTGGTACAAAAATTCCTGTCTGTTCAGCATGCCTAGGCGGTTATATCTGTATTGGGGAGAGAAAGCTGTCACTTGATGTTTTAGTTCTTGATGTACGGGACTATGATATCATTTTGGGAATGGACTGGCTAGGCGCGTGCGCAGCAACTATTGAGTGTGCAGAGAAGCGAGTCATTTTTCGTCTGCCCGGAGAAGCTGTGTTCTGTTACACCAGTAGTCCAGCGAACAATGCGACCAGGGCCTGCATGGTGATTTCGGCAAAATCTGCTCGGCGAATGCTCTACACAGGCTGCGAGGGATTCCTAGCATCGGTTCAGGACATACGGCAGGACTACGCAAACGTCGAGTCAATTTTCGTTGAGGCAGAGTTCCCCGATGTGTTCCCGAGCGAACTACCCGGTATGCCGCCAGACCGAGAGATTGAATTCACTATAGACACATTTCCAAATACACAGCCGATTTCAAAGCCTCCGTACAGAATGGCACCTGCAGAGCTGAATGAATTAAAATGCCAACTCCAGGAACTACTTGATCGCGGGTTCATCCGTCCGAGCGTGTCTCCTTGGGGCGCTCCCGTGCTCTTTGTGAAGAAAAAGGACGGAACTCTACGCCTCTGCATAGACTATAGGGAATTAAACAAAGTCACAATCAGGAACAAATATCCTCTGCCACGGATAGATGACTTGTTTGATCAGTTACAAGGGGCAACGGTGTTTTCTAAAATTGATCTTCGCTCGGGTTACCACCAGCTGAAGATTAAGCTAGAAGACGTGCCCAAGACTGCTTTCAGAACCCGCTACGGCCATTACGAGTTTTCCGTGATGCCGTTTGGACTGATGAATGCTCCTGCTGCATTCATGGATACGATGAACCGTGTCTTTAGGCCCTTCATCGATAAATTCGTGGTGGTGTTTATCGATGACATCTTAGTGTACTCGAAGACTAGGGATGAGCACGCAGGACACCTGCGGATGGTGCTGCAAATCCTTCGAGACCACAAGTTGTATGCCAAATTAAGTAAATCAGAATTTTGGCTGGACAGTATCTCATTTTTGGGGCATATCATCTCCTCGGAAGGCATCTCAGTTGATCCGAAGAAAATAGAAGCAATCACGCAGTGGAAACGACCGGAGTCAGCTAGCAACATCCGAAGTTTCCTTGGCCTGGCAGGGTACTACCGAAGATTTATACAAAATTTTGCTAGGATTGCTTCGCCTTTGACTCAGTTGACACGAAAGGGTGCGAAGTTTACTTGGACAGAGGACTGTGAAGCTTCGTTTACGGAGTTAAAGCAGCGCCTCATCTCTGCCCCAATTCTCGCTCTGCCGAACGGACCGGATGACTTTAAAATATATAGTGATGCCTCAGGAAAGGGTCTAGGATGTGTCCTGATGCAGCGCGATAAGGTGATAGCCTACGCGTCTAGACAGCTAAAGCCTCACGAGCAGAACTACCCAACGCATGATCTCGAACTTGCCGCGGTAGTGTTTGCATTGAAGCTGTGGCGTCACTATCTTTATGGCGTGCCGTGCGAAATCTATACAGACCATAAGAGTTTGAAATATTTGTACACTCAAAAGGATTTGAATCTTCGGCAGCGACGATGGCTTGAACTCCTCAGCGACTTCGATCTCACGATCAGATACACGCCTGGAAAGGAAAACGTAGTAGCTGACGCGTTGAGTCGAGTGTTTGTAGGGAGTTTGGTTATTGATGATAGGCTGTGCCGAGATCTTGAATCACTAGGTATCACACTAAAAATAAGATATAAGAAGTGGGCGCAAGTAGCTCAACTGCGCCTCGAGCCTGACTTGTTACACAAAGTGAAGGCCGCTCAGAAGGACGACCCGTTCCTGCAGAAGATACATGCCCTCATCTTGGCAGGAAAGGCGTCCGACTTTGCGGTAAGCACGGATGGGATGCTTCGAGTAAAGGGAATACTATGTGTTCCGAACGACGCGACCCTCAGACAAGAGATACTCACGGAAGCTCACTATTCTAGTTATACTTCTCATCCGGGTAGTACTAAGATGTATCGGGATCTTCGCACGACGTTTTGGTGGCACGGCTTAAAACGGGATATGGCGCAGTTTGTGTCGCATTGCATGGCTTGTCAACGAGTAAAGGCCGAACACCAGAAATCAGGCGGAGAGCTTCAGAACCTTGCTATTCCGGAGTGGAAATGGGATGATATAACGATGGACTTTATTGTTGGCTTGCCGAGGACGCAACGGGGACATGATGTAGTCTGGGTTATCGTCGATCAACTCACCAAGTCAGCTCACTTTCTGCCTATTAAATCTACTTGGAGTGCCGACCGCCTGGCTCAGATATATCTCAACGAAATCGTCCGACTTCACGGCGTGCCCATAACCATAGTCTCCGATCGAGATGGTCGATTCATATCACGTTTCTGGGGAAGCCTGCAGTCAGCAATGGGGACGAAGTTAAAATTCAGCTCCGCCTACCATCCACAGACCGATGGCCAAACAGAGCGCGTCAACCAGATCCTCGAAGACATGCTGCGACTCTACGCCTTGAACACGAAGACTAGTTGGGACCTTCATCTACCTCTAGCCAAATTTGCTTACAATAATATTTATCAATCAAGCATTCAAATGGTGCCGTATGAGGCGTTATACGGGCGGAAGTGTAGATCTCCTATCTGTTGGGACGAAGTCGGGGAGCGGCAAGTACTTGACCCTGAGCTCGTGGAGCAGACCGTCCAGAAGGTTCGGCTGATTCGGGACAGATTAAAGATAGCTCAAAGTTGTCAAAAGAGCTATGCGGATGTTCATCGGAGACCGCTAGAGTTTCACGTAGGTGATCGGGTATTCCTCAAGGTATCGCCCATGCGAGGGGTCAGCAGGTTCGGAGCGAAGGGAAAGCTAAGTCCACGATTTGTCGGCCCGTTCAAAATACTAAAGCGGGTTGCTTCAGTTGCTTATCAGATCGTTCTACCACCATCCCTAGCTAACGTACATGATATATTCCATGTTTCCCAACTTAGAAAATATGTGTACGATCTAAGCCACATGGTAGACCTGGGACAACTGAACCTTCAGCCCGACTTGACGTATGTAGAACAGCCGGTACAAATTTTGGATAGAAAAGAAAAGCTGCTTCGGACCCGTTCGGTTCCTCTAGTGCGCGTGCTTTGGCGGAATCACTCTGTCGAAGAATCTACTTGGGAGCTCGAATCCGATATGAGGGAACGGTTCCCCTCATTATTTCCTAGTGGTAGGTTTTATTCCTTAAGTTTCAGGACGAAACTTTCAATTAGTTGGGTAGGATGTGGTGCCCCGTTCCCCCTATTCGGGGAGCGCGGCTAAGAAATACTAGACGGTATCGTTCGATCGGGATAGATTGAATCAAGAACTCATTCTCGTTATGGATTTGTCTCTTCGGAATCGATTCCCATATTCAGTGGACCGTGCCCCAAGGATCGACTTAGCGGCAGAGTCAGGAGGGACCTCTCCGCTGCATTCTTTGTGGCCTAGTTTTCGTTGTCGCTTGTTGCTTTCGTGCCTTGAGTTGGTTTTCGGATTTGCTTGGGTTTTCTTGAACGGTTTCGATGAATTTCATTGCTTTCGTTCTTAGGACTACACTTCAATTCCGATAAGGGAGAGAGAGGAAGAAGTACTGATCAGCTGTTCGTGTCAATACAGGTGAACCAGCTGTAGTCGTCGCACGAGCGGACGCCTAAAGCACTTCTTTTCTTTTCCTTCCGACTACCAAAGTGAGTGGCTACCAACCCGATTAGCTAGCCCTACTTGCTAGTCTTTACATCTAAATCTCGTGTTCTTGCTTTGCCGATCAAACGATACCAAGTAAATAACTAAAAGATATCAAGATAATAAGGGAATAGACTTGGGAAATATTGCTTGTCAATGGAACCGGTGAACGGTTACTTATATGCTTGCTCGTTTGGAATGTTCATCATATGCATAAATATAAGTTAGAATGTATATTTCTTCTTAGAACTGTGCTATGTATAGAACTCATTTTCAATGCCATAAACTGAACATATAGGCTATTCAAAAGTAAATCTTGCCCTGTACTGCCATGCTCCTGATATGCCCTGATTTGCCTCGATTGCTAACTTAGTGTACTACGTTGATCACGGATAACTTGTGCACAAGGTCTTAGTTCCTGCGGACGATCGCTGGGGCACCGGCACCGATCCGATCCGGACGGAACTCATGATAGTCGCCTGCTATAGGACGGAATGCCTTGGGACGTCCTGATCTATGCGTCGCACGGCACTCCGTACTGAGACTAGCCCGTCCATTATGGCAACGTGCCAGTGATCCCCCTTGTATATTTAAACCTGTTGCTACTAACTTGTGTCTTCTTGGCAGGGAAGGCAAGGTAAGTATTATGCAGGTGGTTCAGACGGGCAGGTAAATGTCACCGAACGGTGGCGAGTTATTTCAATGATTCTATATATATGTCTTGCTATAAAATGAACTAAGGCAAGATAGAAACCCACGAATATGCATGCTTCATTAAAACAACGTGTTGATTGGTATAGTTGGGATAGCTTGCCTTCACCAGTACGTTTCGATGTACTGACCCTCGTTGAAACAGGTTCCCCGCGCTAAGGAGAGCCGAGCGAGGAGCAGGAGACAAACCCCCAATCCAATCCAGCTGTAGACACGCCTCGACCGTGCTACCTTTGAAGCATTTTGAAGAAGAAGAAGAAGCATTTTGAAGTTAGAAGCTAGCCACCAAGCAACCATGCAACTTCGTGGCAAAGCAGTCGTTCCGACGCAAGGTCTTATTTTTTGAGTTTAGTAAGGATGTAATGTACAGGACTGCTATCTCATTTTGTGTCAACACTTTTGTAAGCCCATAGAGGCAATCCTTATGACTCAGTTCAAGGAGTTTGTAATAGATGTTCATATTATAAATAAAAAGAGAACTTTTCCATGTTTCGATATGTGTTTCAATTATCTGCGTACTCTGAATATGTGCTCGCTATGCGAAACAAAAATACTTAGCCTTGTGCGGTGCGCAACCTAGGCCCGCACGGCGGTCACGCCCGGGGGACGACTAACGATTCCACGGGATCGGGGCATGACAGCTTCGGATACCGTCGTATCAGGTACTTTGCTTTTCAATAATATACCTGCTCGTATTCTATTTGATTCAGGTGCAACACATAGTTTTATTTCTACAAATTTTGCCATGGCGAACAATATAAAAATGACTCTGTTGCACCTAGACTTAAGTGTTAGCACCCCCTCCGGCACGAAAATACCTGTCCGTTCAATATGCCAAGGTGGGTTCATCTGTATAGGAGGAAAAAAGTTATCGCTTGATGTTTTAGTCCTAGATGTTCGGCACTACGATATCATTTTGGGATTAGATTGGCTCAGCGCATGCTCAACAACTATTGAATATGCAAAAAAGTGAGTCATCTTTCGCTTGCCTAGAGAAGCCGAATTCTGTTACACTAGTAGTCCAGTAACTGACGCGACTAGGGCCTGCATGGTGATTTTTGCAACATCTGCTCGCCAAATACTCCACTCAGGCTGCGAGGGATTTCTAGAGTTAGTTCAGGACACATGACAGGACTATGCAAACGTCGAGTCTACTTCCATTGAGGCAGAGTTCCCCGATGTGTTTTCGAGCAAACTACCCGGCATGCCGCCCAACCGAGAGATTGAATTTACTATCGATACATTTCCAAATACACAGCCGATCTTTAAACCTTCGTACAGATCGGCCCCTGCAGAACTAAAGGAATTAAAATGCCAGCTTCAGGAATTATTAGATCGTGGGTTCATCCGTCCGAGCGTGTCTTCTTGGGGTACGCCTGTGCTCTTTGTGAAGAAGAAGGACGGAACACTACGCCTCTGCATCGACTATCGAGAGTTAAACAAAGTCACAATCAGAAACAAATATCCTCTACCACGGATATATGACTTGTTCGATCAGCTACAAGGGGCAACAGTATTTTCAAAAATCGATCTTCGCTCGGGTTACCACCAGCGAAAGATTAAGCCTAAAGACATGCCAAAGACCGCCTTCTGAACCCGATACGGGCATTATGAGTTTTTAGTGATGCCGTTTGGATTGACGAATGCACCTGCTGCATTCATGGATTTAATGAATCGTGTGTTCCGGCCATTCATCGATAAATTTGTGGTGATTTTTATCGATGACATCTTGGTGTACTCAAAGACTAGGGATGAGCACGCAGGACACCTGCGGGTGGTGCTGCAAACCCTTCGAGACAACAAGTTGTATGCCAAACTGAGTAAATATAAATTTTGGTTGGACAACATATCCTTCTTGGGGCATATCATCTCTTCACAAGGTATTTCAGTTGATCCGAAGAAGGTGGAAGCCATTATGCAGTGGAAACGGCCGGAGACAGCTAGCAGTATTCGAAGTTTCCTCGGACTGACAGGGTACTACCTCTGGTTTATACAAAATTTTGCTAGAATTGCTATGCCCTTGACTCAGCTCACACAAAAAGGTGCAAAGTTTACTTGGACGGACGCCTATGAAGCTTCGTTTACGGAGATAAAGCAGCGCCTTGACTCTGCCCCAATCCTCACTCTGCCAAATGGACCGGATGATTTCAAAATTTTCAGTGATGCATCAGGTAAAGGACTGGGATGTGTCCTGATGCAGAGGGATAAAGTGATAGCCTATGCATCGAGACAGCTAAAGCCTTACGAGAGGAACTATCCGACGCACAACTTAGAACTGGCTGCTGTGGTGTTTGCGCTGAAGATGTGGCGCCACTACCTTTATGGTGTACCGTGTGAAATCTATACGGACCATAAAAGTTTGAAATACCTGTATGTGTAAAAGGATTTAAATCTTCGGCAGCGGCGTTGGCTTGAACTCCTTAGCAACTTCGATATCATGATCAGATACACGCCTGGTAAGGGAAACATAGTAGCTGACGCACTGAGTCGAGTGTTTGTAGGGAGTTCGGCTATTGATGATAGGCTACGCCGAGATCTTAAATCCTTGGGCATTACTCTAAAGATCAGATACAAAAAGTGGGCGCAAGTAGCACAATTGCGCCTCGAACCCGACTTGTTACAAAAGGTTAAGGCCGCTCAGAAGGATGACACATTCCTGCAAAAGATTCATGCTCTTATCTCAACAGAAAAGGCGTCCGACTTTGCGGTAGGCACGGATGGTATGCTCCGAGTGAAGGGAAGACTGTGCATTCCGAATGATGCGGCCCTCATAAAAGAGATCCTCACTGAAGCCCATTATGCTAGTTATACTTCTCATTCGGGTAGCACAAAGATGTATCGGGATCTCCGTACGACGTTTTGGTGGCACGGCTTGAAACGAGATATGGCACTGTTCATGTCGCATTGCATGGCTTGTCATAGGGTAAAAGCCGAACACCAGAAACCAGGCGGAGAGCTACAAAATCTAGTTATTCCGGAGTGGAAATGGGAACATATAACAATGGATTTCATTGTTGCCTTGCTAAGGACGCAACAGGGACATGATATTGTTTAGGTTATTGTCGATCGCCTTACCAAGACTGCTCACTTTATACCTATCAAATCTACTTGGAGTGCCGATCGCTTGGCTCAAATCTACCTCAACGAGATCGTTCGGCTCTACGGCGTGCCCATATCCATAGTCTCCGATAGAGATGGTCGATTTATATCGCATTTCTGGGAAAGCCTGTAGTCAGCAATGGGGACGAAGTTGAAGTTCAACTCCGCCTACCATCCACAGAACGACGACCAAACGGAACATATCAACCAGATCCTCGAAGATATGCTACGACTCTACGCCTTAGATTTGAAGACTAGTTGGGACCTGCATCTACCGTTACCCGAATTTGCTTAGAACAATAATTATCAATCAAGCATTCAGATGGTGCCGTATGAGGCATTGTATGGGTGAAAGTGTAGATCCCCGATCTATTGGGATGAAGTTGGTGAACAGCAGATTCTTGGCCCTGAGCTCGTAGAGCAGACTGTCCAAAAGGTTCGCTTGATTCAGGAAAGACTAAAGGTAGCTCAAAGCCGACAAAAGAGCTACGCGGATATACATCGACGACCACTTGAGTTTCTAGAAGGCGACCGGGTATTTCTCAAAGTCTCGCCCATGCGAGGAGTCAATAGATTCGGAGCAAAGGGGAAGCTAAGTCCGAGATTTGTCGGTCCATTCAAAATACTAAAACGGGTTGCCTCAGTTGCTTATCAGATTGCCCTACCACCATCCCTATCTGATGTACACGATGTATTCCATGTTTCTCAACTTAGGAAATATGTGTACAACCCGAGCCACGTAGTAGACCTTGAACAACTGAACCTTCAGGCTGACTTGACGTATGTAGAACAACCTGTGCAAATTTTGGATAGGAAAGAAAAGCTGCTTCAGAGTCGTTCGGTTCCTCTCGTGCGCGTGCTTTGGCGAAATCACTCTGTCGAAGAATCTACTTGGGAACTTGAATCCGAGATGAGGAAAAGGTTCCCCTTATTAATTCCTAGTGGTAGGTTCTATTCCTTAAGTTTCAGGATAAAACTTTAAATTACTTGGGTAGGATGTGGTGCCCCGTTCCCCTTTTTTTGGTGAGCGCGGCTAAGAAATACAAGACAATATCGTTTAATCGGGATAGATTGAAACAAAAGCCCATCCTCTTTATGGATTTGCTTCTTCGGAATCGATTACCATATTCAGTGGACCGTGCCCCCGGGATCGACTTAGCGACAGAGTCAGGAGGGACCTCTCCGCTGCATCTTTTGTTGCCTAGTTTTTACTGTCGCTTGTTGCTTTCGTGTCTTGAGTTGGTTTTCGGATTTGCTTGAGTTTTCTTGAACAGTTTTGATGGATTTCATTGCTTTCGTTCGTTGAACTGCACTTCAATTCCGATATTGGAAAGGGTGGAAGAGGTATTGATCAGCTGTTCGTGGCAATACAGGTGAACCAGCAGTAGGCACCGCTCAAACGAACTCCTGAAGCATCTCTTTCCTTCTTCCTTCCAACTACTAAGTGAGTGGCTTATATTCAATTTAGTTGGCCCTTCTTCCAAGCCTCACACATATAAATCTTGTATTCTTGTTTGCCCCGATCAGACGATACCAAAGTAATAACTAAAAGATACCAAGATAAAAAGGGAATAGATTTGGACTATATTGCTTGTCAACAAACTTGTGAACGGTTACCTATTGCATGCTAGTTGTTCCAAATATTCTTATGTGTGCTTCAATTTTAGTTAGAATGTTTACTTCTTCTATAAATTGAGCTATGTATAGAACACAAGAATGTTTACTTCTTCTATAAATTGAGCTATGTATAGAACACACTTGTTTATGCCGCAACTGTTCAGGAATACTATGCAAAATAAACCATGCCATGTTACTTATCTCAAATGCTTATTGCCTCAACCTGCATCAATGGATAAATTCAATATAAACGTCGTTGATCACGGACAACTTGTGCACAAGGTCATAGTTCCTGTGGATGGTCACTGGGGCACTTGCACCGATCCGATCCGGACGGAACCTCATATTTAGTCTTCATGTACATCAGACAGGATGGTTTGTGGTGCCCTTGTGTTCACGTCGCATATCATCCTCGTCAATGACTAAAATTGGTCCATATTGGCATACGCCAGTGATCCCCTCGTATATTTAAACCTGTTGCAAAGCTAACTTGTGTCTTCTTGGCAGGGAAGGCATGGTAAGTATTGTGCAGGTGGTTCAGACGGACAGGTAAATATCACCGAACGGTGGCGGGTTATTTTATTAATTTCTATATCTATTGCTTGCTGTAAAATGAACTAAGGCAAGATAGAAAGACCATAAAAATTATGCATGCTTCATTAAAATAATGTGTTGATTGGTATAGTTGGGTTAGCTTGCCTTTACCAGTATGTTTCGATGTACTGACCCTCGTTGAAATAGGTTCCCCACGCTAAGAAGAACCAATCGAGGAGCAGAAGTCATTCCCCCAATCCAGTCCAGCTGTAGGCACGCCTTGATCCGTGCCACCTTTTGAAGTATTTTGAAGATATAAGCTAGCAACCCAAACAAATATGCAGCTTCGTGGAAAGGCCTTCATTCCAACCGGAGGTCCTATATTTTGAGTTTTAGTAAAGGATGTAATGTACAGGACTACTATCTCATTTTGTGTCAATACTTTTGTAAGCCCATAGAGGCAACTTTATGACTCAGTTCAAGGAGTTTGTAACATATGTTCATACTACCAATAAAAGAGAACTTTTCCATGCCTCAATCTGTGTTTTAATTTATCTGCGTACTCTGAATATGTGCTCACTATGCGAAACAAAAATACTTAGCCTTGTGCGGTGCGCAACCTCGGCCCGCACGACGGTCACGCCTGGGGGACGACTATCGATTCCACGGAATTGGGGTGTGACACCTGTGACCCAAGTTTTACGCAATTCTGAGACAGTTGACCAAGCTGCCTATTTGCGGGCCCCACGGTTGACTTTTTGGGCTAATTTGTGTTCGGGTCGTCGGAATTCAAAATTGGACGTACCGTTGAATTCGTATTGACGTTTATAACTAGTTTGACCTATAATTTGTTCCATTTAGAGATCTTACCTTTGGCACACTTTTTGGTACAAGGTGGCCCACATATGGAGCCCGCTTTGACCCGAAATTACCGTTTTGCCTCTGTGTCCAAATTGGACGAAAGGGTAGTATTTTCTAGCTATCTCGCTTATTCTGGAAACGTTGGTGATATTTATTTCGGCATCCGGAGATGTTTATTCTGATGCCGTAGTTTCTACTCCTGTATGCTTGACGCCTAGACGTTTACACTTTGCAGCTTTCTTGCCAGGCAAGTATACCTTGCCAAAATGCTTACAGTACTTTACATGCTTATTATATTTCCATATATTTATTGCATGTGTATTTTCTTTCAGTCAAAATTATATATTTTATATGTTGACACACACTTGTCACCTAGTATCATGAGAGAGGAGGACAATCAGTAGGCGTATGGGCTATAACCACTCTGATAAACCGTAATATCTAGCACGCACTACGGTAGTGTGTTGCGTTGGTCGCTACCCTCGAGGTATATCGATTTCTGGTGTCGTGCTAGTCGCTACCCTTGAGGTATGTCGATTTCTGATGTTCTAGACGTGTGTGTGAGTTATGAGATTAGATAGAGTAGCCTACCCCTGTCCATACGTCAAAAAGTTGTCCTCATTATGTATTTTATATAGATTGTCTTGTATATTGTACTTATATATTTTTTGTCTATATTACATTTTTACTGTATTCAATAGGCATGCTTCTATGTATCTTGTTACGTCCCTCTGAGGACCTGGTCCCTTGCTAGGTATAGACGACCTGGAGTATCCGTAGGAGAACGGGCCAGGACCTGACGCATTATTCTCTACCGAGGAGGTCTTACCTTATGAGCATTATTGATTATCTCTAGTGATGGATCTCTTAGCTGATACTTTTATATCATCATCTTATTTTATGTTGAAGATTTACCCTTCTATCTCATTTTAGTTTTGGATATAGTCTTTGGTAGTGGATTTGTCTCCATCTGACTATTATTGGATTATTCAGACTCATTATTCTAGTTTAGTTATTTCTTTGCTATGACTTGTTGTGTGGATGAGATTAGTATATCTGTGACTTGTGATATTATATATACTATATGTGAGTTTACATTCAGGTTACAGCATACGTGTGTATTATGGTATCCATATATTAGAGTTGCCATATACATACGACTGGCATGCTTACGTATTCCTAGTCCTACGTATTTTGGGACTGGGACGTGACATATCCTGCAATTCATCCACTTGCTTCTTCAGCTCGACCAGCTCGCTGTTGTTTACTCTATAGACATACTGTAAAATTGGTTCTGCACCTGGTACCAAGTCTATAGAGAATTCAATATCTCGATCTAGCGATAATCTTGGTAATTCCTCAGGAAACACATCCAAGAACTCTGCTATCAAAGGATGCGGTAACTCCTTGTCTTCCTCCATAGCTCCATAGATAATGCCTTCTCTCTGCTCTGTAGCTCCTCTAGCAAACTCAAACTCTCGCTCTTCTGGCGGGCTAAATAAAATTTTACCTCCTCTACAATCTATAATAGCATAGTACCTACTCAACCAATCCATCCCAAGTACAATATCGTAACTCGGAAGTGGCATTACAAGTAGAAACGCACTCAGCTCCCGGCCTCCTAGAGTAACTCTTTGATCCTTGCAAATATCACTAACCAGGATAATATCTCCCCCGGTTAGGATCTTGCAAGGCCTAAACAAAGATTCAGCTACCAAATGATGCTTCAGAGCAAAAGAAACAGATATAAAACTATGGAAAGCATCACTATCAAACAAAGCTAAAGCTAGAATATAATCAATATGGCACATGATATAATGTATTCAAAGAAGGACAATTAAAGATCAAATATCAATATCAAGGAAGAATAGTTGAAATAAATAATAGAGTTTTTCCTAGATGTGATTGAGTATTCTCAACCTATAGCCTATATCCTATATCCAGAAACAGGCTCGTAATAGCACTCAAATCGGAGCACCACCACGAATCATACTAATTACGATCTCGAAGACCTGCATGGGCCACTACTAAAAATATGTCATGACCGGCACCCGGTGTAGGGGCACGAGTAGTGAACAATGTCCAGCCTACACCGCAGCATCGGCGGTAGAACGCTGTTTGAGTAAACTATCTATCTAGCAATCAAGATATAATAATGCCACCAATAAAATATGAATACTCAATCACAGATCTATAAGATGGAATAATCGTACGAATAAAATAAAAGAACTGAAGAGACAATATAACTCATAAGACAAGATAATATTCAATGAGTCATCTAAAGTAATAAGAATACTAATAACAAAGCTGGAGACAAATCCAGTACAAAAAGATCTATCTACTGAGCTACATCGTCTGTCTCAATCAGGATGAGACCCTCCTGAGCCAAAGTCTCTGGCTCTAATCCATCTACGTCCTGAGGCCGGTAGTGAGTGGGGTTCCACTCCTTAGTGTCATATGGAAAAAATATATCCAGTTAGAAAAGGAGCAAAGTACATCTCTAACGGCAGTTCTAATAAATAATATAAACTATATAATAATAAATAGAGCAAATATACAAGATACAAGATACAAGATATAGGTACAAGAGATATGCATAATAGGAATACTGGAAATAAATACAAGAATGAGCATCATAGGAATGAACAAGAAATACTACTACTAAGTGAGTGAGTACCAGCTTCAACATGTGATCGGCTTAGAAACTTGCACAAGGATTATGGCCTAGTTAATCATACGTGCGGTGTATGATTAACACTATTCAAGGAACAAGACATGCACAAGGAGGGTATGTTCACATATCTACACTAACACTCTCCGTCACCGACTGGTATAGTGGATCCAACCATGGTACATTATGGCACAAGATTCACTGGGTAGGTAGCTAGTCTCTCCAAGAATCAATGTCTGTACATGTACAAGAAGAACAAGGAACAAGGCTTGCACAAAATACATCATAAATACCAAGGAATAATATCTCATGACGAGATTCGGATATACCAATCTGTGTAACCATCTTGTCAAGAAATCAAGGATATCTACACTAAATACAAGAGACATAGAGGATATCATGAATGAGAAACTATCAGAGAATGTACTTGCCTGAAATCCAGTGAACATTATCAAAGATGTCCGGTCCGGTACCTCGGAGACCTAAATATGAAATATTATATCAATACAAGATTTTAGAATAAAAATAAGTTAAACTAGTCAAATTATAGATCATAAAGCCATTTTTAAGTCAAAACAGTCAAACCTTGTCAACTCTAGGTCAAAATAGTCAAACTTGGTCAAACTAGCTATTTCTAGGTGGTATGAGTCTATCTCTAGGATATTGGGTCCATACACTATATATCTAGGCCATACTAGCTATGTTTAGGATATTAGGATACCAACACAATACCGAATCATAAGATACATAAATTATTAGATATAAAAATACAATAATATATATACAAGATAAAAATATATAGTACTCCTAGCTAACTAATGCTAAGTGGATACCTTGGCTTTGAGCCAAATGCGGTATCACACCACCTATACACCCCTCTCGATACACAATCCCAATACCTTGAGTATAAACCAATACCTTGAGTATAAACCAATACCTTGATATTACCTTGGTATCACAAGGTAATCCAATATCTAACATTAACTAACTAAACATCATACCTCACTATACACTAACATGTACTTAAACTTTGTTTGATGATAAACAGAAGAAATGAAACTAGGTTTATACGAAACCCTTTCTTTGTTTAAAAACAAGAAAAAGAAGTACAATTAATCCTATACGAGGATGTTAAGTACAATAAAAATAATTCTGGGAAAATATTGCTATAGGAGTCTGATCTGCGGTCGATCACTTTGTCCCTCGAACCACACGATGTCGAAGAAGTGCTGTAGAAGAAGAAGAAGAACCTTCAAAGATTGTAGGAGGGATTGAACTCTCGTTGCCAAAGTTATCAATCACCACTCTCTATGTGTACTCTCTCTGATCTTTTCTGATTTCGATCTCTCTTTTCTCTCCAATCTTTTATTGACCTGAATGTGACCCCTGTCTCCTGTGGCCGAAGGTCTCTATTTATTGAGTTCGGTCACAGTAACTGACCAGTAGGCATAGAAACCGAACAACGGAGAGAACTACACCTTTTATGCGGCGGTTATAATAACTGCTACCCACGTCTGAATGATCTCCTGAATCTGCGTGTGACGCGTGTCCCATTATGAGATAACGCGTATAATCGCTTATCAAAGATCACAGTATGCAAGCCACGTAGGTAACTGCCCTTCGCGTAGAGAAGGTTGGCATAAAAGCCAAATAACTGTCTCGTTGGCGTAAAAGCCAAATAGTTATCTTGTTGGCGTAAAAGCCAAATAGCTGTTTTGAAGGCGTAAAAGCTAAGTAGCTGTCTTGTTGGCATAAAAGCCATGTAGCTGTCTTAATGGCATAAAAGCCAAGTAGCTGTCTTGTTGGCGTAAAAGCCAAGTAGCTGTCTTAATGGCGTAAAAGCCAAGTTCTGCATAAAGCTTCATGCTGCATGGATAGGTAACTAGCGTAAAGATAGCCAATTATCCTTCCTTGACTGAGGTCTTGAGCGTATTCTGGACCAAGTAGCTTTATCACGTACCTTTGCAAATATAGCCTGAGTTGGCGTATTTCAAGGAGATTGCATACGGCATACTCCTATAGTTGAAAATAGCCAGGTTGGCGTATTTCGAGGAGATAGCATACGGCGTGCTCCTATAGCTGAAAATAGCCTGGTTTGGCGTAATATACAGAGATAGTTACGTGAGCATATTAGCCCTAATTTTAGCTCTCCCAGTCATTAAAAGTAGGACCAAATCTCGTGCATTAAATGCAGAGATCAGCCCCCATCTCGCTCATTAACTGCAGAGACGTGCCTCGAGCTATGTACGAAGAGCATCTTTTGACGTGGCAGTTGGTTTCGTCTTATCCTGAGCATAAACCTCATCTCTGCCTGTGTAGAATAGGCAGCGTATTCCTTGAATGCATAAACAATGTCTCATATCAAGGATTATGTCACTAAACGATAGTCTGGGGCTCTGTGCAGCATTATCATTACAGCCGTCCTCTCGATCGTCGTGCAGTACTCTTTGTCAGGAGTTTGGTTCATTGTTCTGTCTGATAGGTTCATTCGAGGAATACGAAGAGTTTCTTGTATAATTTCCCACTGCATTAAAAGCAGACATAGTTTACGCCGGAGTGTAGCAACCTTTTTATGCCAAAACAGGCTTGAGGTGCTGCTTTACGCAGGCAGCACTGAAGTCTTATTTTACGCGTATGGTTTTGAAGCTTCTGTTTTACGCGTACTTTATGTATGTTTGGAGGTTTTACTCGTATAGTTCCCCAGCATATTTTTTATGCTTCTACAAGACCCCCTTTAAAGTTTTCAAATTCCTCGTAATTTGAAATACTTTGAATGAAGCATGAAACGGTCAAATTTGACTCGTTCTGCGAGGCTGATTTCTTGGCGGATTTTAGGAAGTTTGTTATGATTTAATGTGTTCTTTTCTGCCTATATAAAGGCAAGTGAGTGAACCTTTCTTTTTACACTTCCTTCACCAAAAGAGTTGGTTGCCGAGATCCATTGGGCTGACCTGAGGAAGAAGAAGATCATGTTCTTCCAGCATGTAAGGAGCCGTAAAAAGAAGCGTCTTCATGCAAATATCCTCTGCAACGATGGATCATGGAAGGATATCATAGCTTCCTTTGCTCGGGATAATCAGCAATTTTATATAGCGATTCGTCCAGGAGAGAGGAAGGGTCAAGAATGGTTTCCCCAGTATGGCGTTAGGCGAAGGTAGGCAGTTTAGTCCTGTCTTCCAGTATTGTGTTGGGTCTGAATCCCTAACACAATTCTAGGACATAGCTGCCATGGCGTATGGAGGGTGGGCTTGAAAATGCAGGCCCAATTCTGTATCCTCCTGCCATTAATCATTTTCTTTTTCATCGACCGCAGAAGCCGATGAAGGGCCGTAGAAGAAGAAAAAGATCTCCACCAATATGAGAACCTGGCACAACAGATTCTCGGTGTGATCTTTAAATAAAAATAAGAAATCCTTTGTAGAGAAAGGATTTTCATCATATATAATCATGAAAATGAAAAATTCTCTGTAATTGGATTTCCATCATATGTAATCATGATCAATAAAATTGTCTTCTTTTACGCAAGCTGATTTGCCATATTTGCTGTGATGAAGTTTGATAATGTGTTGCTTAGACCCATCTGAATAATTTTACGCTGACTCTGCTAAACGCTTATCTGGTCATGTCCCATCTTTTACGCGTAATGGAAGATGTGTAAAAAGCTCTTTAGCATTAAGTTGTCTTGAAGATCAACTGTCATATTGTTTTTGGACGAGGAGTCGCATAAAAATTCTGAACTGTCACTTCTCTGATACGAAGAGTTTCTGTTCAGACCATCATTTTCAAGAATGGTTTTCCCAAAAAATCCCTCAAAGTAGGGCAAGAAATGTCTGCCCACCAGGCCATACTTGAACTTAGATGTAAAAGATTCTGACTAGACTTCGAATGAACTTCCAATGACCCAAGAAGAAGAGTCATCTTCACTGCTGACCTCTGTATGTTTTAGGCACTTGGAATGTTTTGTAGCCAAAAAGGAGCATTTTTTTCGTAAACCCTTGTAATTGGCCTTTCAAAAATTCATAGACCATAGAATCTGTTAGCTTCTGGACGTAAAATCATAGATTTGTAGCTTCTATGCGTAAAACTGTAGATTTGTGGCCTCTGAGCGTAAAAACTCCTGAGCGTAAAACCGTAGATTTGTAGCCTCTGAGCGTAAAAGCTTCTGAGCGTAAAACCATAGATTTGTAGCCTTTGAGCGTAAAAGATTATGAGCGTAAAATCATAGATTTATAGCCTCTGAGCGTAAAATTCAGATCCGTTCCCAGCATGACTGTCCGTCTTTTTTTTCTTCGTTTTTTCAAATGATAGGCTGACGTGGTCCCAAATCATAACCGACTATTAAATATCGGATTTGGTTAGGGATTCGAAGAGTTATCCGAACTCTATAAATTGCCCAAGGTCTTGAGAGAGAAATTTTTTATCTGTCTTCGCAAAACCCTTGCTTTCCAAAAGCCTTTCTTCTTCGTCTCTTTCCTGAGAACTCGGATTCGCCATGGCACCCAAACAAGCTTCCACTGCTAAGGGAAAGAAGGTCGCTTCCTCATCTCGCTCTACTGCTCAAGCACGAGCAACTTCCATTAGGTTGAGCGAGACCCGATTTGAACGCAGTGCTCCACCGTCGAGCTGTGCTCCGGACATTATAGGTAAATACTTTAAGAAGAAAAACCCTTCGCACACGTTGTGCGTGTATGCACAAGGTCATCTTCTGTGCTAAGACCCTCTTCGCGGAAGATGATGCACAGAGATGTTTTATTATTACGCCTACACTTCTAATGTGTCAGCGTAAAAGCTCCAAATTTTTGCAGTCTGGCGTAAAAACTCAGACTGTCAAAATTTGGCGTATACTACCAACTTTGAGTTTTATGCGCTGTATGTAAATTCCGACATAAAAACTAAAATTTTAGCAGTCTGGCGTAAAAAACTCAGACTGTCAAATTTTGGCATATAATGCCAGCCTTGAGTTTTATGTACTGAAAATGGATTCCAGCGTAAAACTCAAGTTTTTGCAGTCTGGCGTAAAAGCTCATACTGTTAGTATTTTGCGTAGCCTACAAGAATATAATGTCTAGCGTAAAACCTGACTTATTTTCTTGTATTTTGTAGTGGACTTACAGATTTCTCCTTTGGCTGAAGTGATGGGCTCTGCTGCCGGGATGTTGAACTCAAACTATCTGGAGGACTTGTCCCATGTGACATTCCCCATCTCTAGAGCCAATTATCCTAAAGAAAGGGGAACCCTGATCTCATCCCAAGGAGAACCCATGCTGCTGAGTATGATCAGTGAGGAGCCCCTGACATATATAGATAGGACGGAGTATAAGAAACCAGGTTTCTTGTTCGAGGATGTTATTGACAAACAATCCCAGACTAAGCCCAAGAAGGAGGATTGGGTGTTTACTGCTGAGGGCACGATCATGTATCTGCCCAGGATGCCCAGAGACTACCCTATCTCTGCGTTCTTCTATGCCACACTTCCTAGGAAGATGATGTGAACCTTGACTCCCGATCTTCATGGCCGCCTAGGGAAGATCTTGTATAACAAAGGATTGAACCAATGAGCCTTTATGAGCAGACCTTCAGGCTCCGTTATGCCTTTTAGGGGATTACTGTCGGGTAGCATCCCGAGTGAGGATACTTCACTGATCCAGTCGGTTCAAATATCGACTTTCTGCAATGAATTTATGGGGCAGGGAGGAGTGTACCCTAAGGTCAACCCTCGGACCAGTGGATGGCTTAGCCCCGGGAATCTTCGATGGGCCAGTTTAACTGCCTGGGCCCTGAAGCACTTCCAGACGGAGCTGGAAAGTATTGGCTTGTTCGCTGCTGTGAGCGCCACTAGTGTTGGGCTGCCTGTCAACCCCAACTTGTTCTTAGCCTTGATGGAGCGATACAACTCACTCACTGGGACTTTTGCCACTCCGCTAGGTGAGTTGGGCTTATCCCTTCATGAAATGGCGGAGATTTCAAAGCTGCCAATGGGGGACACTCCTTATGAAGAGTATGTTCCCACAAACAGGGAGCTTAGGGATACAAACCCTCGGGCAGTGGCAGTGTACCAGGAGCTGATGAGCCACTACCTTGCCTGCACCACCTTCTACAAAGAGCCCTCTGATTTGGCTCATATCAATAAATGGGTATCCAACCTCTTCTTCCACCAGGACAGAAATGCTAAGCCGGACAAGGTTGTAGATAGCCGAGATAATCCCTTGAACTTCCTGAGCATGCTTAGTGCCGCCACGGTCGATGATCTCATCAAAGATGCAGAGGCTTCAGATTATATTCTCGATGAGGAGATAGGGGGTTATCCCGCACGCACTAAAGTCTTCAGTTATATGAGGCATTGTTGCAAGCCTCTATCAAGGGAGGCTCAACTGGCTGGTTTCCTCTCTGTCTGGCTACGCCGATGGGTAGTACCTGGCATCGGGTCTGCGGATCGCATTCATCGCAATACCTTATGGCCCGCAGTACGGTTGGTGTTTGGAGCAAGATTGGGCTTGCTTCCTGCCATGGTCTGTAGAATACAAGCTGGCCTGAGGGCCATTACTAATGGGCTGCTAGCTGATGATACACAGCGTGAAAGATTTCCCTGAGTGGAAATACCATTCCTATACCTGATGGGATGGTTAATCCTTCACAACACCACGGTGATGTATCCTGGTCCTGCCAGCGGTTCGGGAAATAACTTCTTGTTAAATTACAAGAATTTCTTTTGGAATATGGTGAGTGTCATAGATTGCCGACGAGCATTAAATTTTGCCCATGGCTAGAAGCTCTTCTGTATCGTCCCCCCTGTACATATCAATCAACAGGGGATGAAACTTAAGGATGCAGGTCAAGGGAGAACTATTCTTTCTCCTGAAGCCTTTTATTGGTTGGTCTGTATTAGAACTTCCTACCTGCTATACAGAAGTGAGGACCACTACTACTTGGAGCCTTATCTGCCCAGCCGGTTCGCCAGACAATTTGGGTACGACCAGTTGCATGTGGGGAATCCCATAACTAGTTTCAAGTCCAAAGGTGGACTTATTGATGGAGCCATAGGATGGAGGTACTTCATCACGGGTTATACAGGTGTAATTTTTGTTGTGCCCACGACCTCTCTCTCTATGGAGTTGCACATCCTTCATTCGTACGCGCAGTTTTATGCGTCCATCAACACCTTCCATCGTGATTTTGATGTGCATGGATGTTTCAGGATACCCACCCGTAGGTCAACTGGAAGGGAGAAGATACCGTCTGTCTCATCTGATGAAGGTGAGGACCCTACTGGTGCAGACGAGTTCTTGTTGATAATACTGAGAGGTGTAATAGTTCCGCCAGCAGAACCTCTCGTTATCTGCAATAAACGGAAGGCTTCCACTCTGAAAGAGCCTTCCCCCCGCAAGAAGAAGTTGGTCAGAGGTCCTAAAAAGACTTCCACCAAGGGGGCTTCTAGGAGTGAACCTATTATTTCCCCAGTTGGGGATGATTCTTTGATCCGAGGTCCTTCGCCTTTTAGAGAGGGAACATCCGCAGTTTCGGCTGCCAGTGCTGGAGATTCTTTGCTCGCGATCGCTGCCGTTACTACCGCTACTGGTATTGCTTCGAGGTTGCCTTCAAGGCCGAGAATATTCAGAATCAATATACCTTTATCCAGACCAATAACGGGAGTAACCCCTCCTTCGTCTGTAAGTATTTCCAACGAGATTCCACCCGATGAACCTCGAGTGGATCTGGGTGAAGACTGGAAAGACTATCCGCCAGTGTCAGTTAGTGCACCCTCTTCTCCAGGTATGACAGCTTGTCTAGCATCATTAAGAGGTGATTTAGCTATACAGGCTACAAACGCAACATAAATGCCATCAGCCATGGGTAAATGTTGTCTTCACGTTTTCTTTAGGAAAATTAACATCAAGGTGATATTAACTTTCTCTTGTCTTCTTTTCAGGTGAAGACATCTCTGGGGAGGGCGGAGTTGATGCAACTTCTGATTTTTTTTGCGGATCCATTTAATAAAACGGTGGTGATCGACGTCGAAGAAGAGTGTTTTAAAACTGCCGATCTCTCATCCGCAACATTCTCAGGTGTCATCCCGCCAGTAGGAGTTCAAATGACATCAGGGGAAGATGAACCCACCATCTCGTCCGTGCCTCTTTCGTCGAGTACACCAGCAACTTCAACTGTTGTTGGTGTCTCTTCTTTTGTCGGCCCTCTGTTGAAGCAACAACCATGGCGACATCCTCTGCAGTCATTCCTGGAGCAAGATTTACTGATATTGCGGCCACTCCCGGCGTCCATTCGAGCTTTGCTATGCTAGTGGATCAATACACTAGCATATTCTATCTTACTTCAAAAGAGTTAATATCGCTGGTGCTAGAGAAGAACTTAGGTTTCGATGCTCTGAAGATGTCCTCCAATCTCCTTATAGTGTAGATTAGGAATTTCAGTGATAATTACAGAGCTAATGCGCTAGAGCAAATAGTTAATGGTTTAGAACAACCCATTAACGAGTATTTACAACTATCTCGGGGCAGCATCAATGATCTGGTTCAAGCTATGTATGACTCCTTAACTGCAGAGCTTGCTGAGCAAATAGAAACTCTAGACAAATCCATCCAGGAATAGCAGCAAGAGATGGATAAAGAGCGGGCTGTCTTGGTGGATTTTATCCCTCAGCTAGCTAAGTGCCAGGCCGAATATGAGGGAGATGAAGCGAGGGTTCGATATTTGGAAGCTGAACTCGCTCAGGCAAGGGAGAGGCTTCTCAAGACATCGGTAGCTCGTAATGTATTTAAGGGCCAAGTGGAGATAGCTCAGCAGAACTTGACGCGTGCGGGTACCATCCGCTCCAGTTTTGTTGATGCTCGGTCTGAACTATCTCACTTGAATGAAGATAAGGCAAGGCTGGAACAGTCTCACAACCATATTTTGAACTCCAGGAATGAGAGGATGGCTGCTTTGGCACGACAGTTTAGGGATTTAACTGCTCCTCCCCAATGATGTATCTTTTTGCTTCTTCTGTAATTTTGCTATTCCAGAGATAATAAAGATATTTTTTTCTGATTTTGTGGACCAATCACTTTTGAATAAAAATGATAGGCTAAGATGAAAGTGATATCAGAGGTAATATGGACGTGATATACTTTCGGTAAGTTTTAGTTGGGTATATCTATTCATAGGTTATATGGACATGATAGAATATGTTCCAACTAAATTTGTATACAAAACACTATCAGAGGTAATATGGACGTGATAAGTTTTGAAGTTTTAAATTAGTCAAACATATCTATTCAGAGGTCATAATAACATGATAGAATATGATCCAACCAATCTTTGTATGAAATATTATCAGAAAGAAATCTTCACCATACTCCTTTGAGCAAAGGAGATTAAGCATAGTACTTCTTCAGGAATTTGCCGTTGATAGGAGCCATTATTAAATCTCCATTAGGCTTGGCTAATCTGTAGGCGCCATTTGAGAACATCGTTTCAATCACATAAGGACCTTCCCATTTAGGCTGGAATTTGCCCTTACTTTTGTGTGTAATGATCATTGGCCTCTTCACAGATAAAACTAGTTTACCAACTTTGAACACTCTTACCTTCACTTTTTGATTAAAAGCTCTGAAAATGCGTGCCTGGTAGAACTCAATGCGCTGCTGAGCTTGAAGGTGTTTCTCGTCTAATCCTTCTAGCTCTTGAAGCCTTAAGTGATCATTATTTTTCTGAGTCAACTCATTAGCCACTGCTATTCTGAGTGATGGGATTTGAATTTCAATAGGTAGAACTGCTTCACACCCATAAACTAATAAAAAAGAACTGTTTCACACCCATAAACTAATAAAAATAGGGTACAACCTGTTGGTGTTCGTACCGTTGTGCGATATGCCAGAGACATTCTTCCAGTTTCTCATTCCAATATCTTTTGTTCGAAGAGACGAACTTTTTCAAAAGTTTGATGATGGTTTTGTTGAAGGCTTCCACCAGACCATTAGCAACAGGATTATAAGTCGTTGAGGCCATATTATGTATCTGATTCTTATCGCAAAATCGGTAAAACGCTTGGCTGATGAATTGAGGCCCGTTATCATGAATTATCCTTCGGGGTATCCCAAAGCGATAAATCACATGATGCTTGATAAAGCTGATCACGTTGGATGTCTTTATCTCAGCAAGAGGGATCACCTTCGCCCATTTAGAGAAATAATCCGTGATAGCCAATATGAACCGATGTCCTCTAGAAGATGATGGGTGAATAGGACCAATGATGTCTATACCCCATGCTTCAAAGGGCCATGATGCAATCATAGGATGTAAATACTCAAAAGGCTGATGTATAAAATCTGCTTGAACCTGACAGGCTTTGCATTGTCTTGCATATTTCACGACATCTGCAATTATGGTAGGCCAGTAGTAGCCCATCCTCCTGATACGATCCTGTAACTTAGGACCGGGTTGATGTGCTCCATATATACCATCATGAGCTTCTCAGATAACCCATTTTTCATCATCGTCAGAGAGACATCGTAGTAGTAGTTTATCGTATGTTCGGCGATATAGACATTGTGAAGATGCATCAAAATAGAAGCGTAGTGATTGTCTTTTGATGGATATTGATTCTTTAGGATCCTCTGGTAAGATTTCGTATGATACGAAGTCTATAAAGGGACTTCTCCAGTCTCTCTTAGGAGGAACCGTGTTTTTAGTGTAGCTGCGTTCTATGTGAAAATTATTTTTCACACAGAATAAATCTCGGTTGAGAAGGATCACCGAATATTGCCTTCTTATAGGAATGGCTAGATCTGCAGCTAAACTGGCCAGAGCATCAGCTTCCAAAGTTTGAGATTGAGGCACGTGTTCTAGGAAGAATCCTTTAAAAGACATGGCTATCTCGATCGTTGCTTGGTGATAAGGAATAAGGTGTGGATTGCGGACTTCATATATTCCTCTGACTTGATTGACGATCAACTGAGAATCACCAAAACCTTCCAGGTATTCAACATCCAATTCTTTAGCGATTTGAAGCCAGATTAGTAGGGCGTTATACTCTGCCACATTATTAGAGCAGGGTTCGCTAAGAGAATATGCTCGATAGATGACGAGTTTATCAGGAGTTACCAAGACAATTCCTACTCCTGAAACTACGTTTCCTCTGGGACCAGTCCTGGATGCACCATCGAAGAATAGCTGCCATGTATCACCTTCCATTACAGAATTACATTCTGTAACTTCATCGGGAATGTCCTCATATACTTTAGAGGTTTTCGGAATTTGATGAGAAGCTAAGAAATTAGCCAATTCTTGACCTTTGATGGACTTATGAGGGACATACACCATATCATACGGTGTTAATAACATCGCCCAAGTCGTGAGTCAGGAATTAAGAACACTTGGCCTGTTCAACAATACCCGAAGAGGATTGATTTTTGAGATGATATGAATAGTTTGACCCGTGATGTAATGTCGCGTCTTCTGAATGGCGAACATTAGGGCTAAGCATTCTTTTTCTACTGGATTGTACCAGTGTTCAGCTCCGATCATCATCCTCCTTAGATAGTAGATAGCCTATTCATGACCCTCATTGTTCTTCTGTGCGATAAGAGCCCCTAAAGAATGATCCATTGCTCGAACATACAGCAAAAATGGTCTTCCTATGACGGAAGGCACCAGAACTGGAGGATTAGTAAGATAGCGTTTGATATCATTAAACGCTTGCTGACATGCTTCGTCCCATACGAATGATACACCGTTCTTCATCAGGCAAGAAAAAGGTTGATATCTCCTAGAGAGGTTGGATATGAATCTCCTGATATAAGCCAGATGACCTTGAAATCCCCTGAGTTCCCTTAGATTACGGGGTAGTCGCATTTCTAAGATAGCTTTTACTTTATCAGGGTCTACTTGAATCCCTTTAGCTGTAATGACAAATCCCAGGAATTTGCCACTGGATACACCAAGAAATGACTTTGTAGGATTCATTTTGAGTTGATGTTGGCGCATTAACTCGAATACTGTCTTCAAGTCTTGGATGTGATTATCCTTGAGGCAGCTTTTGACAGCAATATTGTCTATGTAACATTCCACTATTTCGCGTAAGTTCTCATGGAATATGTTACTCATAGCTCGTTGATACGTAGCCCCAGCATTCTTCAATCCGAAAGGCATAACCGTATAACAATATACCCCCAATGGTGTTCGGAAGGCAGTATGCTTCTTATCTTCAGGATTCATCTTAATCTGATTATATCCTAAGAATCCGTCCATGAAAGACATGCGCTCAAAACCGCACGTATTATCGATCATGACGCCTGTAATGGGAAGAGGAACTCATCTTTAGGGCAAGCTGCATTTAGATCTCGGAAATCGATGCAGACTTGCACTTTCCCGCTTTTCTTCATGACCGGGACAACATTGGCGACCCAGTCAGGATGTTGTTCTTCCCAGATGAACTCACAGGCTATTAACTTCTTGATTTCAGCTTCAATGGCATCCATCATATCCGGTTGGAACCGACGTTGGTGTTGCTTTACAGGCTTCGAATTTGGCCGTATGTTGAGTTTATGGGTAGCCACTTTAGGATCAAGACCTGGCTGTCTTCATAATTCCACCCAAAGGCATCGATATATTCTTTTATCAATTGGATTATTTCTTTCCTTTCTTCTTCGGAAAGATTGTTACTGATAAATATTGGCTTTGGTGAAAATTCATCCCTAACATCGACTTGGATAACTTTATCCTCAGTGGGTGGTTCTCTTTGCTTGAACCGGAGTTTCTATTGTTTATCCATTTGCTGAGCCCAGGATTCATCTTTAAATGGTTCAGATTCTTGTTTCTCTGTTTTGAGAGTATCTATCAACACCATATTTACTAATAATACCAGTTCGAGTTCATCTTCTGAATTAGAGGATGACAAATCATCTTGAAAAGAGGAAATTGTCTCCTCACTTGACTCAGAGTCATTGGAAGTTGTAAGATATGTGGTATACCCTAACCCAAAACGAGTTCGTTGACAGTAGGGATTACCATGCAACGGTATTCGTCTGCCTTCCCATAGTTGAGGCCTGGCTCCAACTTCAAGTCATAACCCATACTTTGCATAATCTTCAAAGCTTGTGGGCTATATCTGTGAACTTATATTTTTCCAGCATCAGACTCGTGAGAATCTTCTTGTATAATTGGTTTATTCTGCATGCGACCGAAGACTATTGGATGCTGATCATTGCGAGTAGGTAGAACAACAAAGATAGAATCTTCATGTGGTCCATTATCGTGATGACATTAGATGTTGACGCTACTTCCCATACATACGGATGATAGGAGTCTATAGCTTCCAAGAGTTTTTGTGTTATAGGTTCTATATCGTTATGGAGGGAGGATTCCTGATTTAGAAATTACGCGTCAATATACTGGAAAAGAGAATCTTTATTATCGTCAGAAATCACGTTCCCGGTTGTATTTACATCAGTCGGCTGCTTGTTGTGCCTGAGGTTGATGACCAAAGGTGGGGGGGGGGCTTCTGGTTCAAAGTGATCACTAGAGGATCACTTCCTCCTCCCGATTTGGTTCTGCTTAAGTGGATAGCCATGGGTTCCATGACCTTCGGACGGTTAGTCCGTCCTTTCACCTGAATTGATAAAGGTTGCTCAGTAGATGGTTCTATTGGTTCCCGGTAGGATTCCTCTTCCGTCTTGCTTGACACCTCCTTCATGTAGTCTTGGGTGTATAACATGGCATCAGAATAGTAGAATTTAACCCCTTTGAAAGGATTGAGATCCGCAAACTCTGTTTTCACTGTCCCTTGGGCGTCTACATATTTGAAGCATTGATGTAGGGTGGAAGGAATGATATTATAATCGTGGATCAAAGGTCTGCCCAATAGAATATTGTAAGACACCTCTGAATCAATGACATAACATGTAGCCACTGATCTAAGATCACCAATCTGGATCCTTAGACGAATCTTCCCCAACAGTTTGCTCTTCCTGGCATTACAGCCCACGATTATGGTGGTAGTATAAGCCAGTTCGCTTGTAGGGATTCTCAACGGCCTTAGCAGACTGTGAGGGATAATGCTGATCGACGATCCTGGATCTATGTAAATCCGGTCTACCTCCATGGAGCCAACATATCCGGTGTAATAGAGAGGCCGGTCATGCTTGTTATATTTTAACAACATGTCCTCTTGAGTGAAAGTGATATTAGGGACCACTTCCATCACACTATGGCATTGAGGGCACGCCACAGGCTCTTTATCAAGGGATTTAAGCTGAGTCAAGCATACATCCGCCTACATTAATGCTTCACTCAAGGCTTGACGAGTGTCTTTGGATAGCCTTAGGAGCTCGAAAATGGATAATCTAGCTGGTGTATTAGGCAACTGGGCCAAGATGTCGAAGTTATATGGTTTTTCTAAACCTTTGTTTTGAATATTCTTTAGAGGTTTATCAAAACAAACTTATTTTTGCTTGCCCTTGTCCACCGATGTTGGCTTAGAAGAACCTGCCGCTGGTATAACAGGTTCAGGCTCTGGAGGTTTGGCAGCTGAAGTGTCTGCCGTTGATTCCCCCTGGTTTCCTCCATAGTCCTTGAGGTAGGCTTTGCCTGACCAGGTTTCGGTTGCTAAAGCCTTTTCTTCCGATGTCGGGGATATTGCAGCCATATGGCATGGTTTGCATTTTGAGTTCTTTTTAGACTTAGCTTTAGCAGCTTGAGTCTCTTCCTCAATCTCTGACACCAGATCCGGATGAACCCACATAATCTCACCATGCTTTGTAGTTAGGGGTACCAGGTCATGATTTTGACCCCTGGTTGGAGGAAGATTAACAATGTTCATCATTGCCCGTGGAATAGGTGCTACACCATCCGGGACTTCCTGAGGGGGCATATTGCCAAACTGGAGCGAGATCATGTTGGCAGTGACCGTCTTCTCGTTATTACGTAGAGTGATGGCCTTGGCGTCGATCAGCTCCTGGATTTTCCTTTTTAATACATAACATGCCTTTGTGGGGTGATGTATGTATCTGTGGAAAATGCAGTACTTAGGGTTATTGGTACTGCCGACTTCATTTGGCCGCTTTACCTCGGGGAGAGTAAGCTTGCCACTTTTGACTAGACAATCGAATATGCTTGGAATATCGTCGTCGTCAAAAGAATATTCTTCTTTAGGCCTGGAAGTCCCAAGATTTGTCTGCGTAGTTATCGAAGTATGTTGCCTGGACGTATTGATTGCCAGAGCTTCCTTTCCTTTGGAACTACGAGCATGATCGTTATTGGAAGATGACCACTTCCCTCTATCAGAGGTAGAGATCATGATTCCATTGTCACTCACCTTCCGACTGTTATCTTCAGCGGCTACCGCTTAGATGATAAACGAGGGCCAATCATGGAACTGATATGGTCTCGTGAACACTGAAATTAGTGGGAGAAGATTCTTCCTGCAAATGTCTACCAAGGCAGAATCCGAAACTCCGGGAGGCATCTGCAAAGTAGCCTGATGAAAGCGTTCGATAAAAGTACGAACGCTCTCTTTCTCCTTCTGCTTTACTTCAATGAGCGAGGACATAGACATGTCCATTCCTCCTTCGTAGAATCAAGTGAATAACAGAGTCTTGAAATCATAAAAAAAAGTAATACAGTTGTCCGACTGACTACGGTACCATTGATAGGCCACTCCAGACAGACAACCATTAAATACTCGAGTGAGAAGGGCGTCATTCCCTTGCAACAACACTGTCATAATGCTAAAGTAGTTCATGTACTGGCTCGGTGTCGTCTTTCCCTCAAACAAAACCATAGCATGTGGTTTGTATTTAGGTGGAAAAGGGATCTCGTCCCAGATAGCTGGGTATGGCTGGTTGATCCCCAACTTCTTGAGCTGATTCTTATGCTCCAAGGCATCAAATTGGGCTTTCAATTCCCGAACTTCCTACATCGGATCTTCAGTTAGGAGAGGGACCATAGAGTGGTGAGAGATCGGTTGTATTGTAACTCCAACAGGAGGCAATATATTCTCCAAATTTATAAGTTGAGGAGCTGCTGACTCTTAATTTAGAATAGGCTCCTGGTTTGCGTTGGATAGAGGTAGGTCCACCTCCATACGTAGTTGAGTAGGAGGAACCGATGTTTGAGCTATTGCAACTGCATGTTGAGTCACCATCATCTGACGCATACTCTCCATCATGGAATGCATCTCGTTAAGCGATGCTTCCAATACAGCGATGCGTTGGTCAGTACTTCCTGATGGGGAAGCCTCTTCATGTTCGTCTCCAATGGCATAAACTCCTATTTCCCTGGATGCTACTGAAGGATTAGTATATATCTCTGTAGAGATCGATTTTATAATTTCAGCATCTGATTTGGGAAACTGGCTACCCCCAGTGTTGGAATCAGAAGAATATGAAGCCGGTTGTCGTGACCTTGTGCGGGTTTTTCAAAAAACACCCGCCTCAATATTCTCAAGGAGTCTGTCGAATCTCCTTTGGCTTGGAGTTCTAGAGGGATGACGTCTTGAGCTTGACCTTCCTCTAAGAATGTGTGAAGCCATGTTCACTGATGCGAATGTCATCTCTTCTTCCTGTAGAGACAAAGAGTAGTTCAACCAGTCAAAAACTGACCGTTTTGCCTTAGAACAACAGTAGTTAACTACAACTTTATGACTATTACAACAGTGCTCCCTAGGGGGTGTAATAGACATGTTAGAAGGTCCCCTGTATTTGTGCTTCTGGATCAAGAAATAATACAAATTTGGGGGATTAACAGAAGAAGAAGAAGAAGGCTAATTCTGCCTTTTTACATCAGTAGGAGCATGGATATTGGGAACCATGACCCTCTCTCTGCCATAAGTATACAACAGTTCGCCCATGTGAGTGGCATATGATCCATCATCCATCTGGGGAGCGTATTTCCCCATGAAGCAGGTCTTCTTTACGCGGATGGGCTTATCCTGGCATAATCTGGAGCTTTGTACAAATTCGCATAAAACAGGAAGAATCCGCGTAATCTTTTTCTCTTGGTGGCGTACAACTCTAGAGGTCGGGAGATTCGCCACGCGTTTTCCTTTAATGTGATCCAAGGGTCCATTGGATGCATTTTTACGCGCAAGGCGCGATTGAATTTTTTGTGCGGGCACTGAGGCCTTGTCAGAAATTTCGTCTGCCACGTCACAGACGGGAGATGAAGTTTTATGCGCGGGGCGCGTTTGAAAATTTTGAATTAGCGCTGAGACCTTATCAGAAATTTTGTCTCCACGTCATAGACGGGAGACGAAGTTTTACGCACAAAGCGCATTCTGGACTTCTGGATTGGCCCTAGGGCATTGCCAGAAGCTTTGTCTGCCACGTCAGAGACGGGAGACGGGTTTTTACGCATAGAGCGTATAGGTCGTGATGTTACAACCTTGTTGATCGGAGAGGGAGAGTTCGCAGGAAGGGTAAAGGATGTCCGGGGCATCCATACTTTACACAGCTTCCTGTTGTCCTGGATAGAGAGGGAATGAGAGATACCCCCTGCTCGAAGCATGTCTTCATAAGCCGATTGGTCGAATTGGATGACCAAAGTCTTCTTCATTGATCCGACGGATACAACATCGTGTTGAGCAATGGCTTTCTCATTAGATGAGAAAGTAGTCCCCAGCAGAGTCACCATCTTGTGTTTGATGATAAACCAAAGAAATGAAACTAGGTTTATACTAAACCCTTTCTTTGTTTAGAAACAAGAAAAAGAAGTACAATTAATCATATACAAGGATGTTAAGTACAATAAAATGATTCTGGGGAAATATTGCTATAAGAGTCTGATCTGCAGTCTATCACTTTGTTCCTTGGACCACACGATGAATAAGAAGTGCTGTAGAAAAAGAAGAAGAAGCTTCAAAGATTGCAGGAGGGATTGAACTCTCGTTGCCAAAGTTATCAATCACCACTCTCTATGTGTACTCTCTCTGATCTCTTCTGATTTTGATCTCTCTTTTCTTTCCGATCTTTTCTTGACCTGAATGTGACCCCTGTCTCCTGTGGCCAGAGGTCTCTATTTATAGAGTTCGGTCACAGTAACTGACCAGTAGGTGTAAAAACCGAACATCGGAGAGAACTGCACCTTTTATGCGGCGGTTATAATAACTGCTACCCACGTCTGAATGATCTCCTAAATCTGCGTGTGATGTGTGTCCCATTATGAGGTAATGTATATAATCGCTCATTAAAGATCACGACATGCAAGCCACGTAGGTAACTGCCCTTCGCTTAGAGAAGGTTGGAATAAAAGCCAAATAACTGTCTCGTAGGCGTAAAATCCAAATAGTTATCTTGTTGGCGTAAAAGCCAAATAGCTGTTCTGATGGCATAAAAGCCAAGTAGCTGTCTTGTTGGCGTAAAAGCCAAGTAGCTGTCTTAATGGCGTAAAAGCCAAGTCGCTGTCTTATTGGCGTAAAAGCCAAGTAGTTGTCTTAATGGCGTAAAAGCCAAGTTCTGCGTAAAGCTTGATGCTGAATGAATAAGTAACTAGCGTAAAGATAGCCAATTATCCTTCCTTGACTGAGGTCTTGAGCGTATTCTGGACCAAGTAGCTTTATCATGTACCTTTGCAAATATAGCCTAAGTTGGCGTATTTCAAGGAGACAGCATACGGCGTACTCCTATAGTAGAAAATATCCAGGTTGGCGTATTTCGAGGAGATAGCATACGGCGTGCTCCTATAGCTGAAAATAGCCAGGTTTGGCGTAATATGCAGAGATAGTGACGTGAGCATATTAGCCCTAATTTTAGCTCTTCCAGTCGTTAAAAGTAGGACTAAATCTCATGCATTAAATACAGAGATCTGCCCCCATCTCGCGCATTAACTGCAGAGACGTGCCTCGAGTTTTGTACGAAGAGCAGCTTTTGACATAGCGGTTGGTTTCGTCTCATCCTGAGCGTAAAGCTCATCTCTGCCTATGTAGAATAGGCAGCGTATTCTTTGAATGCGTAAACAACGTCTCATATCAAGGATTATGTTACTAAACGACAGTCTGGGGCTCTGTGCAGCATCATCATTACAGCCGTCCTCTCGATCATCGTGAGTACTCTTTGTCAGGAGTTAGGTTCACTGTTCTGTCTGACAGGTTCATTCAAGAATATGAAGAGTTCCTCGTACAATTTATCGCTGCATTAAAAGCAGACGTAGTTTACGCCGGAGTGTAGCAACCTTTTTACGCCAAAACAGGCTTGTGGTGCTGCTTTACGCGGGTAGCACTGAAGTCTTATTTTACGTGTATGGTTCTGAAGCTTCTGTTTTATGCGTACTTCATGTATGTTTGAGGGTTTTATGCGTATAGTTCCCCAACATATTTTTTATGTTTCTACAAACTTATAACAATACTATACCAACTAACATAACTAACATACCCATCGGATATTCAATACCCATACCCAGGATAATATTAACTAATGCTAATGCTAACTAGTCCTTATATATATATATATATATATATATATATATATATATATACACACACACACACACATACTAAATAACATATATACATAACTAACTAACAATAATAACTAACTTAGCTTATCTACAACTTAATCTCTAAGCACTTGTGCTATACACTAATGCTACTGCTGCTTATTTTTGCTGCTTATGCTAATCGCTGCTGCTGGTCCAGCTTATTGTTTCTGCTGCTGCTGCAGCTTCTCATTGTTGCTGCTGCTTCTTGCTTCTGCTTATCTGGCCTTCTTATTGCCCCCCAGCCCACAATCACACACACACACACACACACACACACACACACACATATATATATATATGCTTACTTATAACCACACTATTGATGCACATGAACTCTCCTACTCTCCAATGACCATCAATACATCATAATTGAAAATAGAACATACATATAAATATAAATATAAATATATATATCTATATCATATAACAATTATAGTTATAATACTCTAATAGCTATAACCAAGGTAACTTGAATTGTAATGCAAAGAATCAAACACGGGGAGTGCACCGCACCCGTATCACACTCATTCTATGATATGCTTGCGATATGGCTGTTGTCTGATAAAATAAACGAAAGATATGGAAATGAGGCTTTATATGAAAACCCGTTCTTTATGTTTACAAACAAGCAGTACAATTAATCCTATACGAGGATGTCGAGTATAATTTTTTAATCTGGGTAAATATTGCTATAGGAGTCTGATCTGCAGTCGATCACTTTGTTCCTTGGACCACACGATGATGAAGAAGTGCCGTAGAAGACAGAAAGTAGCTGCAAAAGTTGGTAAAGAGAGTGGATGCTCGATGCCAAAGTCGTCGATCACTACTCTTTGCCTGAGCTCTGGATTCTTCTCTCTTGAAATCTGCGACCAAATCTCGACCTTTCAATCTTCCGTCTTTCGACCTTGGATCTGATACTGGATTTCTTGACCAATTTCCGACCAATTTCCCTCCCTCTACCTCTGTCAATAGAGGTCTCTATTTATAGAGTTTTAGTGACAGTGACCATCCAGTCAGCCTAGAAGCTGAACAGTGGAAAGTACAACACCCTTTTATACGATAGTTACAATAACCGTTACCCGCGTATAAATGACCTTTTGAATGAGCGTGTGACGCGTGTCCAATTAAGAGACAACGCGTATAACTGCTGCGAAGATCACGACATAAAAGCCACGTAGGTAGTTATCTTTCGCGTAGAAGAGGTTGGCGTAGAAGCCAATAACTGTCACCATGGCGTAGAAGCCAAGTAGGCATAGAAGCCGAGTAGGCGTAGAAGCCGAGTGGGCGTAGAAGCCGAGCGGGCGCAGAAGATAGCTGATCCTCTTCTCCTGACTGAGGCCTGAGTTGGCAAAATGTGCCACAGTGATGATGTAGACGTCTTAGCCGAAATTATGACTCTTGGAGATATAATCAAATCTCTTGCATTAAATGCAGAGATCTGCCCCCATCCTGCACATTAAATGCAGAGGCGTGTCTTTAAGATTTGCCATCATTTTGCACATTAAATACAGATATGCGCCTCGAATCCTGTACAAAGAGTAACTGCTGGCGTGGCAGTCTGTTTGTCTTCTGCGGAGCGTAAGAAGCTCACGTCTGCCTGTGTAAAACTAGGCAGCGTATCCCCTTGTATGCGTAAAAGCAGTTTACGCAAAGGGGATGTCACTAAACGACGGTTCGGTGACATTTAATCAAATCTCCTGCATTAAATGCAGAGATACGCTATTATCCTGCGCATTAAATGCAGAGACGTATTTTGAAGGTCTGCCACCCTTTCTGCATATTAAATGCAGAGACGTGCCTCGAGTTCTGTCATCACTCTGCGCATTAAATACAGAGACATGCCTCGAGCCCTGTACGAAGAGCAGCTTTTGACGTGGCAGGCTGTTTGTCTTTTGTGGAGCGTAAACAGCTCACATCTGCCTGTGTAAAACTAGGCAGCGTATTCCATTGTATGCGTAAAAGCGGTTTACGACAAGGAAATGGCAGTAAATGACAGCCTGGGTTGCAGTGTCGTGCCATCATTATAGCCGTCGCCTGGGTAGTCGTGCAGTACTCTTTGTCAGGAGTGCAGACGTCAGGTTCATTGCATGATCTGACAGGTTCATTTCGAAGAATATAAAGCGTTCCTCGTACACTTCAATGCTGCATTAAAAGCGGATGAGTTCTACGCCATAAAGGCGATGTAGCACCCTTTTTACGCAGAAATAGCCTGGACATACTGCATTACGCGGATGGTCCTTGAGTTTATATTTTACGCTGTGCTCAGCGGAAAAGCTCTGTTGCACGTTGATGGCTCTGAGGTCATCTTTTTACGCTGTCCCGCATTAACATGCTGCGTATAGCTATCCAGCGTATTTTTTATGCTTCTACAAGACCCCCTTCAAAGCTTTTAAATTCCTCGTAATTTGAAATGCTTTGAATGAAGCATGAAACGGTCAAGTCTGACACGTCCTTCAAGGCTGACTATATGGTAGAGTTATTTGGGATCCGTTGGGATTCAGAGGGCTCTATCTTGCCTATAAAAGGCTGAGGAGTTAACCTGTTCTTCCCACATCTCTTTCACCACACAGAGATGATCGTCGGAGTTCGTCGGGTCGACTTGAGAAAGAAGAAGACCATGTTCTTCCAGCATGTAAGGAGCCAAAAAAGATGGCATCTTCGAGCAAATATCCTCTGCAATGATGGATCATGGAAGGATATCATAGCCTCCTTTGCTCGGGATAATCAGCAACTTTGTATGGCGGTTCTTCAGAGAGAGGAAGGGTCGTATTTGACTACACAGCTTGCAAGCTGTATCTTCTCATGATACTTTCGTGGACCAGAGCAGAAACTAGCTCTGTCCTCGAGTATTGAGTTGGGTGAAATACCTCAACTCAATCTGTCATGGCGTACGGAGCATGGGATCTGCATCATTTATGCATGCCTAGTTCTGTATCCTCTCGCCATGTATCATTTTCTTGTTAGTCGGTTGCGGAAACCGACTAAGATGGATGAAGAAGCCCACCAATGCGAGAACCTGGCAGAACAGACTCTAGGGGTGGCCTTCCGACGATGATGAGGAAATCCTTTGTAGATGGAATTTTTCTCATATGTAATCATGAAAATGAAGAAAAACCCTTTTGTAGACTGGATTTCCCTCATATGTAATCATAAAAATGAATAAAATCGTCTTCTTCTGTGCATATGATTATTTTGTCATATACTTTGCTGTGAAGTCTGAATATGTGTAGCTTCGACACGTCTGGTAACTTTACGCCGACTATGTTAGAAAGTGTGCTAGGTCCCGTCCTGTCTTTTACGCATAACTAAGGGTTCGTAGAAAGCCGCTTAGCATTCGAGTATTCGAACTGTCCTGCTGTTAGGAATGAGGAACCGCATAGAACTCTGAACTGTCACTTCTGATAAACAAAATTCTTTTTTAGACAATTATCTTCAAGAATGGTTTCTCAAAAATTCCTTGGAACAGGGCGAGAAATGGCTGTAAAAAAAAAAACCGAGTCGCCATCTTGAATTCGTAGATGAAATATTCAGACTGGAGTCTGGATGAACTTCCAATCGACCCATGGAGAAGAGTAATTTTCAATGTTGAACTTTGTATGCTTTGGGTACTTGGAATATTTTGAGATCAAGAAGGAGTATATTTTGTGTGAACTCTTGCAATTGACCGCCTTGAGAATCGTTCAGATGTACGCGTACTCTGGCCTACGTATCTTTCGGATGTGCGAAAAGTCATAGCATAAAATCATAAGTTTGTAGCCTCTCGAGCGTAAAAGCTGCTGAGCATGAGAGCATCCGGACATAGAAACTGTAGATTTGTAGCTTCTGAAAAGGAAATCTTCCGAGCGTGAAAATGTGGATCTGTTGCCTCTGAGCGTAAAAGCCACCGAGCGTGAAATCATAGATTTATAGCTGCTGAGCGTAAAGTCGTAGGTTTATAGCCTCTCGAGCGTAAAAGCTACCGAGCATAAAAGCATCCGGGCGTAAAACCATAGACTTATAGCCTGTGAGCGTAAAACTGTAGATCTGAAGTTGTCGAGCGTAGAAAGCTCCTTAGCGTAAAAACCACGAATCTGCTTTGCACGAAAAATTTTCGAATTCGCTGACGGTCCGCCTTCTCTGAGTAATAGGCTGACGTAGTACCCAATCATAACCGAATATTAATTATTAGATTTGGTTCGGGATTCGAGGAGTCCATCCGAACTCTATATATATCCCAAGCTTTTGAGAGAAAAACTTTTCATCCGTCTTCTGCGAAAGAAAGCCTTCGACTGTTCGAGTTTTTCTTCGTTTCCTCTCCGAGCCTTCAAAGTTTTCAGTAATGGCCCCGAAACAAATCCCCACCACTAAGGAAAAGAATATTGATTCTTCTTCTCGTTCTTCTGTTCAAGCGAGAGCGTCTTCGGTCGGGCAAGGCGAACTTCATTCTGAGCGAAGTATTCCGCCGACGAGCAGTGCACCCGGCCTTAGAGGTAGAGCTTTTGGGACAAAAAAAAATAACTGAAAATCTTTCACACACGTTGTACGTGAACGCGCTAGGTCATCTTCTGTGCTAATAGTCTCTTTGAGAAAGATGATGCACAGAGACGTTTCATCTTTTACGCCCATATTTCTAATGTGTCAGCGTAAAAACTCCATATTTTTGCAGTCGGGCGTAAAAGCACAGACTGTCGGAACTTGGCGTATACTATAAATTTGAGTGTTACGCCATCGGCGCAATAACTCAAACTTTGGCAGTCTGGCGTAAAACATAGACTGTTGAAACTTTACGTATACTGCCAGCCTTGAATTTTACGTCTTAGGAAATGGATTCCAGTGTAATGATCAAGTTTTTACAGTCTTGGCGTAAAGCACAGACTGTTGATTTTTTGGCGTATGCTGTAAGATCTGTAATATCCAGTTATAGGAACTGATATGTTTTTCTTGCACTCTTGCAGTTAACTTACATACGTCTCCGCTAGCCGATGTGATGGGTTCTGCCGCCGGGATGCTGCACTCCAACTATCTGGAGGATCTGTCGCACGTGACATTTCCTATCTCCGGGCCCCAGTACCCTGAAGGAAGGGAAATTTTGATATTGGCTCAGGGCGAGCGAACGCTGCTGAACATGATTAATGGAGAGCCCCTGACGTACATAGACGGGGACCAATACATAAAGCCGGCTTTTCTCTTCGGGGACATGATTGACAAGCAGTCCCAGACGAAGCCCAAGAAAGAACTCTGGGTTTTCCCTGCCGGGGGCTTGGTCCTGTATCTGCCCAAGATGCAGAGAGACTATCCTATCTCGGCATTCTTCCATGCTACACATCCCAGGAGGATGTCGTGGACGCTGACTCCCGATCTTCACGGCAGGCCGGGGAAGATATTTTACCAGAAGGGATCTGGCCTAGGGTCATTTGTCAGCCGCCCTTCCGGCTCTGTAATGCCGTCCAGGGGATTGTACCCGGGCAGTATCCCGAGTGAAGACAGCTTGGTGCTCCAGCCGGTACAATTACCGACCTTCTGCAATGATTTCATGGGGCACAGGGGAGTATACCCCAAGGTAAACCCTTGGTGAAGTGGGTGGGTCACCCCAACAAATCTTCGGTGGGCTCGCTTAGCTGACTGGGCCCTGAAGTATTTTTAGACTGAGCTGGAGAGTATTGGTCTATTCGCAGCTGTGAGCGCTACCAGTGTTGGGTTACCTCCCAACCCCAATCTGTTTCTGGCTCTGATGGAGCGATATATCTCGCTCACCAGGACTTTCGCCACTCCACTGGGGGAGTTGGGATTTGCCCTTCACGAGATGGCAGGGATCTCGAGACTGCCGATGGGGGATACTCCATATGAAGAGTATGTTCCCACGAACAGGGAGTTAGGGGATTCTGACCCTCGGGTGTGGCAGTGTACCAGGAGCTGATGTGCCACTACCTTGCTTGCACCGCCTTTTATGGCGAGCCTTCAGATTTGGCTCATACCAATAAATGGGCGTCCTACCTATTCTTTCATCGGGCCAGAAATGCTAAGCCGGAGAAGGTCTTGGATAGCAAGGATCAGCCTTTGATTAATCTTCTGAGCGTGCTTACTGCTCAGGTAGTCGACGATCTCCTGGAGGATGCTGGGGCTCCGGACCAGATTCTCGACGAAGGGATAGGGAAATATCCCGCAGGCACTAAGGCCTACAACTATTTGAGGCATTATCGCAGGCCTCTGTCCAAGGAAGATTAACTGGCTGGCTTACTCTCTATATGGCTGCGCCGACTGGTGGTACCCGACATTGCATTCGCTGATCGCATTCACCACAACATACTATGTCCTGCAGTGCGTCTGGTATTCGGGGCAAGACTGGGCTTGCTCCCTGCCATGGTGTGCCACATACAAGCTGGCCTGAGGGCCATGACTGATGGGCTGCTTGCCGATAAAACTCGACGTGATATCTTTCCCAGGGTAGAATTACCATACCTGTATTTGATGGGATGGTTAATTCTCCATAACCCCCGGGTGATGTCTCCCGGACCTGGCAGTAGTTCGGGGGGTAGTTTCTTGCTGAATTACAAGAAATCTTCATGGAACGTGACCACGATTTTAGATTGTCGGCGGGTGCTGAGTTTCAGTCACAGCTGGAAGCTCTTCTGCACTGTCCCTCGTGTACATCTCAATCAACAGGGGATCAGACTTCAGGATGAAGGTGATGGGCAGACCATTCTTTCTCCTGAGGCTTTTAATTGGTTGGTCTACATTAGACCTTCCCATTTGCTCTACAGAAGCGAAGACCATTGCTTCTTGGAGCCCTACCTGCCTAGTCGGTTTGCTAGGCAATTCGGGTACGACCAGTTGCACGTGGGCAATGCCGTCACCAGCTTCAGGTCCATGGGTGGACTCATTGATGGAGCGTGTCACTACCACATTCTGAAAACAGGGGTATTTTCGAATTTTTACAATATTTAATATTATGTTAGTTATAATTAATTTATTGCATGGTAGTGTATTTGATTTAAATAATTATTATGTGTGATGTGTAATTAAATATATAATTATATGCAGTGTTAATTATTTTATTTTTAGCTAGCAGACTAGACCTAGAAGCCCAGTAGACGAACCCCTGTCCGAATTATAGAATTCTGGATTTTATTATTTTATTTAGAATTTAATATTTGGAGATTGTAATTAATTACTGTATTTTATTTAAATTTTGCGCATTGCCTTTGCTTCGATATTTGGAGCACTATCCAGACTTTTGTCTTCCAACAAATTTCACAATCATGCTCTAGACATGCCCGCCTTCAATTCTGCTATTTTTGCAACTCATAATTATGCTTCTTGTGCATTGTTTCTGGCCGCACAAAAATCATCGCGGACGTTATTTTTATTTCCTATTTTTGTATCGTTGTGCGTTCCAATCGAAAATTGGAGGCCATCTTGACCTATTTTTTGTGCGACCCAAATTAGGGTAATATTCTGTTCTGAGTCTTCTTCAATATTGGTATTGATGACTTGACCTGATTTTGATCCCAAGTACTCCAATTTAATTGTTGAACCCAACTTGTATTTTATTTCTATTTAAATTGAGGATACCATTTTATCTGATTTTAAAATCCCAATAAATTCCAGTGCCCTGCAAATTCAGCCCATAACCATCTTACAGTGCCCCCTGACCCTACAAAATATCGGACCCCGAATCGCCCGTCCAATTTTCGTCATTTTATGTGTTGGTGCAATTTCCCGAATTTAAGGGGCTAAGTTGCAATTATTCAATTGTAGGTGCCAACACCTAATTATTTTAATCAATGAGGGAGCCTATTAATTTTAATTAAGAACCCTCATCCCTACATGAATTAATTTCTTCATGAATCATCATAGCCACTCATTTAAGTGGGTCAAATCCTCACCCTACATCACACCCCCTCTCTTCCTATTTAATGCCTTGTACCCTCAAACCCTAATCCCTAGGCAACCTAGAAAACCCCACCCTCACAAGCCTCCCTCTCTCCTACGTTGGAAAATTTCTCCACATCTTCTTTTTTCTTTTCTTCTTCCTTTCTTCTTCTTCCTTTCTTCTTCTCTTTCCTTTCTTCTTCTTCTTATTCCTTCTTCTTCCTTTCTCTTTCATTAAATTTAAATTATAAGTAAGGGGGGGAAAACCATCTCCTCCCCCCATACTGTTCCGGCCGGCATCTGCAGTCTCCCGCCGACCTACTCCCCGGCCATTGCTCAAACCGACCGCCGCCGAACTTCTTCACTCCGGTCCGGCCCTGTGCTTCGGCCGGCAACCAACCACCCATCCATCCATCCATCCATCCACCCATCCGTTCATCCCTCTCATTTGCCGACCACCACCATCAACCATACTCCGGCGGACAGCCGAACTCCAGCGGCTGCCCATCTCCCTCCATCCACGTCCCTCCTCCGGTCCCCGACTACCCCTGAGCTCCTCCGGCGGCCACATCAGCCCGGCGCTGCCACCACCACTCCCATCTCCACCCATCAGCCGGCCTAGCCCCTCCTCTGCACCCGATCGGGCGGCGCTGCCCGTGCGTCCGGCGGCCACTGCAGCCAGTTTCCCATCTCCCTCCCCTGTCACTCTGACTCCGGCGGCTCCCTGCCGGTCACTGCTTCCACCGGCGGCCAACTCCGGCGGCCACTCCGGCGGCCGACCCCCACTATAAGTTCTGCTTCTCTCTCCCTTTCCCTCTTTATATATATATATATATATATATATATATATATATATATATATATATATATATATATATATATATATATATATATACATATATGAATATATAAATCTAATGTGTATATACATATATATGATTATATATATAAATTAATCAATGTGGATGTATATATAATTACTGTAAATTATTTATATATTTATTTAATGTGAATAATTGTGTATTAATCAATGAATAAGTATAGGTAAATATTAGCATGTATATGTATAGCATTTAATTAATTAATGTATATACTAGTGTATGTTGTATATATAGTATAGTGTATGTATAAAAATATTTATTTATATATAATGTATATATATATATAAATGTTTGTTTAAATATTTAATTAATGTATAATTAAAGTAAGTATATATCTAATTAATATATATGTATATATATATATCTAATGTATATATATATATATATTTGTTTATATTTAAATCAGTATGAAATTAGTATATGTAAATAAATTAATTTGTATATGTATTAGTATATAATGTAAAGTGTATAATTGGTATATGTGTATACATGTATTATATATATATATATTTAGCATATTTTCAATATAAAATTGATTGGTAATATATGTATTTTAAAATATGAATATCTATATATTATTTATTTATTAATATTAATTGTATAAATACAGTATCATTTCTCTAATTGCACATACAATACGTACTATTTTGGTATATGTACAAACATATAGATGTATGTATTTTGGAAAAGTATGAAATTAAATTAATACTTTTGGTATAAATATGTGTATGTTAATGTATACATAATCTGATATATATGAAAATGTATATATTTAATTAATGTATGTAAGTGTGGTATTAAATTTAACTAGTATAAATGCATATATTTTATGTGTATGATTATTTTGATATATATATATGTATAGATATTTTGTATAAAACCTTAACATATTTTAATATATGTAAACATATATTTTGTAAATGTATTTAAATTGATGTATATATTGTAAGTACATGTGTTAATTAAGATATGTATAATTATGTATCTACCTACTAGGTGACCTTAGTTGACTAGTGCCCTGCCTGACATGGCCCTGAATTCAGTGTTTTAGACTGTGTTAGTGTGGCAGCTGATGCAAATATGGTTTTGCTTGTAATGTGTTATAGGACTGCTGGTTTTACCCAGGGGATACTCTGGAACAGGACATCCATAAATACCAGCTAAGGACCAAGGCAAGTACATTCTCTGATAATTTCCAATTCTTGATAAATTCTATAAGTTCAACAATCATGAAATGTTACATCTGAATCTTTGTCACTGTGCTACACGGACTAGTATAGCTTGGATTTACAGTCATGAGATGTTACCATTATTATCGTATTGACATTGTACACGACATGTATATTTAGACATCGTACATGATAGACTTGACTTGCTCGTGTATCGTGACGTGTCATGATTGGATCCACAGTACTAGTTGGGGGCGGGGAAATTGCTAGTGAGAAATGTGATCAAATACCTATCGTACAAGTTTATATTATTGGTGTTAATCATACCCTCACGTATGATTAGCCAGACTGTAGCAATCGTACAAGTCCCAAGCCGATCACATTTCGAAACTACTATTTCAAACACTTAGAATAGATCTCAGTTTCCCTATTTAAATCATATACTACATCACCCGTATATGATGCTGTTCCTTGTTCTTTCATTTTTATACATGCACTGACTGTGTTTTATTACATTGTCTGTCTCTTTACATAGCATGTCTCTCTTAAACTGTCATTACATTTATTCCACTGTCTTCTCAGTAGCTAGCATGACATGTTTTATTGTATTATAGACATTATCAATTAATGGAACTGTTATTTGAGATTGTGCTTTGCTCCTTCCTGACTGGAAACATTTTTCCAGACTATGCCTTAGATGACCGCTGTCCGACACTTTATGGACCTTATGGTGAGTAGCTGCAGACGTGGTAGTAGTTGTGATTCCAGGAGGTCTAGCTGGAAATTACTATTTTTAGTTAGTTCTTTTAACAGTCTATTTGGTACCGGATTTGTCTCCGGCATTTTGATGATTCTTGGATATTGTTAAGTTAAGTTATTTCTTGTGGACTTGTGTTGTGTTTAATTTTAGTTTTATTATTCGAAATCTTATCGTGCTGTAATCCAGTGATTGAGTATATGTTTATCTATTTGTGTCATCCGTGCCTCCTAATGGAGATTGGATATTTGCGTGACATTAGTTAGATAGTATCAATACCTAGACAGCGTTCTACCGTCGATGCTGCGGCGTAGGCTGGACGTACCCACGCACTCGTGCCCCTAAACCGGGTGCGGGTCGTGACACGTTTTTAGTGGTGGCCCATGCAGGTCAGACTTCGCGAGTTGTGCGATGTCGTAGTAGTGTGACATCCTTGTTATACTACTGCGTGCCTGCTATAAAATCTAGGACATAGGATACTAGGACGAGAGCAAATACTCAATCACAATTTCTTGAGAGATTCCTGGGATGACCCCTGAGAATCTTGTTAAAACTTCCAATTTAAAATCATTCCCTTGTTATGTCCATTCTCACTTATTGATATTGATTTGATTGTTGTTAATTAAGGTATTAAGTTAGGATTTTGGGTTTCATGGTAGGGTTGATTTTATATTAAAAAGAATTTGCGGACTGAATTATGGTATTATCTGATAACACATGTCAATGAGGACAGTGAAAATGATTAACATTAGAGCTATTGGACTACAGAAGGTGGATTTAAAATTTTTAATTGAAGATTGAAAATGAATTTCAAATTTTAGGATTCTGAGAAGATTGAGATTGCTATTAAAAAAATTTATTTTGAAGACTTCAATAAATTGCAAAATCTTGAAATTTGAGGAATTGAAATATTGTTATTAAAAATTTTATTTTGAGGATTCAGATTCGATTCAATAAACCTAGACAAGTCTGTAAGGATCTTTAAGGTGATTAAGTTTTATTTCAGTATGTAAATAATTAACCTTGAGGAACGTGTATACGTTATACTTTAAAAGTTTATTCGAGGAGTTATTTTCAGGAATTTTATTTGAGGATAAAAATCTTATAGTGGGAGATATATTAGTATACAGTAGATAAGATGCATGTTTAAGGATCTGTTGGCTTGAGCATAATTGAGATCTCACTGCCAACTGGTTTAGGTGTCCATTTAAGATTGATGAGAGAGAGCAGTATTTAGTAGAGAGTGTTGCAATTGATATGCACTTAAGTGATAAGGATAACTAGTATTAGTGATTGCAGTAGGTAAGGAAGCTAGCAGTGAGTGTGTTTGTGATAGAACTGTGATACCTAGGGGATAGAGGTATCAGACCTTGGATGCAACTTGACCCGTGCAATCACAACTAGGAATGTTATTCCAATCTTTATCTTGAATGTTGCTTCTTTAGAACTATACTGTCCTTCCTTGATGATATCGCATTTTTTCCTTAATTGATTCTTGGGATCTGTCTTCAGGATGTCGCCGCAGACAAGGTCTATGAGAGCGGGAACATTAGCTTTAGAGGGGTCTGCCACCTCTCTACCTGAGGGACAGACAGCAGTAGTTCCTCCTACATCTCCAATGCACGTAGGAGCATCTGCACTTTTCGGGGATCCTCCTCCTCCACCTGTTCAGAGGATAGCCGCAGCTGTGACGGACAACCTTCCTCCTCCATCAACTCCGATTCCCGGAAGTTTGCCCATTGACGGAACACAGATGTTTACCTTGATCCAAGGCATGGTTGATGCCCAGAGAGTGACGGCAGACGCTCAGCGAGTTCAAGCTGAGGCTCAGAGGGTGCAAGCCGAAGCGTACCAGGCACAAACCGAGCTGATGAAAGAAAACATGGAGAATGCTCATCAAGTGACTCTCCAAGCTTTGGAGAAAGTAGCACAATACCAGCAGTTTTCTGGCCAGCAGAGATCAGGCACTATAGTGGATTTCAAAAGGATGATGCCTCGAGAGTTCAAAGGCACCGAAGGGATACTCTACGCTGACGACTGGCTAGAAGATATAGAGAGAAGCCTGCGATTGACCCAGATTCCGGAGAACTTGAAGATAGAAGCCGCTGGCAGTCAAATATTCGATATCGCACTCACGTAGTATCGCACAGAGCCGAGAATTATGGCACAAGGACTTACTTGGGAGACCTTCAAGGAACTCTTCAAGGAGAAGTTCTTTCCCGACGTGGCATTGGGAACCTTGGAAAGTCAATTTCATGACTTAGTTCAAGGAAACATGTCGGTCGACGAGTACGCTACAGAATTCTGTAGATTGAGCCGTTTTGCATCGTCTATGATTCGAGACCCAGGAGATCGAGCCCGAAAATTTAGAAAGGGACTGACAAGAGAGATTAAGTCGCGCACTTCTGGTCGTCGTACCGCTACCTTTGAGGCTATCTTGATGGATGCTCAGATTGCAGAAGAGGATCTGGATCTCAGGCCTAAGAGGAGTCACGATACTTTTGGAGATACGAATGATAGCGCAAGACAGGCCAAGCATCCCCGTATTCAGCACCAACAACAGTACCTAGCACCAATTCCTATCCAGCAACATCCATGGGCGTATCAGTATCAACAGCAGTACCAGGCACCAATTCATGTTCAGCAGGATCAGCAACAGCCTCCAAGAGAGACACAGCAGACTTGTCATTTCTGTAAGAAACCAGGTCACCTTTGGGAGAGCTGTAGAACGAGGCTAGGACTTTGTTTGCACTGCGGCGCTGCGGGACATCGAGTAAGGGATTGTCTTCTAACCTCTCATCTTCCCGGCCAGCGCTCAACTTCAGATTATAGAGATCCCGTTAGGCTACCTGTGGAACCGTATATTGCTCAGTACCCGCGAAGGGAACCACCCCAGCAGGACGGGCATTTGCGGTGACGGTCGAGGGACCGATATTGCAGGTAATGTGTTTGTAGGTTCTGTTCTTTCCTCCATTCTGTTCCTCTCTATTTGATTGATTGATTGATTGTTTAGTACTGTAGTTGGATGCATGATTCTTGTTATAGTGTAGTTAGTAGTACTCCTGATGCATAGACTGCAACACCCTAACAAATGAGACCATAACCATGTATGTTCCCCCTAGATTGTATGTGGTATGACTATAGGTAGAATTTCTTAGACCGTGATTGTTGGTGTTGACTATAGTGAAGATTCATGGAGGAGTTATGACTTGACAAGAGGAACAAGATGATTAAAATTTGAGGATAATTATTGAATTAAATAAATGGTTAAGAAATTAACAATTCAAAATTTGGTGGTTTAATTAATTCTAGGAAAGATTTTGACATGTTTAAATTGGTTATTTTAGAAATTTTGGGAGATTTATCAATGTATTTATTTAAATCGCAAGTTATGAATTTTAGAACTTCATATTTGAATGTGACATTTGGAGAATCCTTAAATATCATGTTGTTGAGTACTTTGAGGAGTGGATATTAAATTCCGGACATTGGATTATTAACTCAAAACTTTCAGGAAAATTTTTAATAAAAAGGGACTTTGATTCTATGTCGAGGAGTTTTACAGGAATACAGATAATTTCAGATTTTTTGAAATTGTGAGAAGACCTTGTGGATTATTCGTGGTTGATGAATTTAATGGAGGGAATAAAATGTGTATGATTAAATGCTAATATGAGGATTTTAAATTTCGAGGACGAAATTCTTTTAAGGTGGGTAGACTTGTCACTACCACATTCTGAAAATAAGGGTATTTTCGAATTTTTACAATATTTAATATTATGTTAGTTATAATTAATTTATTGCATGGTAGTGTATTTGATTTAAATAATTATTATGTGTGATGTGTAATTAAATATATAATTATATGCAGTGTTAATTATTTTATTTTTAGCTAGCAGACTAGACCTAGAAGCCCAGTAGACGAACCCCTGTCCGAATTATAGAATTCTGGATTTTATTATTTTATTTAGAATTTAATATTTGGAGATTGTAATTAATTACTGTATTTTATTTAAATTTTGCGCATTGCCTTTGCTTCGATATTTGGAGCACTATCCAGACTTTTGTCTTCCAACAAATTTCACAATCATGCTCTAGACATGCCCGCCTTCAATTCTGCTATTTTTGCAACTCATAATTATGCTTCTTGTGCATTGTTTCTGGCCGCACAAAAATCGTCGCGGACGTTATTTTTATTTCCTATTTTTGTATCGTTGTGCGTTCCAATCGAAAATTGGAGGCCATCTTGACCTATTTTTCGTGCGACCCAAATTAGGGTAATATTCTGTTCTGAGTCTTCTTCAATATTGGTATTGATGACTTGACCTGATTTTGATCCCAAGTACTCCAATTTAATTGTTGAACCCAACTTGTATTTTATTTCTATTTAAATTGAGGATACCATTTTATCTGATTTTAAAATCCCAATAAATTCCAGTGCCCTGCAAATTCAGCCCATAACCATCTTACAGTGCCCCCTGACCCTACAAAATATCGGACCCCGAATCGCCCGCCCAATTTTCGTCATTTTATGCGTTGGTGCAATTTCCCGAATTTAAGGGGCTAAGTTACAATTATTCAATTGTAGGTGCCAACACCTAATTATTTTAATCAATGAGGGAGCCTATTAATTTTAATTAAGAACCCTCATCCCTACATGAATTAATTTATTCATGAATCATCATAGCCACTCATTTAAGTGGGTCAAATCCTCACCCTACATCACACCCCCTCTCTTCCTATTTAATGCCTTGTACCCTCAAACCCTAATCCCTAGGCAACCTAGAAAACCCCACCCTCACAAGCCTCCCTCTCTCCTACGTTGGAAAATTTCTCCACATCTTCTTTTTTCTTTTCTTCTTCCTTTCTTCTTCTTCCTTTCTTCTTCTCTTTCCTTTCTTCTTCTTCTTATTCCTTCTTCTTCCTTTCTCTTTCATTAAATTTAAATTATAAGTAAGGGGGGGAAAACCATCTCCTCCCCCCATACTGTTCCGGCCGGCATCTGCAGTCTCCCGCCGACCTACTCCCCGGCCATTGCTCAAACCGACCGCCGCCGAACTTCTTCACTCCGGTCCGGCCCTGTGCTCCGGCCGGCAACCAACCACCCATCCATCCATCCATCCACCCATCCGTTCATCCCTCTCATTTGCCGACCACCACCATCAACCATACTCCGGCGGACAGCCGAACTCCAGCGGCTGCCCATCTCCCTCCATCCACGTCCCTCCTCCGGTCCCCGACTACCCCTGAGCTCCTCCGGCGGCCACATCAGCCCGGCGCTGCCACCACCACTCCCATCTCCACCCATCAGCCGGCCTAGCCCCTCCTCTGCACCCGACCGGGCGGCGCTGCCCGTGCGTCCGGCGGCCACTGCAGCCAGTTTCCCATCTCCCTCCCCTGTCACTCTGACTCCGGCGGCTCCCTGCCGGTCACTGCTTCCACCGGCGGCCAACTCCGGCGGCCACTCCGGCGGCCGACCCCCACTGTAAGTTCTGCTTCTCTCTCCCTTTCCCTCTTTATATATATATATATATATATATATATATATATATATATATATATATATATATATATATATATATACATATATGAATATATAAATCTAATGTGTATATACATATATATGATTATATATATAAATTAATCAATGTGGATGTATATATAATTACTGTAAATTATTTATATATTTATTTAATGTGAATAATTGTGTATTAATCAATGAATAAGTATAGGTAAATATTAGCATGTATATGTATAGCATTTAATTAATTAATGTATATACTAGTGTATGTTGTATATATAGTATAGTGTATGTATAAAAATATTTATTTATATATAATGTATATATATATATATATAAATGTTTGTTTAAATATTTAATTAATGTATAATTAAAGTAAGTATATATCTAATTAATATATATGTATATATATATATCTAATGTATATATATATATATATATTTGTTTATATTTAAATCAGTATGAAATTAGTATATGTAAATAAATTAATTTGTATATGTATTAGTATATAATGTAAAGTGTATAATTGGTATATGTGTATACATGTATTATATATATATATATTTAGCATATTTTCAATATAAAATTGATTGGTAATATATGTATTTTAAAATATGAATATCTATATATTATTTATTTATTAATATTAATTGTATAAATACAGTATCATTTCTCTAATTGCACATACAATACGTACTATTTTGGTATATGTACAAACATATAGATGTATGTATTTTGGAAAAGTATGAAATTAAATTAATACTTTTGGTATAAATATGTGTATGTTAATGTATACATAATCTGATATATATGAAAATGTATATATTTAATTAATGTATGTAAGTGTGGTATTAAATTTAACTAGTATAAATGCATATATTTTATGTGTATGATTATTTTGATATATATATATGTATAGATATTTTGTATAAAATCTTAACATATTTTAATATATGTAAACATATATTTTGTAAATGTATTTAAATTGATGTATATATTGTAAGTACATGTGTTAATTAAGATATGTATAATTATGTATCTACCTACTAGGTGACCTTAGTTGACTAGTGCCCTGCCTGACATGGCCCTGAATTCAGTGTTTTAGACTGTGTTAGTGTGGCAGCTGATGCAAATATGGTTTTGCTTGTAATGTGTTATAGGACTGTTGGTTTTACCCAGGGGATACTCTGGAACAGGACATCCATAAATACCAGCTAAGGACCAAGGCAAGTACATTCTCTGATAATTTCCAATTCTAGATAAATTCTATAAGTTCAACAATCATGAAATGTTACATCTGAATCTTTGTCACTGTGCTACACGGACTAGTATAGCTTGGATTTACAGTCATGAGATGTTACCATTATTATCGTATTGACATTGTACACGACATGTATATTTAGACATCGTACATGATAGACTTGACTTGCTCGTGTATCGTGACGTGTCATGATTGGATCCACAGTACTAGTTGGGGGCGGGGAAATTGCTAGTGAGAAATGTGATCAAATACCTATCGTACAAGTTTATATTATTGGTGTTAATCATACCCTCACGTATGATTAGCCAGACTGTAGCAATCGTACAAGTCCCAAGCCGATCACATTTCGAAACTACTATTTCAAACACTTAGAATAGATCTCAGTTTCCCTATTTAAATTATATACTACATCACCCGTATATGATGCTGTTCCTTGTTCTTTCATTTTTATACATGCACTGACTGTGTTTTATTACATTGCCTGTCTCTTTACATAGCATGTCTCTCTTAAACTGTCATTACATTTATTCCACTGTCTTCTCAGTAGCTAGCATGACATGTTTTATTGTATTATAGACATTATCAATTAATGGAACTGTTATTTGAGATTGTGCTTTGCTCCTTCCTGACTGGAAACATTTTTCCAGACTATGCCTTAGATGACCGCTGTCCGACACTTTATGGACCTTATGGTGAGTAGCTGCAGACGTGGTAGTAGTTGTGATTCCAGGAGGTCTAGCTGGAAATTACTATTTTTAGTTAGTTCTTTTAACAGTCTATTTGGTACCGGATTTGTCTCCGGCATTTTGATGATTCTTGGATATTGTTAAGTTAAGTTATTTCTTGTGGACTTGTGTTGTGTTTAATTTTAGTTTTATTATTCGAAATCTTATCGTGCTGTAATCCAGTGATTGAGTATATGTTTATCTATTTGTGTCATCCGTGCCTCCTAATGGAGATTGGATATTTGCGTGACATTAGTTAGATAGTATCAATACCTAGACAGCGTTCTACCGCCGATGCTGCGGCGTAGGCTGGACGTACCCACGCACTCGTGCCCCTAAACCGGGTGCGGGTCGTGACAGAGCGAGAGGATGGCGATACTTCATCATGGGTTGCACTGAAGCAACTTTTACCGTGCCCATCATTTCACTCTCTACGGAGCTGCGCATTCTCCATTCGTATGCCCAGTTCAACGTGGCAACCAACACCTTCCATCACAATTTTGATATGCATGGAAGTTTTAGGATGCCCTCTTCCAAGCCTGGGGGAAGAGTCAAAATCCCTTCGATTTCTTCTGACGAGGGTGAAGAGTCCGTTACTCCGGATGAGCCTCTGTTGTCGGTGCCGAGGGGTAAAATACCTCCGCCTGCAGGGGCTTTGGTAATCTCTGGGAAGCGAAGGGCTCCTGCTCCGAAGGAGACTTCCCCTCACAAGAGGAAGAAGAAGACGGTTAATCGTCCTCTCCGGATTCCTGGTAATGAGGCTCCTAGAAGTGAGCTTGCATCTCCCCCTGTTGGGGATGATTCTTTGATTGGAGGTTCCTCGCCTTTTAGAGAGGGACCCTCTAATGTTCCGGCTGGTGGTGCTGGAGAATTCTTGTTGGAGGCTGTTGTCGCTGCTACCACTTCAGGTAGTGGAACGAGATCGCCTTCGGGGCCGAGCCGAATAAGGATATCTTTATCCGGATCAGCATCGGGAGAAACCCCTGCCGTGTCCGTCAGTGCACCCAGCGAGATTCCAGCCGATGAGCCTCAGTTGGAACTTGACGAGGACCTGGAAGAATATTTGCCAGTGTCGGTTGACACACCACCTTCTCTAGGTATGACAGCTTGCTTAGCATCATTAAGAAATAATTTAGCTGTACTGGCTGCGGACGCGACATATACGCCATCGGCCATGGATAAATATTGTCTTTACGCCTCTTTTTTTAGTAAAGTTAACATTATTTCGATATTAACTTCCTTTTGTCTTCTTTTCAGGGGAAGACATCTTCAGGGAGGGCAGTGTAGATGCGCCCTTTGGCACTGTGTCAGGTCCTGGCGACGACACGGAGGTGCCTGACTTTAAAGTGGAGACACTTTCCGGTGCCGGCTCGCCTGTCGAAGAGATTCCGATATCTCAAGAGGAGGATGAGCCTATCATTGCAACAATGCCTTCTTTGAGTACGCCGGTCACTTCGTCCGGTGTTGGCGCTTCTTCTTTTGTCGCACCACCTGTTGAGGCGACGGCCATGGCAACATCGTCTGTGGTTGTTCCTAGAGGGGGATTCGCCAATATCGCGGCCACTCCCAGCGTCCATTCGGATCTAGCTGTGCTGACCGAGCAGTACACTAGTATCTTCTACACCACCTTGAAAATGTTAATATCAATGGTGTTAGTGAAGAATCTGAGCTTCGAGGTGCTGAGGAGGTCCTTCCGGTACGCGATAGTGCCGATCCGAGAATTCAACGACACTGGGGTAGCTGACACGCTGGAGGAGATAGTTAATGGTTTGGAGCAACCCATTAACGAATACTTGCAGCTAGCTCGAGGCAATATTGACAGTCTCGTTCAAGCTAGGTACGACTCCCTGACTATGCAGCTTGCTGAACAGATAGAGTCTCTGAATAAGTCCATCGAGGCTCAGCAGCAGGAGATGGATCATGAGAGTGTCCAATTGGAGTATGTCGTTCCCGAGTTGACCCAGTGCGAAGCCGAATATGAGGAAGTGGCAGCGAAGGCCCGCATATTGAAGGATGAGCTCGTTCGAGTAGAGGCGAAGGATCTCTCTTTGTCGGCAGCCCGAGATGTACTGAAGGAGCGACGGGCGACTGTTCAGCAGAATCTGACACGTGTGGGTGCTTTCCACTCAAGTTTTGTGCGGGCTCGGTCTGAGCTAGCTGCTTTGAACAACGATGCGGTAAGGTTGGAACGGGCTCGCGCCAACGTCTTGAACTCCCTGGATGAGAGAATGGTATATCCTGAATAAGCCAAACGACCTTGAAATCCCTTGAGTTCTCTCAGATTATGGGGCGGTCGCATTTCTAAGATGGCCTTGAGTTTATCATGGTTCACTTGAATGCCTTTGGCGGTAATGACAAATCCCAGAAATTTGCCACTAGATACCCCCAAAAAGGACTTTGTAGGATTCATTTTGAGTTGATATTGGCACATCAATTCAAATACTGTCTTCAAGTCTTGGATGTGATTATCCTTGAGGCAGCTTTTGACAGCTACATTGTCCACGTAACACTCCAATATCTTGCGTAAATGCTCATGGAATATGTTACTCATAGCCCGTTGATACGTAGCCCCAGCAATCTTTAATCCGAAGGGCATGACCGTATAGCAATATACCCCCAATGGTGTCTGGAAGGCAGTATGCTTCTCGTCCTCAGGATGCATCTTGATTTGGTCGTATCCTGAAAATCCGTCCAAGAAAGACATACGTTCAAAATCGTATGTATTGTCAGTCATGACGTCTGTGATGGGAAGAGGAAACTCATCCTTGGGGCAGGCTGCATTCAGATCTCGGTAATCGATGCAGACACTTACTTTTCCATTTTTCTTCATGACCGGAACAACATTGGCGACCCAGTCGGGATATTGTTCTTCCCGGATGAAACCGTAGGCTATCAACTTCTTGATTTCAGCTTCAATGGAGTCCATCATATCCGGGCGGAACCGATGTTGGTGCTGCTTCACAGGCTTCGAATTGGGCAATATATCGAGCTTATGAGTAGCCACCTTTGGATCAAGGCCTAGCATGTCCTCATAATTCTACGCAAAGACGTCGCTATATTCTTTTATCAGCTGGATAACTTCTTTCCTTTCTGCTTCGGAAAGATTGTTACTGATAAATATCGACTTTGGCGAAAGTTCATCCCCAACGTCAATCTGGATAACTTTATCTTCAGTGGGAGGTTCTCTCTGCTCGAAACAGAATTTCCATTGTGTATCCATTTGCTGAGCCCAAGCGTCATTCTCAAACAGTTCAGATTCTTGTTCGTCTGCTTCGAAGGAATCTGCCACTACCATATTTATTGATAATGTTTGTTCGAGAGCATGAGATGAGTCGGAGGGCGCTGAGCCATTTTGAGAAGAGGAAAAGACATCCTCGTTTGACTCAGGAGTTGCAAGGGAGGTAGTATGCCCTAACCCAAAATGAGTTCGTTGATAGTAGGGATCACCGTGCAGCGGCATTCGTCTGCCTTTCCCATAGTTGAGACCTGGTTCCAACTTCAAGTTATAACCCATACTTTGCATGATCTTCAAAGCTTGTGGGCTGTATCTGTGAACCTGTATTTTATCGGCATCGTCATCGGAAGAATCTTCTTGCGTAGTCGGTTCATTGTGCATGTGGCCGAAGACTATTGAATGCTGACTGCTGCAAGTAGGCGGGACAATGAAGATAGAATCCTCATGCGGTCCATATGTCGTGGTGACATTGGATGATGATGCCACTTCCCATATATACGGATGATAGGAATCTATAGCTTCCAAGAATTTTTGCGCTATAGGTTCTATATCGTCATGGGGGGAGGATTCCTGATTTGGAATTTGAGCGTCAATATACTAGAAAAGAGGATGTTTATTATCATCTAAAACTTTATTCCCGGTTGCATTTACATCAATCGGCTGCCTGTTGCGCCGAAGGTTGATGACCAAGGGTGGAGGCTTCTGGTTTAAAGTGATCACTAGAGGATCACCCCCTTTTCCTGATCTGGTTTTGTTCAGGTGGATAGCCATAGGCTCTATGGCTTTTGGACGAGTAGTCCGTCCTTTCACCTTGATTGACAGAGGTTGCTCGGCAGAGGGTTCCTCTGGCTCCCGGTAGGATTCCTTCTCTGCTTCGGCTGATACCTCTTTCGTGTAGTCTTGAGAGTATAACACGGCATCAGAGTAGTAGGATTATACTCCTTTGAATGGGTTCAGGTCAGCAAACTCCGTTTGTACTGTTCCTTGGGCGTCTACATATTTAAAGCACTGATGTAGAGTCGAAGGAACGATGTTGTGGTCGTGGATCCGAGGTCTGCCCAGCAAAATATTGTAGGACACCTCTGAATCAATGACATAATATGTAGCCACCGATCTGAGGTTGCCAATCTGGATCCTCAGGCGAATTTTCCCCAACGGCTTACTTTTTCGTACATTGAAACCCACGATTGTAGTGGTGGTGTAAGCCAATTCGCTGGTAGGAATCCTCAGCGGTCTAAGCAGACTATGAGGAATTGTCACGACCCGTACCCGGTTATTCGGGCACGAGTGCGTGGGCACGTCCAGCCTACGCCGCAGTGTCGGCGGTAGTACGCTGTCTAGATCATTTCTAGGGTCAATAAGTATCTATCTCATCCACAATAATGAACATGTAAGAATAATCACAGGAAATAGGAATGCTAAGATTTCATAATATTTAATCTGTGACAACCAATCCACAGTTAATACAAGCCAGAAGATAAATCGGGGACAAACCCGAGTTTATGCTGAAAGGAAATAAAAGAATAACTAACTGGCTACTCCTCCTCAAAGGTAGTCTCCTGAGTGGGAACCGGCTCCTCATATGTGTCACCTGCTAACTCATAGGGGGCATAATAGGTAGGGGCAAGTCCTCATCATCGCCTAAAACAACGGATCCAGTCAGGAAGGAGCAAAGTACACAATGCACATCAAGATTAAATTAAATATTCATGACAATTAACTTGAGTATCATGTTGAGAAAATTGCATAGAAGAACATCAATATCTCAGAGTTAATGCTATAAACAGGAATATGAGAAAGCAGGAAATAAATGAGATAGGAAATGAAACTACAACAGTCAGCAAGAACTATAAGCAGACCAGAAGCTATCTGTGTGAACTTGTGTTTATTTTAGAATACATAGTTGGCATGTAGGGGTTTATAAGGCTAATCCGGCCGTCATAGACGGCTATTAAACATGAACAATCAAGATCCGGCTGAGGGTACAGTCGCGTACCAACAGCTATTAAACATGATAGGGGGAAAGGTAAACTACATGCCTTCTAGTATTCTCCCACCCGACATGAAAAGCAAGACATGAAATACAGTATCCAAGACATGAAATCCAGTATTCTAGCACTACGTGTAATCATCAAGGGTACTAGTAGAGCAGAGAATTAACTATCACAATATAAAGATTAAACTTGAAGTGCAGGTACTTGCCTGTTGTTTGGATCTGATTAATATTGGCTCTTGGGGAAAAATTCCAGAGATGAGTCCAAAAGCTGAAATAGACATTACCAACACGCTCAGAAGATGTCAAATAGCTAGAAACGCCTGTCCTTGGGTCCAATTTGGAGACAAGGACAAAAATGGCAGTTTCGGGTCAAAACGGGGTCCGCCGGTGGGCCTGCTTTGCACCAAAAAACGTGTCCGGGTCAACGGTCTCCAAATTCATCAAACTTACTGTTAACAGGTCAGGAACGATGATACGAACCCAACGGAACTTCCAGATTTGGATTCCGATGAGCCGATCACAAAATCGCCCGTCGAGCGGGGCTTGTGGGGCCCACGACACGCGATTTCGTCAACGTTCTCAGAATCGAACCAAACTTGACCCACAGGACAAGCGTATCGCTACGAGTCCGATGGCGCAAGTTTCGTCTCGATCTGACGAGTGTACAAGAAGTTAGAGCGAATTGCAGAAAAGTCGGATACGGGGCGATGTTCGCGGATACGCGTTGATTCCGGTGTGCACGCATACCCAAATCGACTTCTGCCAAATCCCACACGTCCATATCAACGCTGCACACGTATCTGTGAAGACCGCGCGCGACCAAGTCGTCCCGTTTAGCGGGGCGTACTCGGTTCTGGGGTGAAACAGGGTCTGGTTTTTCCTGTTTTTGGATCGCGGTATGCGATCACCACAGGACGCGATGCCCCGAACGGTTTGTCCGGGCACCGAGAGGGTCATACAGGCTTCACAACGCAATTTGCAGAATCAGAAACGGGATTACGAGCAGAAAGATATGAGTACCTGAACAGGGCTCGAAACCGGGGCTTCACCGTGTCCGACACGATACGAGGACTCTGTGTCCTGTGTCCTGTGTCGTGTCCGGGTCGGATTAGGGTTAGGGTTTGCAGAGCTCAGGCAGAGGGGCGGCCGGCCGGAGGCGCTGGGGGCAGCGCTGGCGGGGGAAGGTGGCGCAGGTGGCCGGCGGAGCGGAGGCGGGCTGCGGGCTGCTGCTGTGCGGCGTCGGGGTCGTCGTGAGGTGGCGGAGGGAGGAGAAAAGGAGGAGGAAGAGAGGGGATGCGGCGGCCGGGGGCTGGCCACGGCGAGGAGGAAGCCGGGAAGGAGAGGGAGGAGCTCTGCGGCGTCGGCCGGGCACGGGGAAGGGAGCGGCCGAGGAAGGGGTTTCCGGTGGGGAGGGGATGGCCGGAGTGGCTTTAAATAGAAGGAGAGAGGGGGAAGGTGGCCGAAAATGGCGGGAAGGAGGTCGTCGTGGCCGGGACTGCGTGGGGCGAGCCTGGCTGAGCGGCAACGGCACGGCGGAGGCGCCGACGGAGGCGGAGCGGGGAGAGCGGGTCAGAGGGAGAGGCTGGGGAGCGGGTCCGGGTCCGGGCGGGTCGGGTTCAGGCGGACCCGACCCAACCCGCTAGGCGGATGGGCTCGGGCCCAATGGGCTGGACCGGAGTCTGGGTATTGGGCTGGCCCAATTGGGCCGGGCCGGGCTTAAGGGTTTAATAAATAATAAAATGAATAATTAAATAAATAAATAAAATTAATTAATTAATTAATAATTGTTTTAAGGTGTTTTAAAATAGGCCGGGGTCCAATAAATTCCAGAAAAATTACCCTAAGTCCAGTTTTTCATTTTACACCAAAAAATATTATTTCCATAATATTTTAATATTATTTATTAACAATTAAAAATTATTTAATAATTAAGAACCTTGAATTTAATTACAAAAAATTCTCAGAAAATTTCAGAAAATTGCGAAAATCCAATTTTAATATTTTTGAAAAATCAAGGGCTTACAATCTACCCAACTTATGAAAATTTTGTCCTCGAAATTTAAAATTAAGCCATAATCTGTTAACCCTTCATGTACATAGGGCAAGTCGATCGCCATCTCTTTGCGATAATTAAAAGCCTAATCATATCCACTGCAATCACTTCAAAGTTTAAGATGACTACTTGTTCCCATCAAGAATTCAACCTATGGCTATTACTTCTTACTTCCTCAAATTACCCACAGGCAGATTTTAGACTTAGTCCATATAGCATCTTCCAGATTTGCACGTGCTTATGAATTTACCTCACGATCGAAATTTCTTCTGAAAGTAATTTGAGTCCATTAGTATTCCCATTCACTTGTATACTTCAACTTTTTAAATTTCATTCATCTCCTCAATAATCCAACTAGTTAGTCCAACCATCAAATTTTAATTTGTAATTCAAATCATCAAGTTGAAAAAATAATTTAAGTGTAGTCCACCACTGTTCAAGTCTGAATCATATATCCCCTAAATTCAAATTAGCGATTTTACTTTCATTATTCAAGATTTAAATCATGTATCCAAGATACAACTTATTGGGTCATCGATATCAATTCATTAATCATTTTAGTCACTCCTCTAAATTTTCAAAATTATAATGGCTTGCTTCTTCCAATCTGACCTTACTCGGTCACGATCCAAAGGACATTCCTCTCGAGTTGACAAATGCATTGCTACCCAACTTAGAGTTTACCCATTCATCACAAAAGACTATATACCTTAAGAAAATATTCCTTAATATGTTTACCTACGTCATTCAATCCTCGAACTTCAACGCCGATCATGTCACATATGATATGTCCTCAATTACGAAAGTTTAATCCCCAAGTATGTGATCGGCCTATGCGGCATATCAAGTACTATCTATGTACTAACTTATACCGGGCACGAGATTTCGTATTTCCGAAATAAGGGAAGACGAAGATCAATAATAAAGAGTTCAAGGGTGGGGTGATAGAAAAGAAATATCGGGGTCAATGCGTTTTAAAGTATTCAGGTGGGAATTGTCAAGTGATTGTGGATTGAATCCTATCTCGGTAATTCCTATTCACATGCTCGTATTAATACAGTTATGTAATCGATACGATATGCTCGGACATATCTAGAGGGCAACTAGTCAACTATATATCTCAATCCACGTAAAGTATTATTTTGAAGGGCGAATAAAGCGCACTATGGTTGATCAGACCGTAATACACTGATTCTGAAATGTATCATTGTGGGCCTCCCCAATAATACACTTGTCATGAACAAGCTCGATAAAGAGTAAGCTTGCAAAACTAGGCTATAAAATAGCAGCATAAATTAAGTAAATCAAAATTTAGTGCACTAAATGATGATGAAAGGAGGTACAAATTATTTAAACACACAAAACAACCTACAATAAGCTCAGTAACAAAGGATTCTACAATCTCTACAGTTATCCAACAAAAGCATTTATTAGCAAGTTTAAAGTTACTAGGTTGGGGCTGAGGTCACGAACCAATAGGCACAAGCTAAAACAATACTAGAAAATGGTATCTACGAATCACTTACGCGCATTAGTTACTCTAAGAGTCTGCACGTTCTCCATGGTCATCGCGTAAGCTTGTCCGTGTTCTTGAGGTGGTGCCCTCTGCTGCGCTGCTGGGGCCTGGCCTGAACTGGAACTGTTGTGCAGTTGTGCGTCTTTGAGCAGCAGGACAGTCCTTCATTTGATGTGCTGCTGATCCACAATATAGACAGGCACCTAGTCTCTTTCTACAATCCTGCTAAATGTGACATTGTTTTCGACAATAGCCACAAGTGGGAGCTTGTTGGTTATGTCCTTGAGTTGGATTCATTTGTAGTCGCTTTGCAGCTTTTTCCTGTTGTGCTTGGTCTGGTGCTGACGCATACGGCCGCTTCCGGCTGGACTCGATCCTTGTGGTGCACTCCACAGGTCGCGCTGCAGTAAGAACGTCCTCGTCGAAGGTAATTGTATTTGAACTGCTTGGCTTCCGTGACTCCGAGCTAATTCTGTCGATGAAGTTCTCCGCTTGGTTTTGCTGAGTTTCTTGTTGAACCTTCTGATAGGCTTGCATCATTATATAGAACATGCGGAACATCTGATGTTCGTCCATAGGCGGTCCTGGTGGGAAGGAAGGCATCGGTGGAATAGGCTGTGTCGAGGGTGGAACGCCATCTTGACGGATTATTGAGGCAGGCTGATTTGCTTGACTGCGTTGTGATGATTGGCCTTCACCGACTGGTATCACATCGTCTTCTTGGGTAACCACAACGGTTTTTGGTATTTCTGCATGAGCCTCGTTGCTGGCTTGGGGATCCATTTCCCTGTATCCAAAATAACCAATAAGAGGCGCACAGGAATCAAGGTAAGATGCAAGTTCAAATTAGTTCGAATACGATACAGATATCAAAGACGATTCAAGCAAGTGGATGAGATCCTATAAACTTATCCTAGCTTTATTGCAGGCCTGTTCGGTCCCTGAGTTGAAACCGAACAATTTAGTCATTGGACCTGCATGGGCCACCACAAAAATGTGTCACGACCCGTACCCGGTTATTCGGGCACGAGTGCGTGGGCACGTCCAGCTTACGCCGCAGTGTCGGCGGTAGTACGCTGTCTAGGTCATTTCTGGGGTCAATAAGTATCTATCTCATCCACAATAATGAACATGTAAGAATAATCATAAGAAATAGGAATGCTAAGATTTTATAATATTTAATCTGTGACAACCAATCCACAGTTAATACAAGCCAGAAGATAAATCGGGGACAAATCCGAGTTTATGCTGAAAGGAAATAAAATAATAACTAACTGGCTACTCCTCCTCAAAGGTAGTCTCCTGAGTGGGAACCGGCTCCTCATATGTGTCACCTGCTAACTCATAGGGGGCATAATAGGTAGGGGCAAGTCCTCATCATCGCCTAAAATAACGGATCCAGTCAGGAAGGAGCAAAGTACACAATGCACATCAAGATTAAACTAAATATTCATGACAATTAACTTGAGTATCATGTTGAGAAAGTTGCATAGAAGAACATCAATATCTCAGAGTTAATGCTATAAACAGGAATATGAGAAAGCAGGAAATAAATGAGATAGGAAATGAAACTACAACAGTCAGCAAGAACTATAACAAGACCAGAAGCTATCTGTGTGAACTTGTGTTTATTTTAGAATACATAGTTGGCATGTAGGGGTTTATAAGGCTAATTTGGCCGTCATAGACGGCTATTAAACATGAACAATCGAGATCCGGCTGAGGGTACAGTCGCGTACCAACAGCTATTAAACATGATAGGGGGAAAGGTAAACTACATGCCTTCTAGTATTCTCCCACCCGACATAAAAAGCAAGACATGAAATACAGTATCCAAGACATAAAATCCAGTATTCTAGCACTACGTGTAATCATCAAGGGTACTAGTAGAGCAGGGAATTAACTATCATAATATAAAGATTAAACTTGAAGTGCAGGTACTTGCCTGTTGTTTGGATCTGATTAATATTGGCTCTTGGGGAAAAATTCTAGAGATGAGTCCAAAAGCTGAAATAGACATTACCAACACGCTCAGAAGATGTCAAATAGCTAGAAATGCCTGTCCTTGGGTCCAATTTGGAGACAAGGGCAAAAACGGCAGTTTCGGGTCAAAACGGGATCCGCCGGTGGGCCCGCTATGCACCGAAAAACGTGTCCGGGTCAACGGTCTCCAAATTCACCAAACTTAGTGTCAACAGGTCAGGAACGATGATACGAACCCAACAGAACTTCCATATTTGGATTCCGATGAGCCGATCACAAAATCGCCCGTCGAGCGGGGCCTATGGGGCCCACGACACGTGATTTCGTCAACGTTCTCAGAATCGAACCAAACTTGACCCACAGGACAAGCGTATCGCTACGAGTCCGATGGCATAAGTTTCATCTCGATCTGACGAGTGTACAAGAAGTTAGGGCGAATTGCAGAAAAGTCGGATACGGGGCGATGTCCGCGGATACGCGTTGATTCCGGTGTGCACGCACACCCGAATCGACTTCTGCGAAATCCCACACGTCCGTATCAACGCTGCACACGTATCTGTGAAGACCGCGCGCGACCAAGTCGTCCCGTTTGGCGGGGCGTACTCGGTTCCGGGGTGAAACAGGGTCTGGTTTTTCCTGTTTTTGGATTGCGGTGTGCGATCACCACAGGACGCGATGCCCCGAACGGTTTATCCGGGCACCGAGAGGGTCATACAGGCTTCACAACGCAATTTGCAGAATCAGAAACGGGATTACGAGCAGAAAGATATGAGTACCTGAACAGGGCTCGAAACCGGGGCTTCACCGTGTCCGACACGACACGAGGACTCTGTGTCCTGTGTCCTGTGTCGTGTCCGGGTCGGATTAGGGTTAGGGTTTGCAGAGCTCAGGCGGAGGGGCGGCCGGCCGGAGGCGCTAGGGGCAGCGCTGGCGGGGGAAGGTGGCGCAGGTGGCCGGCGGAGCGGAGGCGGGCTGCGGGCTGCTGCTGTGCGGCGTCGGGGTCGTCGTGAGGTGGCGGAGGGAGGAGAAAAGGAGGAGGAAGAGAGGGGATACGGCGGCCGGGGGCTGGGCACGGCGAGGAGGAAGCCGGGAAGGAGAGGGAGGAGCTCTGCGGCGTCGGCCGGGCACGGGGAAGGGAGCGGCCGAGGAAGGGGTTTCCGGTGGGGAGGGGATGGCCGGAGTGGCTTTAAATAGTAGGAGAGAGGGGGAAGGTGGCCGGAAATGGCGGGGAGGAGGTCGTCGTGGCCGGGACTGCGTGGGGCGAGCCCGGCTGAGCGGCAACGGCGCGGCGGAGGCGCCGGCGGAGGCGGAGCGGGGAGAGCGGGTCAGAGGGAGAGGCTGGGGAGCGGGTCCAGGTCCGGGCGGGTCGGGTTCAGGCGGACCCGACCCAACCCGCTAGGCGGATGGGCTCGGGCCCAATGGGCTGGACCGGAGTCTGGGTATTGGGCTGGCCCAATTGGGCCGGGCCGGGCTTAAGGGTTTAATAAATAATAAAATGAATAATTAAATAAATAAATAAAATTAATTAATTAATTAATAATTATTTTTAGGTGTTTTAAAATAGGTCCGGGGTCCAATAAATTCCAAAAAAATTACCCTAAGTCCAGTTTTTCATTTTACACCCAAAAATATTATTTCCATGATATTTTAATATTATTTATTAACAAGTAAAATTATTTAATAATTAAGAACCTTGATTTTAATTACAGAAAATTCCCAGAAAATTCCAAAAAATTGTGAAAATCCAATTTTAATATTTTTGAAAAATCAAGGACTTACAATCTACCCAACTTATGAAAATTTCGTCCTCGAAATTTAAAATTAAGCCATAATCTGTTAACCCTTCATGTACATAGGGCAAGTCGATCGCCATCTCTTTGCGATAATTAAAAGCCTAATCATATCCACTGCAATCACTTCAAAGTTTAAGATGACTACTTGTTCCCATCAAGAATTCAACCTATGGCTATTACTTCTTACTTCCTCAAATTATCCACAGGCAGATTTTAGACTAAGTCCATATAGCATCTTCCATATTTGCACGTGCTTATGAATTTACCTCACGATCGAAATTTCTTCTGGAAGTAATTCGAGTCCATTAGTATTCCCATTCACTTGTATGCTTCAACTTTTTAAATTTCATTCATCTCCTCAATAATCCAACTAGTTAGTCCAACCAACAAATTTTAATTTGTAATTTAAATTATCAAGTTGAAAAAATAATTTAAGTATAGTCCACCACTGTTCAAGTCTGAATCATATATCCCCTAAATTCAAATTGGCGATTTTACTTTCATTATTCAAGATTTAAATCATGTATCCAAGATACAACTTATTGGGTCCTCGATATCAATTCATTAATCATTTTAGTCACTCCTCTAAATTTTCAAAATTATAATGGCTTGCTTCTTCCAATCTGACCTTACTCGGTCACGATCCAAAGGACATTCCTCTCGAGTTGACAAATGCATTGCTACCTAACTTAGAGTTTACCCATTCATCACAAAAGACTATATACCTTAAGAAAATATTCCTTAATATGTTTACCTACGTCATTCAATCCTCGAACTTCAACGCCGATCATGTCACATATGATATGTCCTCAATTACGAAAGTTTAATCCCCAAGTATGTGATCGGCCTATGCGGCATATCTAGTACTATCTATGTACTAACTTATACCAGGCACGAGATTTCGTCTTTCCGAAATAAGGGAAGACGAAGATCAATAATAAAGAGTTCAAGGGTGGGGTGATAGAAAAGAAATATCGGGATCAATGCGTTTTAAAGTATTCAGGTAGGAATTGTCAAGTGATTGTGGATTGAATCCTATCTCGGTAATTCCTATTCACATGCTCGTATTAATACAGTTATGTAATCGATACGATATGCTCGGACATATCTAGAGGGCAACTAGTCAACTATATATCTCAATCCACGTAAAGTATTATTTCGAAGGGCGAATCAAGCGCACTATGGTTGATCAGACCGTAATACACTGATTCTGAAATGTATCATTGTGGGCCTCCCCAATAATACACTTGTCATGAACAAGCTCGATAAAGAGTAAGCTTGCAAAACTAGGCTATAAAATAGCAGCATAAATCAAGTAAATCAAAATTTAGTGCACTAGAAGATGATGAAAGGAGGTACAAATTATTTAAACACACAAAACAACCTACAATAAGCTCAGTAACAAAGGATTCTACAATCTCTACAGTTATCCAACAAAAGCATTTATTAGCAAGTTTAAAGTTACTAGGTTGGGGCTGAGGTCACGAACCAATAGGCACAAGCTAAAACAATACTAGAAAATGGTATCTACGAATCACTTACGCGCATTAGTTACTCTAAGAGTCTGCACGTTCTCCATGGTCATCGCGTAAGCTTGTCCGTGTTCTTGAGGTGGTACCCTCTGCTGCGCTGCTGGGGTCTGGCCTGAACTGGAACTGTTGTGCAGTTGTGCGTCTTTGAGCAGCAGGACAGTCCTTCATTTGATGTGCTGCTGATCCACAATATAGACATGCACCTAGTCTCTTTCTACAATCCTGCCAAATATGACCTTGTTTTTGACAATAGCCACAAGTTGGAGCTTGTTGGTTCTGTCCTTGAGTTGGATTCATTTGTGGTCGCTTTGCAGCTTTTTCCTGTTGTGCTTGGTCTGGTGCTGACGCATACGGCCGCTTCCGGCTGGACTCGATCCTTGTGGTGCACTCCACAGGTCGCGCTGCAGTAAGAACGTCCTCGTCGAAGGTAATTGCATTTGAACTGCTTGGCTTCCGTGACTCCGAGCTAATTCTGTCGATGAAGTTCTCCGCTTGGTTTTGCTGAGTTTCTTGTTGAACCTTCTGATAGGCTTGCATCATTATGTAGAACATGCGGAACATCTGCTGTTCGTCCATAGGCGGTCCCGGTGGGAAGGAAGGCATCGATGGAATAGGCTGTGTCGAGGGTGGAACGCCATCTTGACGGATTATTGAGGCAGGCTGACTTGCTTGACTTTCTTGTGATGATTGGCCTTCACCGACTGGTATCACATCGTCTTCTTGGGTAACCACAACGGTTTATGGTGTTTCTGCATGAGCCTCGTTGCTGGCTTGGGGATCCATTTCCCTGTATCCAAAATAACCAATAAGAGGCGCACAGGAATCAAGGCAAGATGCAAGTTCAAATTAGTTCGAATACGATACAGATATCAAAGACGATTCAAGCAAGTGGATGAGATCCTATAAACTTATCCTAGCTTTATTGCAGGCCTGTTCGGTCCCTGAGTTGAAACCGAACAATTTAGTCGTTGGACCTGCATGGGCCACCACAAAAACGTGTCACGACCCGCACCCGGTTATTCGGGCACGAGTGCGTGGGCACGTCCAGCCTACGCCGCAGTGTCGGCGGTAGTACGTTGTCTAGGTCATTTTGTAACCTCCGATTTCCAATTTCTGAAATAATTAGATTTTTATTTTTTCTTAATATCGAATGTATGAAATATTTTCCTTGAAATTCCAATATTAGATTTTTGAATAATGTTTGGTTTCAGAAGGTAATTTATAATCTTGTATAAAAATCATTTTTCCTAAATGTCGCTTTCTTATAAAATAAGTAAAAAAAATAATAATATATATATATTTCTAGTTTCAAATATTTATTGGCTTGAATCATAAAAATTATTGTTTTAACTAAATATTTATTTAAAAGACTAGTTGATAAAATAAAATAAATTTTTATTTATTGGGATAGTAAATAAATAAATGTCATACTTTCTAAGATTTTGCAAAATGTACTAATTAGTAGCTAATTGGAAATTAGCTAGCTTTCCTAAAAACATTTTCTGAAATTATAATCTTTATTTTTATTTTTACAAGTTGCCATTCCCATTAACTAGCCTTCACACCCTCTTTTCCCCACATGAAAAACCCGTTTAATTATGATCTGGGCCATTCATTATTGGGCCAACCCGCACCCTTTATTCCACACCATCTCTCCCTATTTAAGTCCCTCATCACATCTCCGTAGAAACCCTAGCTAGCCTTCACAATTTTCCCACAAGCCAAAGCCACCACCATTTTTGTGTGCTCGTGTCCGTGTGTCCAGCATCACCGTGTCAGCCGTGATGGCCTCGGGTCCGACCCCGGGTGTCCCACCGTATCCATTCATTTTTCTGTGTCCAGTTATTATAATATTACAACCAGATTTCCGTGTCCGACACACCCGGACACCACCCCCACACCACAGTACATTCAAACCTGTGTCCAACACCCCGGACACGTCCGTCCCTGTACAGTACACCCAACCCCGTGTCCGACACACCCGGACACGTCCCTCATAGTTCAGCAGATCCGTCGTGTCCAGCCCCGGACACGACCCGACCCAGACACAGAACCCAAAACCCTAACCCTAGATCTAGCCGCCGAGTCCAGCAGGCCGCCGCCGAGTCCAGCAGGCCGCCGCCGAGTCCAGCAGACCGCCGCCGAGTCGAGCGCCTGTCGTCGAGCTCGCCGTGGCCGACCAGACGCAGCCGCCTCGAAGCGCCGCCCCCTCGATCCAAGCGTCGCCCCCTCGATCCAAGCGCCTTCCCCCTCGATCCAAGCGCCGCTCTCGAAGATTCCGCCGCGGCTCCCCTCCAATTCGCCGAGGACAACCGCCGGTGACCACCTGGGTCTTCGACCGGTTCCTCGGACCACCGTCGCTCTTGAGCTTCGACCGTCGCCGCCTCCTCGAAACGTCCACCGCTGCCTCGAAGCCGCCTCGAGCCGGACTCCCCCGCCTTGCCGGCCGACCCCGGCGAGATTCTCCCTCCCGCGCCGACGAGACCCCGCCGACGACGGAGATCCACCCCATCGTGAGCCTCTTCTTCCCCCTTTCCTTTCTCTGTTATAGTTAAGTTAATATATATGTAATTAGTTAAGTTAATTAATTTATAATTAGTTATTTTATTTAATTAGTTTAGTTAATTAATAATCAGTTAATTAATTAATAATTAGTTTAATTAATTTATAAAATTAGTTAGTTAATTTAGTAATCATTAATTAGATTAATTAGTTAATTAATAACCAGTTAGTAATTTCTTAATAAATCTGCACGTCGTCTAAACTCAATTTGTGCGTCGTCTTTACTCATTCACGACATACATTGCGTGCCATGAAAACACAATTATGACGTGCTAGCTAAGTGGTCGTTAATTACATTCACGACATTGTTTATATTTTAGTTATGTATTATGTATAAGGATTTTTGATTGATATATATACAAATATGTATTTTGGTATAAAAAGTATATATGTATATACATCTATTAGTGTATATACACAAATACGTATTTTTGTAAATTACTAATAGACACTTATATATATATTATATTATATACGTTTTAATGGTATACTAAGCATTAATGTATGTTTCAGTATTTAAATATAAATAAATGTATATTGGTATATATGTATATATAACCGTATTTTGGTATAAATATGTGTACCTATATATATATAAACATGTATAAACATATTTTTGGTATATATATATATATAGTATATATATATATATAAACTGTATTGATATATATGTACTTGTAAAACATATTTTGGTATATTACCTGTATATAGTATAGTATTATTTTGATATGTATGTATAGCTATATAATATAGGTTAATATGTATTTTGGTACATGTATACTAGTTTATATGTATGAGTGATGTATAATTTTTCACATAAATAAAATATATTTCCACTTATGTACATACAGTTATACCTATTTTGTATACTTTGGAATAACTATATATATATGTATTAAATTATTTATTGATAATATGATTAATTGGTAAATTACTAGGTGACCCTAGTTGACTAGTGCCATACCTGAAAGAGCCCCTGAGTTCATGTATTTGTGATGTGTTAGTGTAGCACCTGATGCAAATGTTGTATTTGAAATATTTTTAGGACTGTTGGTTCCTCCAGACGGTACTCTGGAACAGGACATCGGTTTTCACCAGCTAAGGACCCAAGGCGAGTACATTCTCTGATTAGTTTCTAATTTATGATATCTCCTATGTTCACTGTATCTAGTGTAAATATCCATGTTCTTGACACATTGGTTACACGGATTGGTATACACGGATCTCGTCATGAGATATTATTCCTTAGTCATGGTGTAGCTTGTACAAGACTTGTTTCCCTTGTTATCTTGTGCATGTACAGACACTGATTCCCGGGGAGATTTGCTACCTTTCTAGGGAATCCCGTGCCATAGCGTACCATGATTGGATCTACTATACCAGTCGGGGCTGGGGAGTATTTTAGTGTAGATATGTGATCATACCCAACTTATCATGCATCATAGCTCACCCCACATCTCACGTCGGGTGCGGCCTGACCATCTCCGTGCCTCATAGCTGTTACGTGTGATTAACCTGACCTCTCCATGCATCATAGCTAACCAACGGTTAGCCTGACCTTCGTGAATCATAGCTAATCACATGTAACCAGCCTGATCAAGTTCCCAAGCCGATCACATGTTAAAGCTAGTACTCACACACTTAGTCATAGGTTTCTTGCTCATTGACATATTGTTCTTTTCCTGCATTTACTTACAGTATTTCCAGTATTTCTCTCATTATATATTTCTCGTACCTATACATGCATCTGGTATGTTTCCATCTAGAACTGCTACATAGTTTATGTCATTTATATAGAACTGCTAGTTAGAGATGTACTTTGCTCCTTCCTGACTGGAAATATTTTTCCAGACTGTGACCTTAGTAGACTGGCTCTGACATACTTGGGGATTGGAAGTAATGATTGCAGGTATGATTATTGTGTCATTAGACTTGTGTTGTATTCTTTTATCTCTTCATTTTCCTATCGTGCTGCAGTTGTGATTGAGTATTTTTAGATTTATTTTATGATATCCACTTCTCCTTATGGAGTTGGATACTAGCGTGAGATTGTTTAGATAGTACTTGACCTAGACAGCGTTCTACCGCCGATGCTGCGGCGTAGGCTGGACGTACCCACGCTCTCGTGCCCCTAAACCGGGTGCGGGTCGTGACACATTTCTGGGGTCAATAAGTATCTATCTCATCCACAATAATGAACATGTAAGAATAATCACAGGAAATAGGAATGCTAAGATTTCATAATATTTAATCTGTGACAACCAATCTACAGTTAATACAAGCCAGAAGATAAATCGGGGACAAACCCGAGTTTATACTGAAAGGAAATAAAATAATAACTAACTGGCTACTCCTCCTCAAAGGTAGTCTCCTGAGTGGGAACCGGCTCCTCATATGTGTCACCTGCTAACTCATAGGGGGCATAATAGGTAGGGACAAGTCCTCATCATCGCCTAAAACAACGGATCCAGTCAGGAAGGAGCAAAGTACACAATGCACATCAAGATTAAACTAAATATTCATGACAATTAACTTGAGTATCATGTTGAAAAAGTTGCATAGAAGAACATCAATATCTCAGAGTTAATGCTATAAACAGGAATATGAGAAAGCAGGAAATAAATGAGACAGAAATTAAAACTACAACAGTCAGCAAGAACTATAACAAGACCAGAAGCTATCTGTGTGAACTTGTGTTTATTTTAGAATACATAGTTGGCATGTAGGGGTTTATAAGGCTAATCCGGCCGTCATAGACGGCTATTAAACATGAACAATCGAGATCCGGCTGAGGGTACAGTCGCGTACCAACAGCTATTAAACATGATAGGGGGAAAGGTAAACTACATGCCTTCTAGTATTCTCCCACCCGACATAAAAAGCAAGACATGAAATACAGTATCCAAGACATGAAATCCAGTATTCTAGTACTATGTGTAATCATCAAGGGTACTAGTAGAGCAGGGAATTAACTATCACAATATAAAGATTAAACTTGAAGTGCAGGTACTTGCTTGTTATTTGGATCTGATTAATATTGGCTCTTGGGGAAAAATTCCAGAGATGAGTCCAAAAGATGAAATAGACATTACCAACACGCTCAGAAGATGTCAAATAGCTATAAACGCCTGTCCTTGGGTCCAATTTGGAGACAAGGGCAAAAACGACAGTTTCGGGTCAAAACGGGGCCGCCGGTGGGCCCGCTTTGCACCAAAAAACGTGTCCAGGTCAACGGTCTCCAAATTCACCAAACTTAGTGTTAACAGGTCAGGAACGATGATACGAACCCAACGGAACTTCCAGATTTGGATTTCGATGAGCCGATCACAAAATTGCCCGTCGAGCGGGGCCTGTGGGGCCCACGACACGCGATTTCGTCAACGTTCTCAGAATCGAACCAAACTTGACCCACAGGACAAGCGTATCGCTACGAGTCTGATGGCGCAAGTTTTGTCTCGATCTGACGAGTGTACAAGAAGTTAGGGCGAATTGCAGAAAAGTCGGATACGGGGCGATGTCCGCGGATACGCGTTGATTCCGATGTGTACGCACACCCGAATCGACTTCTGCGAAATCCCACACGTCCGTATCAATGCTGCACACGTATCTGTGAAGGCCGCGCGCGACCAAGTCGTCCCGTTTGGCGTGGCGTACTCGGTTCCGGGGTGAAACAGGGTCTCGTTTTTCCTGTTTTTGGATCGCGGTGTGCGATCACCACAGGACGCGATGTCCCGAACGGTTTATCCTGGCACCGAGAGGGTCATACAGGCTTCATAACGCAATTTGCGGAATCAGAAACGGGATTACGAGCAGAAAGATATGAGTACCTGAATAGGGCTCGAAACTGGGGCTTCACCGTGTCCGACACGACACGAGGACTCTGTATCCTGTGTCCTGTGTCGTGTCCGGGTCAGATTAGGGTTAGGGTTTGCAGAGCTCAGGCGGAGGGGCGGCCGGCCGGAGGCGCTGGGGGCAGCGCTGGCGGGGGAAGGTGGCGCAGGCGGCCGGCGGAGCGGAGGTGGGCTGCTGCTGTGCGGCGTCGGGGTCGTCGTGAGGTGGCGGAGGGAGGAGAAAATGAGAAGGAAGAGAGGGGATGCGGCGGCCGGGGGCTGGGCACGGCGAGGAGGAAGCCGGGAAGGAGAGGGAGGAGCTCTGCAGCGTCGACCGGGCACGGGGAAGGGAGCGGCCGAGGAAGGGGTTTCCGGTGGGGAGGGGATGGCCGGAGTGGCTTTAAATAGGAGGAGAGAGGGGGAAGGTGGCCGGAAATGGCGGGGAGGAGGTCGTCGTGGCCGGGACTGCGTGGGGCGAGCCGGGCGGAGCGGCAACGGCGCGGCGGAGGCACCGGCGGAGGCGGAACGGGGAGAGCGGGTCAGAGGGAGAGGCTGGGGAGCGGGTCCGGGTCCGGGCGGGTCGGGTTCAGGCGGACCCGACCCAACCCGCTAGGCGGATGGGCTCGGGCCCAATGGGCTGGACCAGAGTCTGGGTATTGGGCTGGCCCAATTGGGCCGGGCCGGGCTTTAGGGTTTAATAAATAATAAAATGAATAATTAAATAAATAAATAAAATTAATTAATTAATTAATAATTGTTTTTAGGTGTTTTAAAATAGGCCCGGGGTCCAATAAATTCCAGAAAAATTACCCTAAGTCCAGTTTTTCATTTTACACCCAAAAATATTATTTCCATAATATTTTAATATTATTTATTAATAAATAAAAATTATTTAATAATTAAGAACCTTGATTTTAATTACAGAAAATTCCCAGAAAATTTCAGAAAATTACGAAAATCCAATTTTAATATTTTTGTAAAATCAAGGGCTTACAGGAATGATGCTGATTGATGATCCCGGATCTATGTGAATCCGGTCAACCTCCATGGAACCGACGTAGCCGGTGTAATAGAGGGGTCTGTCATGCCTATTATGTTTTAACAGCATGTCGTCTTGAGTGAAAGTGATACTCGGGACCACCTCCATCACACTGTGGCATTGAGGACATGCCACGGGTTCTTCGTCAGGGGACTTGAGCTGGGTCAAGTATGCATCCGCCTGCATCAATGCTTCACTCAGGGCTTGACGAGTATCTTGAGAGAGCCTGAGTAGTTCAAAGATGGACAACCTGGTTTGTATATTAGCCAATTGGGCCAGGATGTCGAAGTTGTACGGCTTCTCTAAACCTTTGTTTTGAATGTTTTTCACAGGTTTATCGAAACGCACTTCTTTTTGCTTCCCTCTGTCCGTCAAAGTTGGTCTCGAAGGACCGGCCTCTGGTACGGCGGATTCCGGTTCTGAAGGCTTGGCAGCTGAAGCGTCTGCCGATGCATCTTCCTGGCTGGCTCTATAGTCCTGGAGGTAAGCTTTCCCTGAACGGGTTCCAGTAGCCAAGACCTCGTCTTCGGATGCCGAGTGTACCGTAATCATGTGACACGGTTTATGCTTTGAGTTCTTTTTGGACTTAGCCTTAGCAGCTTGAGCCTCTTTCTCGATCTCCGACACCAGGTCTGGATGAACCCACATAATATCGCCTCGCTGGGTAGTTAGGGGTAGCAGGTCATGATTTTGACCCCTAGCCGAAGGGAGATTAACGATGTTCATCGTTGTCCGGAAAATAGGTGTAACACCGTCCGGGACTTCTTGGGGAGGCAGATTGCCAAATTATAAAGAGATCATGTTGGCTGTAACCGTCTTCTCGCTGTTGCACAGAGTGTTGGCCTTAGCATCGATCAGCTCCTGGATCTTCCTTTTCAGTACATAACACGCCTTTGTAGGGTGGTGTATATTTCTGTGGAAGATGCAGTACTTAGGGTTATTAGTACAGCCGACTTCATTGGGCCGCTTCTCCTCCGGAAGGGTAATCTTGTCACTTTTGACAAGACACTCGAATATGCTCGGAATATCGTCGTCGTTGAAAGAGTATACTTCAATGGGCCTGGAAGTCCCAGGTTTCGTCTGCGTGGTTGCCGCAGTCTTTTGTTTGGACGTATTGATTGCCAGAGCTTCTTTTCCTTTGGAACTGCGAGGATGGTCGCTGTTGGGGGATGACCTCTTGCCTCTGTCGGAGGCAGAGATCATGATGCCATTGTCATATGCCTTCCGACTGTTCTCCTCGTCGGCTACCGCTGAGATGATGAACGAGGGCCAATCATGGAACTGATATGGTCCTGTGAACACCGAGATCACGGAAAGAAGATTCTTCCTGCAAATGTCCACCAATGCCGAGTTTGGAACTCCGGAAGGCATTTGCAAAGTGGCTTGACGAAAACGTTCGATGAAGGTGTGAACGTCCTCTTTTTTCTTCTGTTTTACTTCGATGAGAGAGGACATCGACATGTTCATCCCTCCCTAGTAGAATCGCGTGAAGAATAAAGCTTTGAAGTCTTCAAAGGAAGTAATACAGTTGTCCGCCAGGCTACGGTACCACTGATAAGCCACTCCCGAGAGACAGCCCTTGAACACCCGAGTGAGGAGGGCGTCATTCCCTTGTAATAACATCGTCATCATACTGAAGTAGTTCATGTACTGACTCGGTGATGTTTTTCCCTCGAACAAGGCCATAGTCTGGGGTTTGTATTTAGGAGGGAAAGGGGCCTCTTCCCAGACAGCCGGGTAAGGCTGGTTGATTCCCAATTTCTTGAGTTGATCTTTGTGCTTCAAGGTATCAAATTGGGCTTTCAACTCCCGTACTGCCTGCATCAGATTTTCAGCCGGTAGCGGGACCACGGAGTGGTGAGGAATCGGTTGCATCGTGATTCCAATGGAAGGTAATATATTCTCCGAGTGAGGAAGCGGAAGAACTGCTGACTCCTGATCTAGAGCAGGCTCTTGGACTGCGTTGGATGATGGTAAGTCCACCCCCACACGTATCTGAGTTGGAGGGACCGATGCTTGAGCTATAGCAGCTGTGTGTTGAGTCAGCATCATCTGGTGTATATTCTCCATCATGGATTGTATCTCTTTCAGAGATGTCTCCAGTATAGTAATGCGTTGCTCAGTGCTTCCTGACGGGGAAGCATCCTCGCGTTCATCTCCAATGGCATAAACTCCCATCTCCCTAGGTGTCATTGAAAGATTAGTATAGGTCTCTGTAGAAGTTGACTCTATACTTTCGGCATCTGATTCGGGAGACTGGCGACCCCCAACATCAGAATCAGAAGAGTACGAAGCCGGTTGTCGTGACCTCGAACGAGTGTTTCGGAATACCCCAGCTTCGGTGTTCCTAACGAGTATGTTGAATCTTTTTCGGCTCAGAGTTCTAGAGGGATGACGTCTTGAGCCCAACCTTCCTCTAGGTATGTGTGAAGCCATATTCACAGATGCATGCGTGGGATCTTCTTCCTGGAAAGACAGAGAGTAGCTTAACCAGTCGAAAACTGACCATTTTGCTTCAGAACAGCAATAATTAATTACAATCCTATGACTATTACAACAGTGCTCGCTAGGAGGCGTAATAGACATGCTGGAAGATCTCCTCTCCTTGCGTTTCTGGATCAGATACTTTCACAAGTCAGGAGGAGTTACAGAAGAAGAAGATGATGGCTTGTTCCTTCTATTCACATCAGTGGGTATGCGGATGTTGGGAACCATAGTTTTCCCTGTGCCACCTATATACAACAGGTTGGCTATCTGGGTAGCGGATAATCCCCGAGGAGGGTGTCTTTCCGCAAATTGAGCCTTCTTTACGCTGAGGGGCTTCTCCTGGCATAATTTGGAGCTCTGCTCCGGTTGGCATAAAGCTGAGGATGTCCTCAGTCGGCCGTCAGCCTCTCGCATAATCTGGAGGGCAGGCAGATTGTTCCCTTGCTGGCGTAAAGGCCGAGAAGTTGAGTAGTCCGCCGTTTGCTTTCTCTTGCGTAGATTGCAGGGATCATCTGCTTTTCCGCGGAAGGCAGATGCATTTTTACGCGTGGAGCGCGTTTGGGATTCCTGATTTGGCGCTGAGGCATTATCAGAAATTTTGTCTATTCTGTCACAGACGGAAGACAGAATTTTACGCTCAGAGCGCGATGTGTACTTCTGGACTAGCGCTGAGGCATTGCCAGAAGTTTTGTTTGCCCTGTCAAAGACAGGCGATTGAATTTTACGCGCCAGGCGCGGAGTATACTTCTGGATTGGCGCAGAGGCATTGCCAGATGGTTTGTCTGCCCTGTCAGAGACAGGCGACTGAATTTTATGCGCAAGGTGCGGAGGGAGCAATGCTACAACCTCGTTGGTCGGAGAGATTAAAGAGATCGGAGAGTCGACAGGAATGGTAGAGGACGTCTTGGGCATCCAGACCTTATGCAGCTTCCTGTTGTCTTGGACAGAGAGAGAGAGTGAGAGCTACCCCTTGTTCGAAGCATATCTTCGTAGGCAGACTGGTCGAACTGGACGACCAGTGTCTTCTTCACGGATCCCACGGATACCGCATCGTGTTGAGCAATTGCTTCCTCATCATAAGAGAAAAATGTCCCCAGCAGGGTCGCCATCTTGTTGTCTGATAAAATAAACGAAAGATATAGAAACGAGGCTTTATACGAAAACCCGCTCTTTATGTTTACAAACAAGCAGTACAATTAATCCTATACGAGGATGTCGAGTACAATTTTTTAATCTAGGTAAATATTGCTATAGGAGTCTGATCTGCAGTCGATCACTTTGTCCCTTGGACCACACGATGATGAAGAAGTACCGTAGAAGACAGAAAGCAGCTACGAAAGTTGCTAAAGAGAGTGGATGCTCGATGCCAAAGTCGTCGATCACTACTCTTTGCCTGAGCTCTGGATTCTTCTCTCTTGAAATCTGCGACCAAATCTTGACCTTTCAATCTTTCGTCTTTCGACCTTGGATCTAATACTGGATTTCTTGACCAATTTTTGACCAATTTCCCCCCCCTCTACCTCTGTCAATAGAGGTCTCTATTTATAGAGTTTTAGTGACAGTGACCATCCAGTCAGCCTAGAAGCTGAACAGTGGAAAGTACAGCACCCTTTTACACGATGGTTACAATAACCATTACCCACGTATAAATGACCTTTTGAATGAGCGTGTGACGCGTGTCCAATTAAGAGACAACGCATATAACTGCTACGAAAATCATGGCATAAAAGCCACGTAGGTAGTTATCCTTCACGTAGAAGAGGTTGGCGTAGAAGCCAATAACTGTCACCATGGCGTAGAAGCCAAGTAGGCATAGAAGCCGAGTAGGCATAGAAGCCGAGTGGGCGTAGAAGCCGAGAGGGCGCAGAAGATAGCTGATCCTCTTCTCCTGACTGAGGCCTTAGTTGGCGAAATATGCCACAGTGATGATGTGGACGTCTTAGCCAAAATTATGGCTCTTGGAGATATAATCAAATCTCTTGCATTAAATACAGAAATCTGTCCCCATCCTGCGCATTAAATGCAGAGGCGTGTCTTTAAGATTTGCCATCATTCTGTGCATTAAATGCAGATATGCGCCTCGAATCCTGTACGAAGAGTAACTGATGATGTGGCAGTCTGTTTGTCTTTTGCAGAGCGTAAGAAGCTCACGTCTGCCTGTGTAAAACTAGGCAGCGTATCCCCTTGTATGCGTAAAAGCAGTTTACGCAAAAGGGATGTCACTAAACGACGGTTCGGTGACACTTAATCAAATCTCCTGCATTAAATGCAGAGATCCGCCATTATCCTGTGCATTAAATACATAGGCGTATTTTGAAGGTCTGCCACCCTTTTTGCGCATTAAATGCAGAGACGTGCCTCGAGTTCTGTCATTACTCTGCGCATTAAATACAGAGACATGCCTCGAGCCCTGTACAAAGAGCAGCTTTTGACGTGGCAGGCTGTTTGTCTTCTGTGTAGCGTAAACAGCTCACATCTGCCTGTGTAAAACTAGGCAGCGTATTTTTTTGTATGCGTAAAAGTGGTTTACGCCAAGGAAATGGCAGTAAATGATAGCCTGGGTTGCAGTGCCGCACCATTATTATAGCCGTCGCCTGGGTAGTCGTGCAGTACTTTTTGTCAGGAGTCCAGACGTCAGGTTTATTGCATGATCTGACAGGTTCATTTCGAAGAATACGAAGCGTTCCTCGTACACTTCAATGCTGCATTGAAAGCGGATAAGTTCTACGCCATAAAGACGATGTAGCACCCTTTTTACGTAGAAGCAGCCTGGACATACTGCATTACGCGTATGGTCCTTGAGTTTATATTTTACGCTGTGCTCAGTGGAAAAGCTCTGTTGCACGTTGATGGCTTTGAGGTCATCTTTTTACGCTGTCCCGCATTAACATGCTGCGTATAGCTATCCAGCATATTTTTCATGCTTCTACAATGGCTCTACCACACCACCAAACGTATCTCGAAGGACACGAGCAAGTATAAAATCATAGAAGTAACACGAAGTGTTAGCTACTCATCTACGTGCCTGTGTCAAAATATGACATGCTCAAACTCCCGTGTCGGAAGAAAACCCCCAAATCAATCCGTATTGCCAAATTGTTAGGATACGGCCCACACGTATCCAATTATTGACATGACACTAGTCACACACAACCAAACACATGTCAATTTGGTCTAATTGACCAATTGACAAACACAAGATGTGCCAATTCCTTCAAAATTCTTCCAAAATTGACACACAATACCACATAACTTTCTCCAAATGCCTCATATGAACCTAATTCTAAATGTTATGGGTAGCCTTTGTACATGGTAGGGTTTTTAATGATTAAATTACAGATTTAGAGTCTAATTAGAGAGAAAAAACTGAATTATACCTATTAGGAGATGGATTCCCAATGCAAATCCTAAATTGAGTGTCAAGTGCCTTCAACTTGTAGATCCTTACTCCTCCTTGTAGATCCTTGCTTCCTTCTTATATATCCTTGCTTCCTTCTTGTTCTAATAGTCTCTAATGATGAGTAGGAAAGGAATTGGGAAGAAATTTGGGTAGGGATTGGTGTAGGAATGAAGGAATTTGGAAGAGAAAAATTCTAGATCTAGATTTGGAATAAAAGAATTAAGAGAGAGAGAGAGAGAGAGAGAGAGAGAGAGAGTCTCTTTCCACTCCCCCTATGGTCGCCCACTAACCCCTCCTCCAAGCTACTATAAAAAGTCCACAATACCCCTTGGGGCATGTCATGAAGGAAATAATTAAGGAGGGAAGGTTCTAGTCTAATTGGTTTAACTAATTAATTCATCCTCCTAATGAATGGGCTTACTATTGGGCTCAATTCTAGCTAGAATTAAATGTTGGTCCATGGATCTAATCTAAACTAGTTAGGTCCACTAACACAAGTCTAAAACTAAATCTAACATCTAACAATAAATAAATAATTCAATAAATAAATATTCAACATGCACAATATTTAATTAATTATAAAAAGATCAAAATATCCTTTCCTAGAAAATGTGGTAGTGATATGACAGTCGACATTTCAATGACTACAACCAAGAGCACCCATCTGGCTGTATCCCAAAATATAGGTGCAAACACCAGAAGAGGAGGAGTTGCCCTTCGTCTCATGTTGCTTCACTTGGAAGTCCCCTTATACGAGGGAAAGCCGAAAGTCCAACACCTCCAACCCTCCACTCTCAATTAGTGTATCGAGTAGCTGGAGGCAAGCAACGGTACCTACAGAAGGTGATTTTTTGACACCCACTCGTAGGCAAAACTAACAACAACTGAGGGTGGTACTTCCTCAAACCCAAGATAACTTCGCCAACTTCGGGTAGCAAACCTTTGGAACTCTACAGCAAACCATCATTCCGAGAAGAAATTGATCATCAAGGAACAGCCGTTGAGATTCCTAGGGGTAGTCACCCTCAACAAAGTGAATTACATTTCGACCGCTGGTGGTAGTATTCCCTCTGAATCCGAAGAGGATGTGGCACTGCCAACTTTTCTCGAGGACTACTCAATGTAAGAGTCCAAGGCAGAAAGTGAGAGATCCACCGTCCTGTCTGTCTCTCTCCATATAGGGACAATATACATGGATGGGGAGGATAATGAAGGCACCAGTGATCGACAAAGGCTTGAGACCCTCGAGGCTATGATGCAGACCATGAGTGCCTCGATGTAGTCTCTGACCCAGACGGTGCTAGAGCTCAGAGTAAGCCTGGTCCTACAACCACCAAGGACTTTTGGACAAGCAAGCCAGAATCCTAGGATTAACGAGGACTTAAATGCAACCGCTCGACCCGCTGATGGCCACCACACTCATCCAGGATCATCCACTCCTTCTACAGTAGATGAGGCCCGCAAAGTAATACGAGAAGTACGAGAACTTCGAGGCCGACTAGATCAATGGGCAGACGCGATACACTGTGAGAGCTTGGGGTCCGGATACCATATCCTCTCCAGTGAAAAATGTGCCATACCCGCCCAAGTACAAGCCCTTCGCTATGACTCCATTTGACGGGAAGACATTACCTCATCAATACATAAGTTATTTTGAGACGTTAACGGGGCATCTACCTCGCAACAATGCTCTTCACACCAAGCTTTTTATTGGGGTATTGTCTGGGGTGGCCTTTGAATGGTTTTGCAGCCTCCTAGAAAATTGTATCTCTTCATTAGAGGATATGAAGTCCCACTTTCGGGCCCGATTCTATGACTGGAGAAATGACATGACAATGTCCTCTTCGACAGACATCACTAAGAGAGAAAAAGTGCTTGTACTGGAATACATTGAACGATACTGGCAAACTATGATAAACTACCCCCGGTAATCCTGATCTACACTAATAGATATATGTCGGAGAAATCTACTTTCGGCTGTAAGACTCTTGACGGGCTCCACTCAATTCATAGATTGAACGACATTCATCATAAATGTCGTCGTTGTTGAGAAAAATGTGAAGGACGCCCGATTGATGTGAATACAGATACCCATCGCCGATGACAGGGAAAAGCGCCCTTACAACAAAAATAATAACAACAACAACAATGGTGTCCGTGACGACAAAGGGAAGTAGGCCCTTACCGTCAACGTCTCCAAAAAGCCCTCCATCACGGATCAAAAACCCGCCGAAGCTCTAAGGCCAAAAGAGACTTACTCTTTCGACGATGATGATGTAATGGAAATCTTCGACGTGCTGATGAAGGGCAACAAGCCCTGGCTTCCCAATATCAAATGCCATAATGAGTGTTATGCCTCGCTCCCAGTATACTGGGTAAATACATGGACGGACTTGGCCAGCTCCCCGTACAAGGTATAGAACGTCGTACGACGGTCATGACTGTCAGTCATGTTGGGTATCCTAACATGCAATACAATCTATGGCCTATATCTGATCTCATATCCACAGATAATCATAATGAAATAAGCGGCAAGAATAAACAACAATGGAAATCATACAAGACCAAACGGTCAAAATACTAATAATAATCTGGAAGTCTACAAAAAATATATTTAGAGGAGAGTCCCTTCCCACACAGTTCCCAACATAATCTGGAAACTGAAGTGTGTAGAAGCATGAAAAATATGCTACAGAATTATATGCAGTATGCATAAAATCTGCATAAAGCAGAGTTTTCAGTGCTGTGGGGCGTAAGATATGACTTCAGAGCTATCGGCGTACAACAGAGCTTCATCTCTAGTACAACGTAAAACATAGCTCCTGAACAACCCGTGTAAATACAGTATTTTAGATTGCTTCAGCGTAAAATGGTTTCTACCTCGCCTTTATGGCGTAAAACCCACCTACTTTTAAATGCAGCATGGAAGTATATGAGGAACTCTTCGTATTCCTTGAATGAACCTGTAAAATCATGCAGTGAACCTGACTCCTGACAAAGAGTACCGCACGACTACCCAGACGATAGCTGTAATGATGGTTCGGCACAGAGACCCAGATCGCCATTTAGTGACATTTTCCTTGATACAAATTGCTCTTACACATTCAAGGGAATACGCTGCCTAGTTTTATACAGGCAGACGCGAGCTTTTACGCTTAGCAGAAGACAAAATGAACTGCCACGTCAAAAGCTGCTCTTCGTACAGAGCTCGAGGTACGTCTCTACAGTTAATGCGCGTGATGGGGGCATATCTCTACATTTAATGCACGAGATTTGGTTCTATTTTCAAAGACTGGGTGAGCCATAATTATGGCTAATATGTCCACATTATCACCTATGCATATTACGCCATCAGGCTATTTTCAGCTATAGGAGCACGCTGTACGCTATCTCCATGAAATACACCATCCTGGCCATTTTCAGCTACAGGAGCACGTTGTATGCTATCTCCTCGAAATACGCCAACTTAGGCCATATTTGTATTGGTGCGTGATAAGGCTATTTGGTTTAGACTACGTTCAAGACCTCAATCAAGGAAGGAGGATCGGTTATCTTTTACGCTAGCTACCTATCCATGCAGCTACTGGGCTTCTACGCCTACCTGGCTTCTACACTAGTTTGACAACTATTTGGCTTTTACACCATGGTGACAGTCATTGGCTTCTACGCCAACCTTTTTTACGTGAGGGGCAGTTACCTACGTGGCTTGTATGCCGTGATATACGCAGCAGTTATACGCGTTATCTCATAATGGGACACGCGTCACACGCGGATTCAGAAGATCATTCATACATGGGTTGCAGTTATTCTAACCGCCGCGTAAAAAGTGCCACACTCTCCACTGTCTGGCTTCTACGCCGACTGGACGATTACTGTCACTAAAATTTTATAAATAGAGACCTCCGTCGAACAAAGGGAAAAGGTCGAAAAAAGGTTGAAAACTTGGAGAATAGAATTCAGAAGATCGGAAGGTCAGAAATCTATTCTTGAGAGAGAAGAGCACAGACAGAGAGTAGTGAGCGACGATCTTGGCATCGAGCATCCACTTCCTCTTGCAATCTTTGAAGCATCTCCTTCTTCTACAGCACTTCTTCATCATCGTGTGGTCCAAGGGACAAAGTGATCGACCGCAGATCAGACTCCTATAGCAATATTTACCAAGATTAAATTTTGTACTTAACATCCTCATATAGGATTAATAGTACTTCTTGTTTGTAAACCTAAGAAAGAGTTTCGTATAAACCTAGTTTTATTTCTTCCGTTTATTATCAAACACAAGATGGCGTCTCTGCTGGGGACCTCTTTCTCATCTGACGAGAAAGCAATTGCTCAACACGATGCAGTATCAGTAGGATCAATGAAGAAGACCTTGGTCGTACAATTCGACCAAACCGCCTACGAAGACATGCTTCGAGCAGGGGGTAGCTCCCACTCCCTCTCTGTCCAAGTTAACAAAAAATTGCATAAAGTGTGGATGCCCCGGACATCCCCTACCATTCCTGCCGACTCTCTGGCTTCTCCGACCAACAAGGTTGTAGCTTCGCAACCTCCGCGCCCTGCGCGTAAAACTTTGTCTTTCGTTTGTGACGTGGCAGACAAAACTTCTGGCAATGCCTCAGTGCTAGTCCAGAAGTCTACTCCGTGCTCTGCACGTAAAATTCAGTCTCCCGTCGCTGACGGGGCAGACAAAACTTCTGGCAAGGCTGCAGCCAATCCAGAAGTATACATCGCGCATCGTGCGTAAAAACTCGTCTTCCGTCGCTGACGGGGAAGACGTAGTTTCTGATAATGCCTCAGTGCCAATTCAGAAATTCCAAACGTGCTCCGCGTGTAAAATGCATCTTCCCTCCGTGAAAAAGCAGATTGTCCTTGCACTCTATGCAAGGAAAAATAAGTGGCAGATTTCCCGACCTCTCGGCTTTTACGCCATCAAGAGAAGAATCTGCCCGCTCTCCAGATTATGCGAGAAGCTGATGGCAGATTGAGGACTTCCTCAGTTCTACGCCAACTTGAGCAGAGTTCCAAATTACGCCAGGAGAAGCCCCTCAGCGTAAAGAAATCCTAGGTTGTGGATAGATATGCTCCTCATGGATCATATGCTACTCATATGGCTGAACTGCTGTGTATAGGTGGTAGAGAAAGGGTTGGGGTTCCCAATATCCGCATTCTAACTGATGTAAACAGGAGGAACAAGCCTTCTTCTTCTTCGGTTAATCCTCCTGACTTGCACGAATTCTTGATCCAGAAACACAAAGATAGGAGTCATAACCAGGATTCAGTTCCCCTAACTGTCAAACATGGGAAGATCATGTGGGAAGATACATCAAAGTCTAATATCGTCATGACTTATGTGCCACATGAAGATTCTGTCTTTATTGTTCCGCCAACTCACGACGATCAGCATCAAATAATCTTCGGTCGAATGCGGAATAGACCGATGGTACAAGAAGAATCTCGTAAATCTGATGCTGGAAAAATACAAATCCACAGATATAGCCCACAAGCTTTAAAAATTATACAAAGCATGGGTTATAATTTGAAGTTGAAACAAGGCCTCAACTATGGAAAAGGCAGACGAACACCATTGCATAGTAATTCTTACTGTCAATAAACTCATTTTGGGTTGGGGTACACCGCATCTCTTGTAAACTCCAAATCTCCTGAGTCTGATCCTGTAATATCAGAGGCAGGTTCTTCTAAATCAACTTCTGTGGGCAAACACCACGACATGTTTGGGGGTAGTCTACCTCGATAAAATAGGGCAGTATCCAAAGCTGGGGGTAGAATTCTCTCTGAATCTGAAGATGATGCAACGATGACGATCTTTCCGGAAGATCATAAAACTCAGGCATCGGGAGCCCGAAGGCTAAAAGGGACTTTCTCCTTCAATGAAGATGACATCATTGAAATCTTTAATATGTTGATGAAGGAACACAAACTTCGGCTACCTAACATCAGATACCCTGAGAGGGCTGGCAAAGTCGATGACCCAGATTATTGTCTCTTCCATCAGTACATTCATCACCCTACAAGGGCCTACTATGTACTGAAAAAGAGAATCCAGGAGTTGATCGATGCCAAGGTCATCACTCTGCATCTGTAAACGAGGGAACGATCACTACAAATTGATTTCACTTTTAACGTGACAATTTGCTCCCGCAAAAAGATACCGGATGATTAGCCCTTAAAGTTTCTCCAGCGGATCCTTCAGGTCTATCCCCACTCAGGAAAATCACTCCATAGTGAATTTTTCGGACAGGAGTTCACATCCATATTACCTCTGAATTATTGTTCAAACATTTCTTTATTTCCCTAGCCGAGTTTGTCATATTCATATTACCTCTGAATAAACCTTCCTGGTCTGGCTATCGATTATCATGTCCATATTACCTCTGATATTGGTTGTCATCTTAACTTAACACCCGTACTTAACTCTAAGTATGCCAGTGGTGAGTCCACAAAAACTGCCATGTTCATATTACCTCTGAGCAGATATATACCTCCATCCCCAATGGAGTCACAATTCAAAAGTATGTCATGTTCATATTACCTCTGAACAAACTTTCTGAATTCTTGGCTATCAATTATCATGTCCATATTACCTCTGATATTGATTGTCGTCTCAACTTAACATCCGTACTTAACTCTAAGTACACCAGTGGTGTTGAGTCCACAAAAACTGCCATGTCCATATTACCTCTGGTAGGGCTTGTCCTAAACTTATTACTTGTACTCTCGTGCACAAAAAGTAATAGGTCCACAAAAATTCCCCTGTGGAATGCCTGCAATGGAAAATAAAATGTTCATGTCCATATTACCTCTGAACTATCCTCATTTTCCCAGCGAAGAAAGAGTCAGTCTCTATTCATCACCACAGAGTCGTGTTGCCTCTGTCAGGATTTATCTCAAACCTATTACTTGCACTCTCGGGCACAAAAAGTAATTGGTCCACTAAAAATCCCCCAGTGGGATATCGTCAACAAATACGGTATCGTGCCACGTCCATATTACCTCTGGTATAATGTCTAAAATTCGCGCAAACAATCATAAAGAAATGGGAGGGCCCTTATATGATTGCAAATGGTGCTTACAGATTAGCCAAGTCTAATGAATTTTTTTGGCTACTATCTACTGCAAATTCCCGAAAAAGTACTATACTTTGATCTCCTTCATTTAACGGAGTATGATGAAGATCTTATTCTGACGATTCTATGCACAAAGGTTAGCTGGATCATATTCTATCAGGTTCATGTGACCTCCGAATAGATATCCTTAACTAATTTGTAAGCCTATCATGTTCATATTACCTCTGATAGTGTTTAGTATACAAATTTAGTTAAATTATATTCTTTCAGGTTCATGTTAACTCTGAATAGATTTACATTCAGCAAAACCTTAACGAAAGTATGTCATGTTAATGATACCTCTGATTTCACTTTCATCTTAGCCTATAATATTCTAAAATGATGGGTCCACAAAGTCAGAAAATATGTCTTTATTATCTCCGAGAAATTATAGGAGAAATAAGAAGTACATCATTTGGGAGGAGCAGTCAAATCACGGATATACTGCGCTAGTGCGGCCATCTTCTCATTCCTGGATCTCAAAACTATAGTACGATCCCGCTCCAACCTTGCCTCCTCATTGTTCAAGGCAGACATTTCAGACCGAGCACGTATAAAATCTGCGTGGATGATACCCACACGTGTCAGGTTCTGCTGAGCTGCTTACCTTCGGTCATTCAACGCATCTCGAGCTGCCGACAAAGAGAGAGTCCTCTCCTTGGCCTTAGCGAGGTCATCTTCCAATTTGCGGATCCTCGCTGCCTCTTTCTCATATTCGGCCTCGCACTGAGCCAACTGGGGAATGACATATTCCAATACGATATGTACTTCATTCATCTCTTTCTGCTGAGCCTCGATGGACTTGTTCAGAGTTTCCATCTCCCCAACAAGCCTCGCAGTCAAAGAGTCATATTTAGCCTGAATCAGATCATCAATGCTGCCCTGGGATAGTTGCAGATAATTGTTAATGGGTTGTTCCAAACCATTAACTATCTGCTCTAGCGTATCAGCTCTCCCAGCGTCGTTGAAGTCTCTGATCGGCGCTATCGCAAACTGGAAGGACCTCCTCAGAGCCTCAAAGCGTAGATTCTTCTCCAGCACCATTGATATCAGCGTTCTCAAAGTGGTATAGAAAATACTAGTATACTGCTCAATTAGCATGGCGAGATCTGAATGGATGCTGGGAGTGGCTGCAATATCGGCAAATCCCCTTCCAGGAACGACTGCAGAGGGTGTCGTCACAGTCGTCACTTCAGCAGATGGCGTGACAAAAGTAGAGGCACCAACAATGGCCGAAGTGGCTAGCATACTCAAAGGAGGCATCGTCGTGATGACATGCTCATCCTCCTCTGAATATATTGGAACTGTATTGGGTAAGCCGGCACCCAAAAATGTTTCCTCTTCAAGGTCGAGCACCGTCGTCTCATCGGCAGGAGCTGCAACAAAGCCAAAAGTTGCATCGACGCTGCCCTCCCCATAGATGTCTTCCCCAGAAAAGAAGATAAGAGAAAGTTAATATCAACCTGATTCTAATTTTTCTAAAAAGAGGCATAAAGACGATATTTACCCATGGCCGATGGTGTATATGTCGCGTCTGCAGCCAGTACAGCTAAATCATTTTTTAATGATGTTAAGCAAGCTGTCATACCTGGAGAGGAGGGTGCACCGAATGACGACTGAGGGTAGTCATCCAAGTCTTCACCCAGATCCAATCGATGTTCATCAGGTGGAATATCGCTTGGGATACTTACAGATAAAGAAGGAGCTGGACCCATTCTTGGTCTGGATGAAGATATTCTTATCGGCCTCGAAGGCGATCTCGTAGCACTACCTGAAGCGGTAGCAACGACAGCAACCTCGAGCAAAGAATCTCCGGTACTGCCAACCGGAACTGTGGAGGTTCCCTCTCTAATAGGAGAAGGACCTCTAGTCAAAAGTTTATCCCCAACAGGGAAAATAACAGGTTCACTCCTAGGAGCCTCATGGCTGAAAGTCCTGACAGGACCACTAACAGTTTTCTTTTTTTTGTGTGGGGAAGTCTCTTTCAGAACAGGAGCCCTTCGCTTACTAGGGATAACCAGAGGCTTTACAGGCGGAGGTATTATGCCTCTCGGTACTGTCAGCAAAAACTCATCTGGATTGACAGAGTCTTCACCCTCGTCAGAGGAAACTGATGGGACTTTCTCTCTTCCCGTGGACTTAGAAGAGGGCATCCTAAAACTTACACGCATACCAAAATCATGATGGAAGGTATTAGTGGCCACATAAAATTGGGCGTACGAATGGACGATGCGCAACTCCATGGAGAGTGAAGTCGTGGGCACAGTAAAGGATATTCCAGTACAACCCATTATGAAGTACCGCCATCCTCTCGCTCCATCAATAAGTCCACCTCTGGACTTGAAGCTAGTGATGGCATTTTCCACATACAATTGGTCATACCCAAACTACCTGGCGATCCGACTAGGCAGATAGGGCTCCAAGAAGCAATTTCTTCACTCATGTACAACAAATGGGAAGGTCTAATGCAGACCAACCAATAAAAAGCTTCAGAAGAAAGAACGGTCTTCCCTTCGCCTGAGTCCTGAAGTCTCGTCCCCTATTAATTGAGATGTACAGTGGGGACGATACAGAAGAGCTTCCAGCTATGAGCAAAATTTAATGCTCGCCGACAGTCTATGACGGTGGTCACGTTCTAGGTGGAATTCTTGTAATTCAACAAGAAATTATTTCCCAAACTACTGGCAGAGCCGGGAGACATCACCCTGGGGTTATGAAGAATTAACCATCCCATCAGATACATGAACGATAATTCTACCCTGGGAAATCTGTCATGCCGTGTTTCATCGGCAAGCAGCCCATCAGTAATGGCCCTCAGGCCAGCTTGTATCTGGCATACCATGGCAGGGAGCAGGCCCAGTCTTGCCTCAAACACCAAACGTACAGCAGGCAATAAGGTGTTACGGTGAATGTGATCCGAAGATGCAATGCCTGGTACTACCAGTCTGTATAGCCATACAGAGAGGAAGCCAGCCAGTTGAGCTTCCTTTGACAGAGGCCTGCAGCAATGCCTCATATAACTGTAGGCTTTAGTACCTGCAGGATATTTTCCTGTCCCCTCATCAAGAACCTGATCTGAAGCCCCAGCGTCTTCAATAAGATCATCGACTACTTGAGCATTAAGCACGCTCAGAAGGCTCAAAGGCTTATCCCTGCTATCCAAAACTTTGTCGGGCTTAGCATCTCGAGCATGATAAAAGAAGAGATAGGACGCCCATTTGTTGGTATGAGCCAAATCAGAGGGCTCATTATAGAAGGCGGTGCACACTAAATAATGGCTCATTAACTCCTGGTACACTGCCACCAGCCGAGGGTTTGTATCCTCCAGCTCCCGGTTTTTGGGAACATACTCTTCATAAGGGGTATCCCCCATTGGCAGTCTTGATATCTCTGCCATTTCGTGAAGGGCCAATCCCAACACCCATAGCGGAGTGTCACGCCCCAGTCCCAAAATACGTAGGACCAGGAATACATGACACGCCAGCTACGCATTCGACCAGACTCTGGCCTGACTCGAATACGTATAAGCTGTAATATAAAAGGGCACTATCTAGATATCCCATAAATATAAACCTCTATGTCTCAATCCACAATGTACATCAGTATACAAGAAAGGGCTATATGTGCTAAAGTCGGCCGCCTAATAACGCACTAACTCGAATAGACTCGAGAAGAAGTATGAGTTTATAAAAACTAGGCTACAACAGCAGATGAAATAAACAATATAAAATAACCATAATATCGGTAGATATACTGTGAGTACCTGGTACCATGCCCGCAAGATATACAACTCCCACAGCAACTCCAAATGCTCCGTAATCGTCTATGCTGCAAAACTGGCAGGAAACCAGGTCCTCAGAGGGACGTAACAAGGTACAAAAATACAACATGCCAGGTAAACAGAAAATACAAGTTCAACAACAGGGTACTCTATCATAACCAAACAAGTGTGACACAGTTTAAAGACAACGTTCGACGCATGGGCTTTCTAAAATAAAACCGTAGCTCCGGACACGGAAACATACGGCACGTACCGCAGCTCCGGGCAAGGAGTCACACGGGTGGTATAACTACTCTAGATACAGGATCACTACAGAAATAGTATATATATATATATATATATATATATATAAGCGCGTGCAGAGTAGCCCAAACGTCTAGTAACTGTCTTTTCCTTCCCAAGCGGTCAACGATTATGCGCTGAACCTGAACCTCTATCTAACAGTCTCGACACACGAAAGATAACTCAACAGACGCGACCCTAAGGTCGTCCCAGTCTCTGGTCATGATGTCAGTATCAGGATACAGGAATCTGGCATGATCACAGTGTATGAGTGTGTCCTAAGGTGTCAATGTACTCAGGTACGTGCATCGAGGTACTACAAAGCATCTAATAATTATTCTAAGATGTTACGACGAACGTCAGCACCCGGTTGTGATCCGGATGCAAGGTATCGAACGTCAACATAAATACGTGCACAATGTACATAGCGAAACAATAAATATCTATAAACTGAAATACAGGATGACAAGGTACACTTGCCTGCGTACGGCTGCTGATGACGAGGATCTGGTACCGCGTCCAAGTCCTCAGGTCCCGCAGTACCTAGAGATAGATACAAACCAAAATTAATAATCTATTCTACGCCAAGCAGGGATGCGACACACATCTACACCTAAACTCAGTCTCAGTTACGACTCACATGGACAAAATGCTAGGGGGGTTCACCATAATTGACTATCGGTACGATAGTCAAATCAACTAGTCATCTGTACACTCTCTTCTCGATTTAATTCTCTGTAATTAAATTAACATTTTCTATCATATACTATAGATCCCGATTATTTATTTAAAGATCAAAAACCCCAATTCTCCTCGAATACATAACTTAATTAAATTGTTATAATTCCTGTAGACGACAACCCTAATCCACAATCCACCTATCACAAATACATCTCTTCGATATACCACAAGCCAAATTCCCAAGTCCTTGATTATCCTCTCCAATCATCATCACATGCTCAATATCGTAATAATATTCTCACAGGTTGCATTTACCCCTATTCCAACTAAGTACATCACCCAAATCCAACCTCATAAAACACAAGATACATGATCACTACACTACATCTCCATAATTTAAAACTGCTCACCAATCAATAATTTAATAGTATATAATAATTAAATAAAACATAAAGTCTCGTAGTACCTCCAAATGAATCTCGAAGAAGTCTTGTAAGCTTTGAATCACGAAATGGAACATGTGAACTATTTTCAGCCAGTGCATTAATGCACTTTCCCAATGCACTCAGTGATAGGTTAATAGACTTTGCCTCTTCTAGTGTATGCCCCATGTTTCCTGACTCATCTATTCGTTCTGACCCTGCTAGATCTACAATAACAAGTTTGCTCTTTCTCACAATAGGTGGCCTGAAAGATGAAACCAATGGAGAGGCATTTCCATTCTGTCTTGAATAGCCTACATCACCTTCATGCCTTTCCTTGACAGACCTCTTAACATGCACCATAAGAATTGCATGGCTGCAAGATGATTCTGTATTTAGCTTTGTATTTGCAGCAAAGCGGTGGGCTTCTCCTAATCTAAGAAGTTCCACAAAGCTCTATATAAAAGAATATACGGCATTAGTATACTGACTATAGAACCTCCATTTGGTGAGCCTTGACACTGGAAGTCGTCCCGGATCCTTCCCATAGTTCCTACAATTCTCTTCTTGCCCACAAGACGAAAGAACTGGCCCTAGAGTTGAAGGAACCAAATAAAGAAGAGCAGGTTGAGGAGACTGAGACAAGATCCCAGCAGCTTAAGGCAGTGACCATCCCAACTGCATACCCAAAATGCATACCATACATACTTGGGCCCTTTCGAGATCGTGTCCACCAGATTGCCAGTACCTCTCCTCTTTCGATGATTAAAACAGAGAACCAACACTAGAAGCATACCAGGAATAGCCATGTCTCCGAGTCCGAGCATCATGTAGTCCATGACATTGCTACCGGAGACTATCCCGCCGAGGAGGTTCCTTGGGAAGACGAGCTTGACGGGCATCTCCAGCTTCTTGACGACCATCTGCAGGCCAGGGAGGCTGAGGCTGTCGACGACGGTCCTCACGGGGTTGGAGGCCTTCTGCGTGGCGACGGAGACCATGTCGTTGGCCCCGAAGAGGCGCTCGGAGAAGAAGACCCAGAAAACGTCGTAGACGAAGAGGCAGACGAGGAGGAGGGCGTAGATCTTGACGTTGGGGAGGCGGACGTGGCTGACGAAGGGTGGTGAAGTTGTTGACGAAACCGTGGGGAGTGGCAGCCGCTGGAGTGGCCGGAGCGAGCGGGGCTGCTGTGGAGTCAGCTGCTGACGGATGATGCACAGCCGGGTCGACGGAGGAAGTGTTGTATAGTGGGTCGGCGGGGAAGTAGCCGGGGCCGCCGCGGGGTCGGTGAAGCCGGCCGGTCGGGTCTTCTTCAGGGAAGAAGAAGAAAGGAAGAAGAAGAAGAATGGTGGAAAAAATGGAGAAGAAGAGATGAAGAAAAGAAGTTCAGCTATAGTTTAGGAAGACGGAGGAGAGAGAGAGAGGGTAGGGTTTTCCAAATGTAGGGATTAGGGCTTGCTTGGGATGTGTGCTTGAGGAGACATTAAGTAAGGGAGGTGGTGTTGGAATGTGTGGTGGAGATGCTTCAATTCAAATGAAGGGTCATGATTGATCATGGAGAAATATGTTTCTTCATGAAAATAAAGGGAGAGATGGGTTGACTACGGTCAAAGGATGGTAAGCTCTCCATTTGGTCTTGGCCAATGGGGTGAGGGCACCTAAAAACATTAAATTGCAACTTAGCTCCTTAAATTTGAGAAATTGCATAAACACATAAAATGACACAAAAATTGTGGAGAAAATTGCGGTTGATGATTTGCATGGCGAGGTGGTATTGGGGGTTTGGCACGGGTTTAATTTAACGGCCATCTGGATTAATTAAGGATTAAAAATAGGATTAAGAAAAATTGGTGTCCTCGATTTAAATAAAATTAAAGCGTCCCGCACTTTTAAATTAAATGGGGACACTTGGGGTCAAAATCCGGAAATGACGCAAAGGTCAAAAATGGTGGGGGCTTGGAGTCGGTCTTGGACCCTTTAGTTGGTCCGGCTCAACAGGTTAAGTTGGTATATCAAAATTTAGGATAACGACACAGGTGTCCGACACGGAATTAAATATGGGTTACAATTTTCGGAAAGTTGCGCAATTAATTTAGAGCACAAATAAAAACTGATTTTAAGTGACAGAAAGTCCAGTGCCTAATTTGGCGAGTCAAGTCAAAAGTACAATAGCCCGATGGAATTTATGGGCTGATATTGGGATCCGATTAATTTAAAAATGATAGGGCGCGCCAAGGGTCTTAATTAAATGAATTAAATACTAGATAAACTTAACTCCACTCTAAACCTCAACATCTGCTGCTAAATCCAAAATTTTTCCAAATCCAAACCTGACTATCTATAAAATAAATCGAGGAGGTTTACACGGAGTGGCAAAAGTCCCAGTGAGCGAGATATACCGCTCCATCAAAGCCAAAAACAGGTTGGGGTTGAGAGGTAACCCAACACTGGTAGCACTCACAGCCCCGTACAGACCAATGCTCTCCAGCTCCGTCTGAAAGTTCTTCAAGGCCCAGGCACTTAAACGTGCCCATCGAAGATTCCCAGGGCTAATCCACCCGCTGGTCCGAGGATTAACCTTGGGGTATACTCCTCCATGCCCCATGAAGTCATTACAAAAAGTCGATAATTGAACTGGTTGGAGCAGTGAAGTGTCTTCACTTGGGACACTGCCCGAAAATAATCCCCTGAAAGGCATTACAGGGCCTGAGGGTGGCTCACAAATAATCCTTGGTCTGATCCTTTCTGATAAAATATCTTCCCCGGCTGGCCGTGAAGATTAGGGGTCAAAGTCCACGACATCTTTCTGGGATGCGTGGCATGGGAGAATGTCGATATAGGATAATCTCTCGGCATCCTGGGCAGGTACATAACCATGCCCCCAGAAGTAAAAACCTAGTTTTCCTTCTTGGGCTTCGTCTGGGATTGTTTATCAATCATATCCCCGAAAAGGAAAGATGGTTTTATATATTTGGCCCCGTCTATATACGTCAAGGGCTCTCTGTTGATCATGCTCAACAGAATTCGCTCTCCTTGAGACGATATCAGAATTCCCCTTCCTTCAGGATACTGAGTTCCAGAAATAGGGAATGTCACGTAGGACAAATCCTCCAGATAATTGGAGTTCAGCATTCCAGCAGCAGAACCCATCACCTCAGCCAACAGAGGTATTTGCAAGTCCACTACAAAATGCAATAAGAATAAGTCAGTCTCTATACTAGACATAACAGTCTTGCAGCTTATGCCAAAGATCAACAGTCTGTGCTTTTATGCCAAGACTGTAAAAACTTGAGTTTTTACACTGGAACCTATTTCCTAGGCGTAAAATTCAAGGTTGGAAGTATACAGTCTGAGTTTTTACGCCAGACTGCCAAAATATGGAGTTTTTATGCTGACACATTAGGAATGTGGGCGTAAATAATAAAACATCTATGTGCATCATCTTCCTCAAAGAGGCCCTCAGCACAGAAGATGACCTAGCGCATTCACGTACAACGTGTATCAAGGGTTTTTCTTCGTCCCAAAAGCTTTACCTATGACGCCCGGTGCACAGCTTGACGGTGGGGCACTTCATTCAGAGCGAGGTTCATTCAGCCCAATGGGAGTCGCTCGTGCTTGAGCAGAGGAGCGAGAAGAGGAGGCAGCTTTCTTTCCCTTAGTGGCGGAAGGTTATTTCGGTGCCATTGCTAAAAACTCAGAGTTCTCGAAAAAGAGACGAAGAGGAAAGGTTCTTGAAAAGCTAGGGTTTTGCAAAATACAGATGAAGAGTTTTTCTCTAAAGGCCTTGGAGTATTTATAGAGTTCATATAAACTCTTCGAATCCCTAACCAAATCCGATATTTAATATTCGGTTATGATTGGGGACTACGTCAGCCTATTATTTAGGGAAGATGGACAATCAGCGAATTCAAAAAGTTTTTTCGTGCAGAGCAGATTCGTGATTTTACACTAAGGAGCTTTTAAGCTCGAGAAGCTACAAATCTACGGTTTTACGCTCAGAGGCTATAAGTCTATGGTTTTATGCCCGGATGCTTTTACGCTCGGTAGCTTTTACGCTCGAGAGGCTACAAACCTACGACTTCACGCTCAGAGGCTACAAATCTATGATTTCATGCTCAGAAGCTTTTTACGCTCAGAGGCTACAAATCTACGACTACACGCTCGGAAGTTTTCTTTTCAGAGGCTATAAATCTACGGTTATACGCCCGGATGCTCTAATGCTCAGCAGCTTTTACGCTGGAGAGGCTACAAACTTATGATTTTATGCTCATCTATACTACGGATCTATGACTTTCCGCAAATCTCAAAATATGCAGGCCAGAGTATGCGTATATCGGAACAATTCTCAAGACGGCCAATTACAAGGGTTCACGCAAAAGATGCTCCTTCTTGGCTTCAAAACATCCCAAGTACCCAAAACATACAAAGTTCAGCATCGAAAAGGACTCTTCTTTTTGGGTCAATTGGAAGTTCATCCAAAACCCAGTCAGAATCTTTCTCTACAGTTCAAGCATGGTCAATTTTGACAGCCATTTCTTGCCCTACTTCCAGGGATTTTTCGGAAATTATTCTTGAAGATGATGGTCTGAATAAGAATTCTTCTTATCAGAGAAGTGACAGTTCAGAATTCTACGCAATTCCTCGTTCAAAACAAAATGACAGAACTCGGCAACCATTTCTATGTGGTGAAGGAAGTGTGGGAAAAATAGGTTAACTCAATCGCCTTTTTATAGGCAGAGGAGAACACACCAAATCCCAACAAATCCCTAAATATTTGCCAAGAAATCAGCCTCGAAGAACGAGTCAAACTTGACCGTTTCATGATTTATTCAAAGTGTTTCAAATTACGAGGAATTTAAAAACTTTGAAGGGGTTCTTGTAGAAGCATAAAAAATATGCTATAGAATTATATGCAGTATGCATAAAATCTGCATAAAGTAGAGTTTTCAGTGCTGTAGGGCATAAGATATGAGTTCAGAGCTATCGGCGTACAACAGAGCTTCATCGCTAGTACAGCGTAAAACATAGCTCCTGAACAACCCGCGTAAATACAGTATTTTAGACTACTTCAGCGTAAAAAGGTTGCTACCTCACCTTTATGGCGTAAAACCCACCTGCTTTTAAATGCAGCATGGAAGTATACGAGGAACTCTTCATATTCCTTGAATGAACCTGTCAGATCATGCAGTGAACCTGACTCCTGACAAAGGGTACCGCACGACTACCCAGACGACGGCTGTAATGATGGTTCGCCACAGAGACCCAGATCGTCGTTTAGCGACATTTTCCTTGATACAAATTGCTCTTAAGCATTCAAGGGAATACGCTGCCTAGTTTTATACAGGCAGACGCGAGCTTTTACGCTCAGCAGAAGACAAAATGAACTGCCACGTCAAAAGCTGCTCTTCGTACAGAGCTCGAGGCATGTCTCTGGAGTTAATACGCATGATGGAGTCAGATCTCTGCATTTAATGCACGAGATTTGGTTCTATTTTCAAAGACTGGGTGAGCCATAATTACGGCTAATATGTCCACATCATCACCTCTGCATATTACGCCATCAGGCTATTTTCACCTATAGGAGCACGCTGTACGCTATCTCCTTGAAATACGCCGTCCTGGCCATTTTCAGCTACATGAGCACGTCGTATGCTATCTCCTCGGAATACGCCAACTTAGGCCATATTTGTATTGGTGCGTGATAAGGCTATTTGTTTTAGACTACGTTCAAGACCTCAGTCAAGGAAGGAGGATCGGTTATCTTTTATGCTAGCTACCTATCCATGCAGCTACTAGGCTTCTACGCCTACATGGCTTCTATGCCAGTTTGACAACTATTTGGCTTTTACGTCATGGTGATAGTTATTGGCTTCTATGCCAACCTTTTCTACGTGAGGGGCAGTTACCTACGTGGCTTGCATGCCGTGATCTTCGCAGCAGTTATACACGTTACCTCATAATGGGACACGCATCACAAGCGCATTCAAAAGATTATTCATACGTGGGTGGCAGTTATTCTAACCGCCGTATAAAAAGTGCCACACTCTCCACTGTCCGGCTTCTACGTCGACTGGATGGTTACTATCACTAAAATTCTATAAATAAAGACCTCCGTCGAACAAAGGGAAAAGGTCGAAAAAGGTTGAAAACTTGGAGAATAGAAGTCAGAAGATCGAAATATCAGAAATCTATTCTTGAGAGAGAAGATCACAGACAGAGAGTAGTGAGCGACGATCTTGGCATCGAGCATCCACTCCCTCTTGCAATCTTTGAAGCATCTCCTTCTTCTACAATACTTCTTCATCATCGTGTGGTCCAAGGGACAAAGTGATCGACCGTAGATCAGACTCCTATAGCAATATTTATCCAGATTAAATTTTATACTTAACATCCTCGTATAGGATTAATAGTACTTCTTGTTTGTAAACCTAAGAAAGGGTTTCGTATAAATCTAGTTTTATTTCTTCCGTTTATTATCAAACAAAGTGCATCCTCCAATCTAGGTTTAGAAGATCCATAGGGTTGTTCACAGGTAATCTGGAAACAATCCAGGGTTGGTCAGGTCAACCGCAGCAAGTACCAGAAAGGAAGGCTCAAGGACGGACGAAGAGTACCCAACAACAATATATAACATAAAATATATAGAAATAACATTAGACAGGAAAAAAGAATCATGTGGTATCAACGCACGATTACAGAATATAAAGCGTCAATCAATACCTAATGTAGGTAAGGTACCAACAGTCAAATCATAATTATCCTAACGTCCAATAATACCTGTATCGCCAACTGGAGTCCGTAATATATCATCGGAACAGTAATCCACCCTTACACCAAACAAGGACAAGGAAATAAATTACTACACCGGGACAGGCTACGTACCAGCCGACTAGCAAGCAACACACCATATAATTATATGAATAAACGACCACTCAAATACTTACGGCTTGCTTGGTAAAGATTGGGTTACCCTAGTAATGAGAAAAATAGGAATCCTCAGATCGTGCTATGATTGAACGGGGCTAGCCAGCCAATAATAATAACGCATAACACGTAGAGTATGCACTAATCCCTCGTAAGGCCACCATGCTAAGATAATATAGAACATATAGTACATATAGTAATCAAATACTACACTCCACTAGTATGGATGATACACAGTATCCATGGGGAGAAGCCTTGCAATACAATGAGCGGCCCGCAAGCACGATCTAGGTATTTCCTTCCCTTCTAATGCTTCTACAAAATTTTAGATACTTAATTAACCCTACAATTATATAGAATCATGTGCCACAGTCACACGATCATCCTCCTAGAATATCGTATCGTAGTATGAGTACGTTGTGTACGAATCTATATTGGTTCCTATTGGTTCCAACTCAGATCCTTCCTGAGCGTAATACAAAAACTAATACACATATCATCTAACAACGTTAACTGTGATTACTGAATAACTACTAAGGTACCTATACAAGAGAAATCATGATCATATAATGTCATATGCCGTGTAGGATCACATAATATCACATGTCGCATAGAATCAAGTGGCACCTCTGTACACAACCGAAACATGTAACATATAACACGTAGAAATACTTATCATGTAGGAACACATAGTACGTAGTAAGTGTATCATCACGGATACAAGTAGTCAAGTCATACAAGATAAATAATTAGCCAAGTGATATCCTTTATTCACATCATAACATGCACATCGGGTCAGGTATATAGGAATAATCAGCCAGTCGATCAATCAAATTGGTCTATCCATCAAGTCGGTCCACTACCCGAATCAATCCATCAATAGTTCCTCCATCCACGATGGGATATAGATATCAGGTCAGGAAAAATTACGAGCACTAGACACTAATCCAATCACAATAAAAAATACCAGATCCTCTGGCTCACAATAATCCACCGAACTAGTGATCACGTGCTATCCATTAATAAGTCCCATAACATCCGAGATAAAAAATATATATTCCAACTAACAAGGTCAACCATCTATAAGTACTAGTACTAGAAGTCACTAGGATAGTAAGTCAATCACATATACTCCTAGATCCACCATGTCATGTACACAACTCTTTGATCTACCATATACACATATATACTCCTTATTAAATAAGGGAAAACCATTAAATACTGTATTGCTCAAACATACATGATCACTGAGGTCTACCAAATTGTAGAGGTAATAGGTACTGGGCACTTGGGAAGTCGAGTAAAATCATATATTGATAATCTCGACATTTGACTCATTCCGCGAAATACTAGTGCAATAATCCAAGTTCAAAAAATCTAATAATAATAATATTATGCCTCTATCCCAGGCTTGTAAAGTCCGATAGGGTACACAAGAGCTTGCCAAGTCAATATCCCAATATTATACTTTCAATTTAAAATAATATTCGATCCTCGAATTTATCTAAAGTTCATAATCCTGACATAAGTTAACTACTAGTCCAATCAGGTTAATCTACAACAACACATGGACAAAATGATATGGAAACAAGAATCTTAATAATTAATTACGTCGAACAATGTTAAGTAATTTGTATGAACCACTTTGGAGCAGATCCACGACCCTTAACCAAACAAGGACCTGGGTAGTAGACCGTCTCCCGATTAGAACTACACCCTCACTCTATTTAGCAGACAAGGGTAAATAAATAACTACACGTCTATTATAAAATCAAATCCTAAGTCAAATCCCTAAATCGAATCCCCAAATCAAATCTTGAATCTCAGAATCAATTTCCCAAATAGAATTCCCAAATCAAATCATTAATCCAATTCTGAATCAATGCCTTAAATCAATATCATAATTCAAATATCGAATAAAATCCCCAAATCAAATCCAGAATCCAATTTCTGAATCAAATTCCTAATCTGAAAGTCTGGAAAATTTTGGTAGAACCTTCCCTATATTTTTAGGACCGGAACATAACCTACAAAACAAAACAAATAGAATATCCATCCAGTGCAACCCGTCATAGAATCCCAAGTCGAGAACACTAAGTCTCGACCTCCAGCAGCGCTACAATACGTACTGGTCACCATGCCAACACAATAAACAAGAATCGCCATGCATGACGCACAACCACAGAGTCCTTTGTCTTAACCAAACCATAATAAAGAAGTCCAATAATCTAGTGCCAAACCATAACCCGACCGCGAGTCGGACATGGGGCATATATGGACGATGCTCATAACTGGGTCGTGCTCGTATCCTCAGAGGCATGGAAGTCCCATCCGAGTTATTCAACATGGGTGTTGACCCAATATTGAACCATTCTACACTAATATCAGTATTTACATATCTACTACAAATCCACAGTTTATATGTACAAAAAGCCACACTAAATAAATACATGACAAGAAGCGCATAGGTGTGAAACCATCACAGGAACAAAGGGTACTTGCCTAGAGGCCTCGGCTAGATACGCAAGTCTTTTATACATAAGATCCAAGATCACACATACATCATGGTCCTCAGAACAAGAAATAAACAATCATTAGCACAAAATAATAAAGTATAAAAAATCACAAGAGATGGCACGAGGCTATACCGTATGGGTCCCGCAAGTGGTACACAGATCTGACACTAAAATCGAGGCAAACAGATCGATACGAGCATGCATATTGAGACATGTACACAAATTAAGATGCGTACGAGATTTGAAGTAGCACGAATACTCTCTCATAGAGCCGTGCTCAAACAATATAGCAGAGTACAATACCCACATTATTGGGCTCCAACTTGCCAAACAAGTAGGAGTGGACAACTTAGAAGCCTACAGTGACTCTAAACTGATAGTCAGTCAGGTTCGGGACGAGTATGAAGTCCATCATAAGGATTTAATCCCTTACCACCAAGCCGTACAATGTATACTTGACGAGTTCTTCATAGAGCACGTGCCTCGATTGCAAAATATCGATACTGACGCCCTGCCCGGCCTTGCCGCTTCTTTGGTCGTCCCGTTCAAAACTTATCAGTTGATCATTGTTGTCAGCCAAGAACTAGTTTATCCGAAAAATAACCTCTGTATGTGTCTAAGTTACTCAGCAAAGGTAGACACCGCAACCCAAGATTGGAGACTCCTATTCATCGAATACACAGTCTATAGAATTCTCTGTGAGGATCCGAAGGAAGCTACTTCTGTCAGGAGACGTTCCCTCCGGTTCTATTATGATACGACTACTAAAATATTTTATCGTCGTTCCTATGATAGGCTTCTGCTATGATATCTATAGAATGCAGAGGTGAAGCAAGCACTCTGCGAGGCTCATGATGGTGTTTGTGATATACACCAACCCAGCCCATAGCTACAGGATCATCTTCGGAGGATGGGTTATGATTGGCCGACAATAGTGGCGGATGCCGTCGACTATGTAAGAAAGTGCCGGATGTGCCAAATCCATGCAAAATTTATCCACCAGCCCTCAGAATTTCTACACCCAACGGTAGCATCTTGGTCGTTCGAAGCCTAGAGAATGGACATCATTGGACCGATTAGTCCACCTTCGTCTAAGGGATATCAGTTTATTTTGGCTATCACCGACTACATCTCCAAATGGCGAAAGTTGTTCCGCTCGTTGAAGTAAAGACATTGAACGTGATCAACTTTGTCAAATATCATGTCATATCGGGTTGCCACAGAGGATTATCTATGATAATGGTCCACAGTTTGCTAGCCACATTTTTATCGGTTTTGCGATAAAAATCAAATCCAGAATGTAGCTTCGACTATTTATAATTCGGTCGCTAATGGTCTGGCAGAAGCATTTAATAAGACCATCATAAAGCTCCTTAAAAAGTTCGTATCATCTAACAAGTGAGACTGGAATAAGAAGTTAGACGAATATATCTGGACCTATCGTACAACGGTCCAGACACCGACCCGTAATACACCTTTCTCTCTAGTCTATGGAAGCGAGACTGTGCTCTCTATAGAGGTCCAAATTCCCTCACTCCAGATGGCACTCTCCAACCAGTTGACAAATGACAGAAATTATCGTAGACATTTGTAAGAGTTGAAAGAACTCGATGAGAAGCGTCTGTTAGCTCAATATCGCATTGATTTATACCAAGCACGCCTCACAAAGGCTTTTAACAAATGATTCAGAGAAAGAACTTTCCCAGTGGGTGATCTCGTCTTATCGATAAGAAGATCGATGATTATGACACACAATACGGTCGATAAATTTTAAGCCAAATGGGAAGGCCCTTTCATCGTGGAGTTATTATACTCCAACGATGCCTACCAGCTTGCAAAACCTAACTCATGATGTCAATCAATGGCAAGTTCCTCAAAAGATATTATGTCTAAGATAGACTTGTACCTCCCTTATCCCCAGTCAAACAATCAAGATGTACTGTGTTTATATTTGTCTTTGTTAATCCCCAACGAGTGCCTATGCACAACAAGTACCCTTTTTCTACAAAATATTGTAAAAGCCACTATCTGTATTCAGGAGTCCTAAATACGCAACCGACAGTGGATCCTCAAAAGCTCCCCAATGGAGCAACTCTCGGATTTATCTATACCCTCAGGTAGACCCCTCAAAAGTTAGTTCATTTTGGACATCAGTTCACGTTCATACCACCTCTGAACTATAGTCCTAACATTGTCTCCCTAGTAGAGTTTGCCATGTCCAAATTACCTCTGAGCAATCCTCTCGATTTTGACTATCGACTGTCATGTCTGTCACACACCTGATATTGATCATCATCCAAACTTATCATCCGTACTTAACTATAGGTACGTCAGCGATGATAAATCTACAAAATCTACCACGTCTATATCACCTCTGCTAGGATTTCAATTCAAACTTATTACTTGCACTCAAGTGTGCAGGAAGTAATAGGTCCACCAAAGATTCTCCAGTAGGATATCCTTGGCAACTACGGTATCGTACAACGTCCACATTACCTCTAGTATAAATATCTAAAGTTCACACATAATTGCAACAAAAAGAAAAGCTTTTATTTCTTTCGTATAAAGTAAACTAAGAGCAAACTACATTTGAGGATTTACTAAGTACCTCAATCATAATCTAGCAAAACAAAGAGTTAGATAAAAAGAAGCACAAAAAGAAACTACTGATACTACTCATCAGAGCACAACTCTTCTATGTGCCCACGGAGTCGGGCGATGTTGTTATCTAAACGCGCCTGGGCCCGGCGCTCGAATTCTCTAGCCATGGCCTCGGGATCTTTATAACGAGCAAAAGCCTCATGTTTATCTTCTAGCTTCGGCAAGGTGACTTCAACTGTAATAGTTTTCTTGGATGCTTGGCTTGACTGGATACGGATGGCTTCCTCCTCTTGCAGGGCTCCCTGAAGACCATTTTCCAGTATATCAAGCCGGACCTAGAGCTTCCTGATCTCCTCCATCACTTCGGCCGCCTCTCGGGTCAGGATATTTTATCGAGTGAGACAACCTTCTGTCACTTCCATATTTCTAGATGACGGTATTGTTGTCATTTAGCATATTTATTATTTAGTGATTTAATATTTATATGTGTGCTACTAATTAATTATATGATGTTGTGCTATTTATTTTTGTTAGTGGGCTAGCATATCTTATTTGGAATTTTCATTAGTGCACCTATTAGATTGTCATGACATAATTAAGCCCAACATTAGACTAGGCCCATTAGACCCATTATCTTAATTAATTAAGGATATTAGATTAGTTTCATGAAGAATTTGAAGCTTCCTAATATAACCCTTCCTAATTAAACCTCATGACTTGCTAGTAGGGGTACTATGGGCATTGTACATTGCTTGGAAAAGGAGAAAGAGGGGGGAGGGGAGGCGGCCATTTGATGAGGTCCTTACTCTCTCTCCTCTCCTCTTATTAATTTATTTATTTAGATCCCCAATTGTGTTCTTTTCCAAATTAACTCATCCTTCTACCAAATTCAACCCAGTTCACACTTATTCTCTCTCAATTTTATCATCTAAACAGTATTGGAGTTGGGTTTGCAAGGAGAACTTGAAGGAGGGGGAATTGACAAAGAGATTGTGTCCTAATTGTGTCCATTGATCATTTTATTGGAAATCCATATTTCAATAGGTAAATTCTGAATCCACTCTATAATCTAGAATTTAATTCATACATTTAACCATTAGGAATCATTCCTTGGCTTAGGGCTACCCATAGGATCAATAACTAGGTTCATATGACTTGTATTATGAATTCTATATAGTAATTTGTGCCCAGTTAGGAGGAATTCTGAGATTGACACATAAAGTGTGTGCCATTAGACCAATTTGATCTAATTAGACTTAGATCGGGGTTGTAGGACTAGGTACGTGTCCACAATTGGACACGAGTAGAACGTATCATAGTATCTTGTGATACGGTGTGATACGGGGCTCATTTTGGGTAATTTGTGTTTATTCTCTTTAATTCCTATTGTAATTAGTTTCATTAGTTATATTAATATGTATTTGAGTTGTATTATGAGTATTAGTAGAGAATTGTGATTTTTGACTCTCATTTGGGTACGTATCATAGAGTATCATAGGTTGCATGCCAAGTGTTTGATACAATGCTTTAGTGTAGACTTGGGGCACTCAATCTAATTGTGTGTTTATATAAATAAATACATTAATATGTATATATATATATATATATATATATATATATATATATATATAATGTGATTGTGTGTGTACAGATCTTTGTGTTTATATATAAGGTGAAGTGTGTTACTGTGAGCAGTGTGTATGTGCTTGTGTAGTGTGAGTGTGGGGGTGTCAGGTTTAACATGAAGTAGCAGTAGTAGCAGTACAAGGGGGGCAGTGGTTGGATGCACTGTAAGTACAAGGAATTAGAGGGAAGCTCACTACAGATAGTTCGAGCAACAGGCTTGGTCTAGTTGGTAGTAGTTAATTGCAGGCCTGTTTAGCAATCCAATTGTACATACACAACAAGTATCAGAGCACTGAGCTCAGTTTCAGTTGGCCCAAGGTCTTTTGCACAACTAGGTAAGCAGGTATAGAAATTAAGAGCAACAATAGTAGTATTGACGACTCTAGTGTATCAGTTATTCACCTAGGTAAGCTTATGTATCTATGTGTGTATAGCAGTGAACTTAGATAGCATTAGTGCGCTGCTATTAGAGGATTTTCAGTGCCATAGTAGAATACACTGTGGTATCAGTTAGGCTCGGTCTGTCCCAACTTTGAGTTGATGCAGTCATGCACTGCCATCGAAATAAAGCAGCATTAGGTGTGATACACCACTTGTATTAGTAATGGAATGGATTGGACTGTGAAGGATACATGGGAATGTTGTGTTCAGGGGTCGAGTGATAACAGGGGTATTAGAATGGTGAGGTGAGTGAGCTTTTATTCCCGATGGGCTTGGAGGTTATCAGAGCACACTTCTGCACTGATTTGAGTGTACAGCAGACCTAGGGATGGGTGTTTAGGACCAGGGTACAAGTGGAGTATCAAGGGAATAATGAAGATAGCACAGGAGAAGATTGAGACACTGGTACCAGTAAGTGTCTGAAAAGATATAGGGAGTATCTTAGATACTAAGGTAATAGTATATATCTAAGTTACTTGGTTAACTAAGTTATTAAGATATGTTAGGTGATGGATTAGAACTAAGTTCAGTATTGAGCAATGACCCAGGTATTACATAGTAATAGTGACAACTAGTATATATATATATATATATATATATATATATATATATATATATATATATACATAGATACTTGATGATTAACTCGTATATAAGTGATATGTAAGATACCTAGTATATAGTTCATACTTAGTGCTATTAGCTAATATAGCTAATATTGACTAGTGTTAACTAGTTAGCAACCAATATGAACTAATTACTTTAGTTTGACCTAGAAACGTAGGTATGGCTTAGTTTTGCCCAATATTGACTAGTTTGAGCTAGCGTTAGCTAGAGTAACCTAGAAATAACATAAAAAAAATTATATTTAGTGTATTTAGCTCTTTCTCTTTCATTATTTCAATTGACATGCTATTCATATTTAGGCGTGTGTGACACCATCTCCGATACCGAGCAATACTATTCGCCTAGGACCACAGGAGAGTACATTATCTGATAGTTTTATTATTTGATAGTCTCTATGTTTTATCTATTTAGTATTGAGATATTTGATTCCTTAAACGATGGTTACATGGATTGTATACGTGGATCTTGTTCAAGAGATATTATTATTGTGATCATTCAGTAGTCTCTGTGTCGTGCTTCGTTATTACTCAATAAATACTGTAATATCATAGTGATTATATAGACCGTGATGATAGTGTATGATATTATAGACCATGCAGTGTGATATACCTGTTATAACGTATCATAATTTGGATCCGTGTACTAGTCAAGGGATTAAATAAGTATTATTGGATATGTGATCATACCGTATAGCCCATGATTTAGTGTAGCCCATGATAGTTAGCAGATCATGCAACTCACGTGTGATCACGCTAGCTTACCTTTTATATATAGTCTGTGTTAGGCCCATGCCGATCACATTATCTTACTAATATTTTAAGGCATATTTACTATATTATTTCATTTATCCTAGTTTATTACATTATTGTTCCTCATCATATTGTTCTCAGTTCTTATGTACCATGATATTTCTTCTCGTGATATATGCTAGTTCAGTTACTTTCATAATTTATTTTTATTGCTATTGTTGTTTCATAGTTTCTATCAACTATTAGAACTGCTATTGGGTTGTACTTTGCTCTAATTTTGACTGGATATATTTTTCAGTTGATTCATTAGAGGACTTGTGTCCTACGCACTACGGGCCATATGATGGCGAGCTAGTTGAGATAGCACCCGTAGAGCGTATTGAGTTAGTACCAGTAGTCGATGAGACTTAGCTAGTTTATTTATGATATTGTATATGTCAGTTGGATACTTTTGGCATTGTATAATATTTGAGATCTTGTGTTGAGATTAGACTTGGAATTGTGATGTATTATGACTTTATTTTTTTTTCTCTTCCATATCGTGCCATATGTTCCTCTAGTTTATTATTGTGATTGAGTATCGTTTACCATTATCATATTATCATATTATCCTCCATTTGGGAGTTGAGATATCTTGACATGTACATTATATATATTGTGTGAGATATTTAGATCGCATTGTTGACCTAGACAGCGTTCTACCGTCGATGCTGCAGTGTAGGCTGGATGTACCCACGTACTCATATTTTTTAATCGGTTACGGGTCGTGACATATTTTTGTGGTGGCCCTTACAAGTCTTTTGATAGTAGTACTCAATCTTAGAGTATTACTACAAGCCTGCTATAGGATATAGGATGAGATGATACTCAATCACAACTAGGAAATATTTTTAATTTATTGATTTTGCTATCTTTATCATTCAAAATAATTACTTTCTTTGAAATATTACTGTCCTTCCTTGATGTTATCGTATCTTGCACAATATTTATTCGTTTATTTGAATCTATCTTCAGGATGCTGCCGAAGACCCGATCGTAGCGCTCTGGAGCAGTTTCGACGAGGTTAGTTACTTCGTTACCTTAGAGAGAGACAACAGCTACAGTTCTACCTTTTTCTGCTCAGAGAATCGCTTTACCAATCCAGGTAAGGATTTCAATAGCAGCTTTTGGGGTGCTCCATCACCAGTTTTGCTGACTGTTCCAGCAGTCACGGAGGATCTTCTACCCCTACCACCCATGCCAGCAGACTGGACACAAATGTTTGCCATATTCCAGGAGATAATGGCAACGCAGCAGAAGCAGATGGTCAGGGAATCCAGAGTGCTCACCAGTTAGCACTAGCTACTTTAGAGAAGGTAGCACTTGTTTAGCCACAGACCATACCGCTTTATCTCGCCCTGCACCAGCCGAGGCCGGGTACCATCATTAAATTTAAGACGATGGGGCCCAAGACTTCAGGGGCATCAAAGGGATCTTGTACGCCGACGATTGGATTGAGGACGTAAAGAGGGCCCTGCGGTTAGCATAAATTCCAAAGAGTCGATAGGTGGAGGCAGCGGGCAGCCAGATGTTTGACATTGCTCTGACTTGGTTCTGTACATACCCAAGGATTACGGCGCCAGGACTGGCTTGGGAATCTTTTAAAGAGATTTTCAAGAAGAAGTTCTTTCTGGATGTGGCTCTGAGTGCTTTGAGAGCCCGTTCCTAGACCTCGTTAAGGGGAGCATGACGGTGGACGAGTATGCCTCAGAGTTCTACAGTTTGGGCCAATTTATAGAGGGACGTAATCCTCTAGGGAAGGCCCAGAAGTTTCAAAAGGGATTTGATCAGGAAGATCAAATCTCTCACTAGAGTATACCGTACATCAAAATTTGAACATATCCTGATGGATACACAGAGGGCTGAGGATGACTTGGAGCAAAAATCCAAGAGGATGAGAGACACATCAGGAGGAGCTAGCAGTAGTATAGGTCCAGCCAAATGATCGTACATCTAGCAGTAGAGGACCTTCTAGCCACAAAGACAATAGTTTTATGCACCATTTCGAGCACCCGAGCAAGAGGCATACCAGGCCTCGAGACCGGTATAACATGACCCACAGTGTCATGCCCCGATCTCCCGTAGGTAATCGGTCGTCCCCGCTAGGCGCAAATCACCGCGCCACCGCTCCCGCAGGACAATCTTTTCTATCTGGATGTGATGCTGCACGAGCGTAAGCTGTGCCCGTACAAGTCCAGTATTTGAATATGAGGTAAAATATCTAAGTAACAGAGCCGCACAGATAGTCCGAATGCAACGAAAAAGAAATGAACAGGTGATTGGTAACAACTTCACAGAGTCGTCAATAGCGGAAGAATTGCATAACACAAGTATAGAAGTAAAATAAACTCTTTATTGATATTGAACAAGTGTTACAAGCAAAGCTAGGCTAATATTACAAGTCGCTCAAGTCCTCTCTCTCTCTTAAAACGATAAAAGTGTGCCAAGAGGCTACAATTTGTGGAATAATACGTAGGCGATGTTCCAATATTATGTCTTATATATGTGCTTCAGTTCTGGATGCAACGTTTCAAGGCTCTAGAGCAAACTTTATGACTTAGCTCGCACGTAGGGATTTTCATACCGAACGAGGTTCTCCCGCACCTTACAAGCAATCTGGTGGGTTATTAGTATATGATTGCACTGGTGGGGAGGCTTCTCGCTCGCTCGACAAATCCAAATAAGTTATATAGGTTCGGTGCACCATCTATTAAATTATCTTTCTAGCATTACTTTATGATCAGTTTTATGGCATAATAAAAAGCCTAACTCGTATGGTAGTGCGTCGTGCGATATAAGAGTCACATGGCAAGACTTACCAACTTACCATTCGTCCTTTCCTGTCCAAAGAAAAATAAGTTAAACCAAGCACGGGTATATATATAATAAAATCCAGGGGCAATCGCATAAGAAAATATAATTATTATGGGCGAGGTGCTATTTCAGGTGTATGGGTTACACAGATTATCCAGAAGTGTTACAGAAGATGTTCTAGTATTCAATTATGTATTAGTGTGTTATACTCATATTTGTTCAGGTAATTCATATTCTATTATACGATACAATAACTCGTACGTGGATTATCTCTAATCGAGGATGACTTATTTATATGAACATGAGCCGCTGGCATAGCCATGAAGAATGAGTTATAGTCATAAATGAGGTTGGTGTGCAATGTAAAGTACATAAGGTTCTACACGCCACCCCATCCTGTATATAAGACTATCAATCTTAGAGCAAGAATGGTGTGGCGTGTGACGCACACACCATCGTGCTTGTACATAAAAAAGATTGTTGCATGAGTTCCATCTAGACCGAATCGGCCCCGGTGCCCCGGAGACCGTCCGTGGAATAAGATTTCAAGAATCTCCCTTGTTACCAAGTTGTCCATGACATGCAAGTCTTGGATCTTTTAGATTCACAATATGATATGATAATCCTTGATTCTTGTTCTGAATGAGCATTGCTCCCCGAGCAGTGATTCTTGCTTTACTTGACATGATTCTCGTTCATAGTTCAACTTGACATGATGTATTCCCATGGTTCAGGAACTATCGTGGCGACCTAACGGTCCCGAATAGTTGTCGGTTCATATTGCATATAAGGACAATTTGATATTCTTCTGGTTAACTAGATGCATGTACGATACAAATAGTGTTACTTGATTTTATGGCATAATTCATGTGGCAAGCATTGAAATAAGGCAAACAAGTACAAGTTACAATATAAGCAGGCAAGCATGCATTTATATTTGAAATATAAGCATTTACGTTAGCACGGTCTATGGTGTAGTACGAGGAGTGTAACCATACAAGAACATATCGAGTGACATAAAATGTAGGGTGTGCAGTACAAACAAGTGAACAGTGCATTATGAAGGGTCCATAATGATCTACTCGAGGATAGTGGGGTCTACTTACATGAAGCAAAGGTAGCATGCGGGGGTCCAATTTTAAGCCAAGTTTTATTTCCATGTTCAAACACAAGCAATACAAGATGGGATTATTCCCTTACTAGGTGCGTTGTATTCTTTATTAGCATACAAGGGATGATTCACCTAGTGATTAGCATATATCGTCCATATTTTAAGTGTGCTGGCTATGCAAAGACAAGTTCATCGTAGCCACCCACCTTAACGATTTTTTGTCTTGGTCGAGCGATACTCCGAGCGAGCCTTTAAAATTCTAAGTACGAACTCCTGAAGGGACAAGTCTGGAATCCTTTGCCTCAAATGAGTCTTCTCGCTGAGCAAAGCGGGTCAGATTATTGCACTTGCACTATTTGAATCGGTTGTCCGCTTGAACGGAACGGGTCATTATATTATATACCACTCAGAAAAAGTCTCGTACTCTAGGCTTCCTGAGCGTAAATCGTTCTATCGCAACTATCGAATCCATCTCAAGCATTGCAATTGGTACTGCTAGATCCATTCGAACACAATTTCTTACTCGTTCCTTATGCCGTGTTGCTTGTATGTTGGGTCAGTCTCATTGAATGACTCTATCATTCAATCAAAGCTCTAACTTGGTCTCTACCGCTCTTTAGTGTGGAAAATATATTGTTTAATGTGGGATACAGTGTGATCCATCTATAATGATGATCTAAGACCGAGGAAAACTTATCCAAGTTGTTATACTCGTTCATGCGAATCTAACATATTCACTTGCACTAGCATTCGAGATCAGCATATTGTGAGTCTGGATCGTTCACATATTCAAAGCGTCCCTAAAATATTTACATGCAACCAACTTAGTGATAGCGAAGTCTTTGCACTCAAGTTCAACATATCATTGAGTCTTGTATCGTGCACACGTTCAAGGCATCCCTCAAATATATGCCTACAACCAAACTCATCGATAGCGAAGTCGGACAAGCTACTTATAAAAATCTCAAGGGTTCTCATCTTATGAATCATAATAATACTTCCAATTGGGTCAATAAAATCTAAGTCATTGCAATTCCACTCAAACCAAGAATTGTACTCCCGTTAAGCATGATCTATTTGATTTAATCGACTAGCGTCCATGTCCATTGGTGTCAAACATAGCACACACTTACCATTCTAAGTCTAACTCTTGTCATGCCCTGATCTTCCGATGGAAACGATCATCCTGTGGGAGCACTGGCACGGTAATTCGCACCTAGCGGGAACGACCGATTTCGACAGGATATCGGGGCATGACAACTCTAAGTCTTGCTGTCTGTCATGACCCGCACCCGGTATAAGGGCACGAGAGCGTGGGTACGTCCAGCCTATGCCGCAGCATCGGCGGTAGAACGTTGTCTAGGTCATGATACTATCTAATCAATCTCACAGGAATATCCAACTCCATAGGGAGACACAGATATCAAAATATAATATGGAATATACTCAATCACATAAGTTAAAGCACGATGAGATATTGAAGCAAGCAATAAAATACCAGACAAGACCAAACAACAATAAATAGTCTAACATGCAATCAATAACATCCGATCTCCAAGTATGTCGGAAACAAGTCTTCTATGTCACAGTCTGGAAAAAATATCCAGTCATGATTGTAACGAAATATACCTCTAACAACAGTTTCACATATATTGACAAAATCTATAGCACAGTGTAAAAAAATATAAGACAGATATAAAAACAGACAATGTGAAATACTGGAATAAGGGAATGTTTGAATAAAGAAATACTGGAATAAAGAAATACTGGAGCATATCATCATCAATGTACATCTAGTAGTGAAATAGAAATACAAGTACACGCAAGAACAACAAACTGGTATATATGTGAATGCTAGAATTATGACTAGAACATAAGGAATGCTATATCAAAATACTAGAGAAACATGTCAGGAATTATCCAACTAAGTGTGTGAAACATCAGCATATCATGTGATCGGCTTGGGACTGATAATACTCATTACATTGGTTAGCGATCATCCTTGAGGTCAGGCTAACCATTCGGATAGCTATGATGCGAGTAATAGTCAGGCTAACCACATGTAACAGCGATGAGGCATGTAATGGTAAGGCTGCACCGACGTGAGGTGTGGGTGAGCTATGATGTATGTAAAGTTGGGTTTGATCACATGAGATACTAATATTTCCCCGTTTTCCCCCAGCTAGCACGATAAATTCCAATCACGACTCCTCGTTGTAGCGCCCCGCTCCGCGTCGACGCTACGTACAAGTGAGATCGCCTTGCTTGCTCGAACGGAAGTCTTCTCGGAGGGTTCCAGACCGATTAATCAAAGTGAGTGGGCAGAACTGCATTCTCTGATTCTTGCACGACTTAATAATGAATCTGAGTTTTTGAATGCTTGTTTGCTTAAGAAGAATGTTTTCATAAGAGAATGATAGAACCGACTCAGCATGCTAATAAGAGAACTCACATAGCTTGTCATTGAAACGAATATGCTGCCTAACTAAGAGAATATAAATGCTTGTCAAAAATGAGAACGTACTACTGCTATGCTAAAAGAAAGATAAAAATGTTGCATGCTTAGTTACACCGACACAGCTCAATTTAACCCTTGCCATGCTAAGAAGATAAGTAAATGAATCGTCTGAATATGTTCCTTTGAATATGATATGAAAAGAGATAGTTTTGCATGTTAGAAATAAGAATCAATCGTGCTTGTCAAAAATATGTTTCGCTTGTCTGTTTTGCTATATCGAACTGCTGCCTTTGATTCGTATATGCATAGACTAATAGTGCACCCTGATGTTCCGTGCCTTCGGGTTCCAGGGGGTGTGCTATTAGATATGTGAAAAGATGTGTTTACTTGAATAAGAAGAAGAGTATAGTCTAATAGTCCGCCCTGATGTTCCGTTCCTTCGGGTTCCAGGGGGGTGTGGCTATTAGATTGTTAAGTGCATGTGAATGTGAATGTGAATGTGATTGTTGCATTGGTCTCGGACAACTTGTGCACAAGGTAATAGTCTCTCGGTCGATTCTTGGGGCACTGGGAATCGGTCGGTCCGGAAGGGATTGTGAGAGCACCCTGATGTTCCGTTCCGAAAGGATCTAGGGGGGTGTTATTGTCCATCAATGAGTTTCTCAGGACCGTCATATAGATAGGGCGCATGCTAGGTTTACCTTCTTGCATACCTATCATTTATGACACCAAAAGATTGATTCATAAGTTATTCATATGCAAATTGTGCCTAACTTGTGTGTCTGCTGCAGGAATAACCGCTCGGCCGTGGGTAAGATTATCATATGCATATGCGATATATTGTCTATGTTTCCTTGCATGAATTATTAAAATGAAACTAGAAAACCAGAAAGACCACTTAATAATGCTAGCTTCATATGCTTTACTTAGTGTGGATTTCTTAGGTGAGTTTGGCCACGGTCGCTCACCAGTACATATGGTAGTACTGACCAACGTTTGTGGGCAAATATCCAAGTACTGGAAGCGAGAGTTTGGCAAGCATCCTCAACCTGAATCAGCGTGTGCGCACCCTTCCATAGGACTGTGTTTGTGCTGCTTCCTCTGTTGCTTACCTCTCCAGTGGGCTACTCTTCTTCTGCTAGATGTTTTGGTTATTTTGGTCCTACTACAAGGGCATAATGTAATGGGCGTTGTGGCTAGTTTTGGGAATGTGAAAAGAGTTGTAAGCCTTCTAAGGCATATTTTGTAACTCAGCCAAGCAAACACTTTGTAATCCAAATCTTCAGTATTCAATAAAATAAAAGTATTTTGTGTTCTATCAAATGTGTTCAACTTTGGTTCTCTGTGTTTTACTCTGTGCCTATATATGTATATTTTCGTCTAACTTGTGTCTTGTGCAGGTACGTTGCCTGGTGCAAGCGCAACTTAGGCTTGTACGGCATCGCGCCCAAGCGAGGACGAACGGTTCCGTAGGGACCAAGCGAGGACGATCGGCCCCTACGGGATCGGGGCGCGACAGGTGGTATCAGAGCGACTCGATTCTTTGTCTATTCCGTTGCTTCCAACTCTGAGATGTGCCTAATGTGAGATGCAATGTTTGTTCCATACAATGAGTCCGTAAATATTCTCAAAGTTGCCGGCAAAAGTTTTCTGGATTTGTTTTCATTTGCTCAAGATGTGATTTGTGATTTTGTTGGCTAGAGTCTTATTGAGATGTGATTGCCTGAGTTTTAATTTGGGATGGTGAGGGATGAGGACTATCGCTGCTCTGTGTTTTCGATAAGTTTATCCTTGAAGTTTCGAGGACGAAACTTTTTGTTGGTGGGTAAGTATGTAGCACCCCGCTCCGCGTCGACGCTACGTACAAGTGAGATCGCCTTGCTTGCTCGAACAGAAGTCTTCTCGGAGGGTTCCAGACCGATTAATCAAAGTGAGTGGGCAGAATTGCATTCTCTGATTCTTGCACGACTTAATAATGAATCTGAGTTTTTGAATGCTTGTTTGCTTAAGAAGAATGTTTTCATAAGAGAATGATAGAACCGACTTAGCATGCCAATAAGAGAACTCACATAGCTTGTCATTGAAACGAATATGCTGCCTAACTAAGAGAATATAAATGCTTGTCAGAAATGAGAACGTACTACTGCTATGCTAAGAGAAAGATAGAAATGTTGCATGCTTAGTTACACCGACACAGCTCAAACGAACCCTTGCCATGCTAAGAAGATAAGTAAATGAATCGTCTGAATATGTTCCTTTGAATATGATATAAAAAGAGATAGTTTTGCATGTTAGAAATAAGAATCAATCGTGCTTGTCAAAAATATGTTTCGCTTGTCTGTTTTGCTATATCGAACTGCTGCCTTTGATTCGTATATGCATAGACTAATAGTGCACCCTGATGTTCCGTGCCTTCGGGTTCCAGGGGGTGTGCTATTAGATATGTGAAAAGATGTGTTTGCTTGAATAAGAAGAAGAGTATAGTCTAATAGTCCGCCCTGATGTTCCGTTCCTTCGGGTTCCAGGGGGGTGTGGCTATTAGATTGTTAAGTGCATGTGAATGTGAATGTGAATGTGATTGTTGCATTGGTCTCGGACAACTTGTGCACAAGGTAATAGTCTCTCGGTCGATTCCTGGGGCACTGGGAATCGGTCGATCCGGAAGGGATTGTGAGAGCACCCTGATGTTCCGTTCCGAAAGGATCTAGGGGGGTGTTGTTGTCCATCAATGAGTTTCTCAGGACCGTCATATAGATAGGGCGCATGCTAGGTTTACCTTCTTGCATACCTATCATTTGTGACACCAAAAGATTGATTCATAAGTTATTCATATGCAAATTGTGCCTAACTTGTGTGTCTGCTGCAGGGATAACCGCTCGGCCGTGGGTAAGATTATCATATGCATATGCGATATATTGTCTATGTTTCCTTGCATGAATTGTTAAAATGAAACTAGACAACCAGAAAGACCACTTAATAATGCTAGCTTCATATGCTTTACTTAGTGTGGATTTCTTAGGTGAGTTTGGCCACGGTCGCTCACCAGTACATGTTGTAGTACTGACCCACATTTGTGGGAAAATATCCAGGTACTGGAAGCGAGAGTTTGGCAAGCATCCTCAACCTGAATCAGCGTGTGCGCACCCTTCCCTAGGACTGTGTTCGTGCTTCTTCCTCTGCTGCTTACCTCTCCAGTGGGCTACTCTTCTTCTGCTAGATGTTTTGGTTATTTTGGTCCTACTACAAGGGCATAATGTAATGGGCGTTGTGGCTAGTTTTGGGAATGTGAAAAGAGTTGTAAGCCTTCTAAGGCATATTTTGTAACTCAGCCAAGCAAACACTTTGTAATCCAAATCTTCAGTATTCAATAAAATGAAAGTATTTTGTGTGCTATCAAATGTGTTCAACTTTGGTTCTCTGTGTTTTACTCTGTGCCTATATATGTATATTTTCGTCTAACTTGTGTCTTGTGCAGGTACGTTGCCTGGTGCAAGCGCAACTTAGGCTTGCACGGCATCGCGCCCAAGCGAGGACGAACGGTTTCGTAGGGACCAAGCGAGGACGATCGGCCCCTACGGGATCGGGGCGCGACACTCATGACTAGTCTCAATGATGCCAACTCGTGTAAACAATAGTGTCAGAGTCATGTACGCTATACAACAAGAGTTATAGAGATAATCAACATAATGGAAACTGTCAGAGAATGTACTCGCCTGTGGTCCTGCTGCTGGCAATAACAATATCCGATTTCCGAGGTCTTGTCTGAACAATCCAACAATCCTATAGACATCATATAATACAATATTGAATCAGACATTACTCTAACACACATTTATAAATACAATAAACTCAGGACTATGCTAGGTATGACTCTGGTCAACTAAGGTCAAGAGTGCGTCAGATTGCACGGTGTCGTGTCTGAAATTGCTATGCAAGACAGACAGTCAATGATACGGTCTTGCCAGTATGTCGGTGTACATATAGCAGTCTGCTAACATGCTACGTGGTCACACTTGGGTCATCTAGTAGATAGCACATAAAACATATTATAAATATTATTAATTAGAATAACATTAATACTCATAATATATATATATACACTAATTATATACATATACAATATATACGTATACCAATTAATTACATATATAATATATGTATATACACTAATGAATTTACACTATGTATATATATTAAACATACCAATCAATTGTATTCGTATAAACGTATCCTAGGGAATATGTCTACAATACATATACATAAGTATATATATACTAATTTAAGAAATATACTATATATATACATGTATATATATATGTACCAAAATATATTTAACATATATTAGGGAATACATATACCATACATATATACTAATTATGTATTAAGCACGTATTGAATACACATACTAATGGACAATATACGCATACGCGTACGTATGCGTACATAAATAAAGAAATGCTCCTCACCTTGGCTTTGGCGTGCACGTGCACTAGCGCGGCGATGACGATGATGACGACGAAGGCGACGATGAGACTGTAGAAGCATGAAATATGCTGGGAAATTATACGCGTAAAACCCCCAACATACATGAAGTCCGCATAAAACAGAGCTTCAGCGCTGTGTGGCATAAAATATAGCTTTAGAACAGCCCGCGTAAAGCAACACTTCAAGGCTATTTTTGTGTAAAAGGTTGCTACACCTCCCTCCGGTGTAAAATACGTTTGCTTTTAATGCAGCATAAAGTTGTACGAGGAACTCTTTGTATTTCTCGAATGAATCTGTCAGACAAAACAGTGAACCTAACTTCTGACAAAAGTACTGCACGGCGATCGAGAGGACGGCTGTAATAATGATTCTGCACAGAGGCCCAGGCTATCGTTTAGTGATATATCCTTGATACAAGTCATTTTTATGCATTCAAGGAATACACTGCCTATTTTACATAGGCAAAGATGAGTTTTTATGCTCGAGATGAGACGAAATCAGACGCCACGTCAAAAGTTGTCTCTCGTACTTAGCTCGAGGCATATCTCTATATTTAATGCACGAGATGGGGGCAGATCTCTGTATTTAATGCACAAGATTTTATTCTATTTTTAATGACTGGAAGAGCTAAAACTATGACTAATATGCTAACATCACCATCCTTGCATGTTATGCCAACCAGGCTATTTTCAACTATAGGAGTACGCCGTATGCTATCTCCTTAAATATGCCAACTCAGGCTATATTTGCAAAGGTACGTGATAAGGCTATTTAGCCCAGAATATGCTCAAGACCTCAGTCAGGAAGGATAATTGGCTAGTTTTACGCTGGTTATCTATTATTCATGCAGTATCAAGCTTTACGCAGAATTTGGCTTTTACGATAACAAGACAACTATTTGGCTTTTACACCAATAAGACAGCTATTTGGCTTTTACGCCAACAAGACAGTTATTTGGCTTTTATGCCAACCATCTTTATGCGAGGGGCAGTTACCTACGTGGCTTGTATGCCGTGATCTTCGAGGAGAGGTTATACGCGTTACCTCATAATGGGACATGCGTCATACGCGAATTCAGGAGATCATTCAAACGTGGGTAGCAGTTATTATAACCGACGCGTAAAGGGTGCAACTCTCTTCACAGTTTGGCTTCTACACCGACTGGACAGTTATTGTGACTGATCTCTATAAATAGAGACCTCCGGTCATAGGAGATAATGGTCGGAAGAAAGGATCAAGATCAGAGGGGATAGAAAAAGGAGCAGAGAGCACAGACAGAGAGTCTCGATTGACAACTTCGACAACGAGAATTCAATCCCACTTGCAACCTTTGAAGCTTCTTCTTCTTCTATAGCACTTCTTCATCATCGTGTGGTCCAAGGGACAAAGTGATCGACCGCAGATCAGACTCCTATAGCAATTTTTCCCCAGAATCATTTTTTGTTGTTGTACTTAACATCCTCGTATAGGATTAATTGTACTCTTTTTTCTTATTTGTAAACAAAGAAAGGGTTTCGTATAAACCTAGTTTTATTCTTTTGTTTATTATCAAACACAAGATGGCGACTCTGTTGGGAATAACTTTCTCATCTGACGAGAAAGCAATTGCTTAACATGATGTTGTATCCGTCGGATCGACGAAGAAGACTTTGGTCGTCCAATTCGACCAATCTTCTTATGAAGACATGCTTCGTGCAGGGGGTAGCTCTCATTCCCTCTCTGTCCAGAACAACAGGAAGCTGCGTAAAGTATGGATGCCCAAGACATCCTCTACCCTTCCTGCAAGCTCTCCTCCTCTGATCAACAAGGTTGTGACTACACGGCCAATACGCCTTGTGCGTAAAAATTTGTCTCCCGTCTGTGACGTGGCAGACAAAACTTCTGGCAATGCCTCAGTGCCAATCCAGAAGTCTCAGACACGCTCTGCGCGTAAAACTTTGTCTCCCGTCTGTGATATGGCAGACAAAACTTCTGGCAATGCCCCAGTGCTAATCCAGAAGTCTAACACGCGCTCTACGCGTAAAACTTTATCTCCCGTTTGTGACGTGGCAAACAAAATTCCTAGCAAGGCCTCAGTGCCCACGCAGAAATTTCAAATGCGCCCTGCGCGTAAAAATATATCTCCCGTCTATGATGAGGCAGATGGACACTGGGATCACATCAAGGAAAAACGAGTGGCGGATCTCCCAACCGCTAGGCTTGTACGCCCACAAGAGAAGAAGTTGCCCACTCTTCAGATTACGCGTGACGCTGGAGGCCGCTTGAGGATTTTTCCTGTTTTACGCGAACCAGTGCCAAACTCCAAATTACGCCAGGATAAACCTGTCCGCGTAAAGAAGACCCATTTTACGGGAAAATATGCTCCTTAGAAGGATGATGGATCGTATGCTACTCACATGGGGGAACTGCTGTATTCTTATGGCAGAGAGAGGGTTGTGGTTCCCAATCTCCATGTTCCTACTAATGTAAAAAGGCATAATAAGCCCTCTTCTTCTTCTGTTAATCCCCCTGATTTGCGTGATTTCTTGATCTAGAAATGCAAAGACCGGGGATCTTCTAATATGTCTATTACACCCCCTAGGGAGCATTGTTGTAATAGTCATAAAGTTGTAATTAACTACTGGTGTTCTAAGGCAAAACGGTCAGTTTTCGACCGGTTGAACGTTGAACTACTCTTTGTCCTTACAGGAAGAAGAACCGACATTTGCGTTGGTAAACATGGCTTCGCACATTCCTAGAGGAAGGTCAAGTTCAAGATGTCATCCCTCTAGAACTCCGAGCCAAAGGATATTTGACAGACTCCTTGAGGATATTGAGGTAGGTGTTTTTCGAAACACCCGCTCGAGGTTACGACAATCGGCTTCATATTCTTCTGATTCCGACGCTGGGGGTCGCCAGTTTTCTGAATTTTATGCTGAAAGTATAGACTCAATCTCTACAGAGATCTATACTAATCCCTCAGTGGCATCTAAAGAAATGGGAGTTTATGCCGTTGGAGATGAACATGAAGTGGCTTCCCCATCAGAAAGTATGAAACAACGCATCGATGTATTGGAAGTATCGCTTAAAGAGATGCATACCATGATGGAGAGTATGAACCAAATGATGGTGACTCAACATACAACTGCGGTAGCTCAAGCACCTATTCCTCCGACTCAACTACGGGTGGGGGTAGACATTCCACCATCTAATGCAAGCCAGGAGCCTATTCAAAATCAAGAATCAGCAGCTCCTCAACCCCTTAACCCAGAGAATGTACTACCTCCTGTGAGAGTTATAATACAACCGATCTCTCACCTCTCTGCTGTCCCTTTTCCAACTGAAGATCCGATACAGGCAGTTCGGGAATTAAAAGCCCAATTTGATGCCTTGAAACATAAGGATCAGCTCAAGAAGTTGGGAATCAATCAGCCATACCCAGCTATCTGGGACGAGATCCCTTTCCCACCAAAATACAAACCACAGGCTATGGTTTTGTTTGAGGGAAAAATGTCACCAAGCCAGTATATGAATTACTTCAGCATGATGACGGTGTTGTTGCAAGGAAATGACGCCCTTCTCACTCGAGTGTTTAAAGGCTGTCTGTCTGGAGTGGCCTACCAATGATACCGTAGTCTAGCGGACAACTGCATTACTTCTTTTGAAGATTTCAAGACTTTGTTCTTCGCTTAATTCTACGAAGGAGGAATGGACATGTCTATGTCATCACTCATCGAAGTAAAACAGAAGGAGAAAGAAAATGTTCGTACTTTTATTGAACGTTTTCGTCAGGCTACTTTGCAGATGCCTCCCGGAGTTCCTGATTCTGCCTTGGTAGACATTTGCAGGAAGAACCTTCTCCCACTGATCTCAGTATTCATGGGACCATATAAGTTCCATGATTGGCCCTCGTTTATCATGTCAGCGATAGCCGCTGAAGACAACAGTCGGAAGGCTCGTGACAACGGAATCATGATCTCTACCTCTGATCGAGGGAAGCGGTCATCCTCCAATAATGACCATACTCGTAGTTCTAAAGGAAAGGAAGCTCTAGCCATCAACACGTCCAGGCAAAATACTCCAATGACTACACAGACGAAACCTGGGACTTCCAGTCCTATAGAAGAATATTCTTTTGACGACGACGATATTCTGAGCATATTCGATTGTCTAGCCAAAAGTGGCAAGCTTACTCTCCCCGAGGTAAAGCGTCCAAATAAAGTCGGCAGTACAAATAATCCTAAGTACTGCATTTTCCACAGGTATATACATCACCCCACAAAGATATGCTATGTACTAAAAAGGAAAATCCAGGAGTTGATCGACGCCAAGGCCATCACTCTGCGTAACAACGAGAAGACGGTCACTGCAAACATGATCTCGCTCTAATTTGGCAATATGCTCCCTCAAGAAGTCCCGAATGGTGTGGTACCTATTCCACTGGCAATAATGAACATTGTTAATCTCTCTCCTACCAGGGGTCAAAATCATGACTTAGTGCCCCTAACTACCAAGCGTGGAGAGATTATGTGGGTCCACCCTGATCTGGTGTCAGAAATTGAGTAAAAGACTAAAGCTGCTAAAGCTAAGTCTAAAAAGAACTCAAGAGATAAACCGTGCCATATGGTTGGAATATTCTCGGCATCGGAGGAAGAGGCTTTAGCAACCGGAACCCGGTCAGGGAAAGCCTACCTTAAAGACTATGGAGGTAGCCATGAGGAAGCAACGGCAGACACTTCGCCTGCTAAACATCTAGAACCTGAACCTGTTATGCCAAAGGCAGGTCCTTTTAAACCAACTTTGCTGGACAAAGGCAAACATTGCAAGTGCCTAAAACAAACAGATGTCAGCATTTGCAAACAAGACGACGAGTATCCAGTAAACTTCTCCTCTTCTTCAGGCAGGAGGACTTCATCAGACGAAGGGTCAAGGAGTTCCCTAAAAATGTCCGTCTACATTGAAGATGACTCTTCTTCCTTGGCCATTGGAAGTCCATTCGAAGTATAGCCAGAATCCTTTACATCTAAGTTCAAGTATGGCCTGTTCGGCGGACATTTCTTACCCTGTTTCGAGAAACTTTCAGAGGCCATTCTTGAAGATGATGTTCTGAACAGAAATTCTTCGTATTAGAGAAGTGATATTTCAGAATTCTATGTGACTCCTCGTCCCAAAAATAGCATAACAATTGGATTTTTAAGACAATTTAATGCTGAAGAGTTTTTACGCATATTCCTCTATGCGTAAAAGTTGGAGCGTGACGGGAAGCATATTTGTCAGAATCAGCGTAAAAAATTACTTAAGCATGCTGAAGCTGCGTATTATCAGACTTTCTCACAGCAATATGGCAAATCAAAGAGGCGTAAAAGAAGACAAGTTTATTAATTATTATTACATATAATGGAAATCCATTTTACAAAGGATTTTTTATTAATATTCAAGATCATGATGGGAATCTATCACGCTAGGTTCTCGTATGACGGAGATCTTCATTTCTTCTTCTACGGCACTTCATTGGCCTCTTCGGCCGATGAACAAGAAAATGGTAAATGGCGGAAGGATACAGAACTGAGCCTGTATAAAGCTCCCTCCATAAGCCATGGCGGCCATGCCTAGAATTATGTTAGGGATTCAGACCCAACACAATACTGGAAGACACGGCCAAGTTGCCCACCTGGGTCCAGCTTCATGATAGGGGAAAATACAGCTAGCAAGCTGTGTGGTCTAATGCGACCCTTCCTCTCTCTTTGACGAATCGTCATATAAAATTGTTGATTATCTCGAGCAAAGGAAGCTATGATATCCTTCCATGATCCATCGTTGCAGAGGATATTTGCTTGAAGATGCCTCTTTTTATGGCTCCTTACATGCTAGAAGAGCATGATCTTCTTCTTCCTCAGGTCAGTCCAATGAATATCAGCAGCCATCTTCGTGGTGAAGAAAGTATGGAAGAACAGGTTCACTCACTTGCCTTTATATAGGCAGAAGAGAACATACCAAATCCCAACAACTTCCTAAATATCTCCGAAATATTAGCCTCGCAGAATGAGTCAAATTTGACCGTTTCATGCTTCATTCAAAGTATTTCAAATTACGAGAAATTTGAAAACTTTGAAGGGGGTCTTGTAGAAGCATGAAATACGCTGGGAATTATACGCGTAAAACCCCTAACATACATGAAATCCACGTAAAACAGAGCTTCAACGTTGTGTGTCATAAAATATGGCTTCAGAACAGCCCGCGTAAAGCAACACTTCTAGGCTGTTTTGGCGTAAAAGGTTGATACACCTCCCTCCAGCGTAAAATATGTTTGCTTTTAATGCGGCATAAAGTTGTACGAGAAACTCTTCGTATTCCTCGAATGAATCTGTCAGACAGAACAGTGAACCTGACTCCTGACAAAAGTACTACATGACGATCGAGAGGACGGCTGTAATGATGATTCTACATAGAGGCCCAGGCTGTCGTTTAGTGACATATCCTTGATACAAGTCATTTTTACGCATTCAAAGAATATGCTGCCTATTTTACACAGGCAGAGATAAGTTTTTACACTCGAGATGAGACAAAATCAGACGCCACGTCAAAAGCTGTCTCTCGTACAAAGCTCGAGACATATCTCTGCATTTAATGCACGAGATGGGGGCAGATCTCTGCATTTAATGCACGAGATTTTATTCTATTTTTAATGACTGGGAGAGCTAAAACTGTGACTAATACGCTCACATCACCATCCTTGCATGTTATGCTAACCAGGCTATTTTCAACTATAGGAGTACGTCGTATGCTATCTTCTCGAAATACGCCATCTCAGGCTATATTTGCAAAGGTACGTGATAAGGCTATTTAGCCTAGAATACGCTCAAGACCTCAGTCAGGAAGGATAATTGGCTAGTTTTATGCTGGTTATCTATTATTCATGCAGTATCAAGCTTTACGCAGAATTTGGCTTTTATGCCAACAAGACAGTTATTTGGCTTTTACGCCAACAAGACAGCTATTTGGCTTTTACGCCAACAAGACAGTTATTTGGCTTTTATGCCAACCATCTTTACGCGAGGGGCAGTTACCTACGTGGCTTGTATGCCGTGATCTTCGAGGAGCGGTTATACGCGTTACCTCATAATGGTACACGAGTCATACGCGAATTCAGGAGATCATTCAAACGTAGGTAGCAGTTATTACAACCGACGCGTAAAGGGTGCAACTCTCTTCACAGTTTGGTTTCTACGCCGACTGGACAGTTATTGTGACTGATATCTATAAATAGAGACCTCCGGTCACAGGAGATAAATGTCGAAAGAAAGGATCAAGATCAGAGGGGATAGAAAGAGGAGTAGAGAGCACAGACAGAGAGTGTCGATTGACAACTTCGACAACGAGAATTCAATCCCACTTGCAACCTTTGAAGCTTCTTCTTCTTCTACAGCACTTCTTCCTCATCGTGTGGTCCAAGGGACAAAGTGATCGACCGCAAATCAGACTCCTATAGCAATTTTTTCCCAGAATCATTTTTTGTTGTTGTACTTAACATCCTCGTATAGGATTAATTGTACTCTTTTTTCTTGTTTGTAAACAAAGAAAGGGTTTCGTATAAATTTAGTTTCATTCTTTTGTTTATCATCAAACACAACGACGAAGACGAAGGTGACGATGAAGAGCAGTGGTCCTGGTGGCGGGGGCTGGTGGTATGGGGTGGTCGAGAAGGAGGAGGCAGGGGGTGCTACTGGTGGAGGGAGCTCTGGTTGAAGCAGGAGGGGAATTGGCCGAAGTTAATGGTGGTGGAGTAGTTGCAGTCGACGTTGAGGGAAGGGGCTCGGCCGAGGTGGAGGCGTTCAGGCGAGCGGCGGGGATGGAGGAGCAGGAAGGTCAGGACAGTGGCAGCGGGGTGCTCGCCGGGATGATATCGACCGGAGTAGGGAGGTGAATGGGGGAGATGGTCGGTGCACAACGGTGGTTGCAGTGGGAACTCAGCTCGATGGAGGAACGGGCTTGCCGGGTGATGTTGGAGGGAGGCCGGTGGGGAGCTCGAGCGGTTCAGGAGGACAAGGCCGGAGCTTGGCCGGAGCTTGGAAGCTGGCCGGAGAAGAGGGCTCGGGTAAAGGAGTTGAAGAAGAAGAAGAAGAGAAGAAGAGAAAAAGAGAAGAAGAAGAAGAAGAGAAAGGAAAGAAATCCTATGTTGGAAGAATGAGGGAGGAGAGAGAAATGGGTGTTTCCCAAGGTGTGGGGATTAGGGCCTGCTTGGGAAGGGTGCATTGAAGAGACATTTTATAGTAGAGGGTGAGTGAGAATGTGTGGTGATGATGAGCCCCATTTTGAATGGGTGGCTCAGATTTAACATGAGGAAATTACTCATACAAGGAGAGGGGTTGGGTTGGCTAGTCAAATAGTTAGGGCTTCTCCATTTGGTTTGAACCAATGGGGTGTTGACAACTAATACAACATTTGCAAATAAGTCCCCTTAAATTTGGGTATTTGCATAGACACATAAAATAATAAAAAATTGGTGGACGATTTGGTGTTTGGTGTTTTGTAGGGTGAGGGGGTGTTGTGTGTTGTGTATGGGCTTAATGAATATGGTATTTGGATTAAATTGGGTTAAAATAGGATTAGTCAAAGTTGGTATCCCCAATTTAATTAGAAACAAATGTAAGTGGTGTTCTAAAATTAATTCAAGGTACATGGGACTAAAATTAGGTTAGAACACAAGTATCATTAGTGAAGAACACTCAGAACAGAATATTACCCTAATTTGGGTTGCTTAAAATGGATCGAGATTGTGTCTCCAATTTCGATTGGAACGCACAACAATACAAAGTTGGATTTTATTTAGAATTAAAATAAATGTCCGCGACGAATATTGTGCGACTAAAATGAAGCACAAGGGAGTATAATTATAAGTCACACAAAGATCAAAATAACAGTCTGGCATGTCTAAGACAAGGTTATGGAATTTGTTGGAAGGCAAAGGCTAGGGTAGTGCTCTAAATGTCGAAGCAACGGTAAGGCGCAACAATCAATTAAAATCATGGTAATTAATTATAATCAAATATTATACAATCATTTATACATTAATTATGAAAAGACGAAAATACCCCTAATATGAAATATGGGGGTGATAAGTCTACCCTCCTTAAAAGAATTTCGCCCTCGAAATTTAAGATCCTCAATAGTTGTATTTATTTACTATTTTATTGTACCATCAAAATTAAATTCATCAAACCATATAATCCTGAAGCAAACCTATATTGTTATTTCACCAACTTTCATAATTCTATAGATATCATATTTTTGATAAATTCTCAAATTTAAAAAATTAAATTCCAGTCGTATCATAATCTCCTCAAAAATTTGATGTTAATAATTAAATACTCAAAAATTTAATATCCTATCCTCTAATTTTAAATCCAATCAACGCACATTTATAAAATTTAAAATCTCATCCAAAAGTTTGTATTCAAACACTAAACCATTAATCATCTTACTCCTCAAGTTTTGAGTAAATCACTAAATACAAAATTTACTATCCAATCCTTTAATTGAAATCCAGTCAATGCATATTTATAAAATTTAGGAAATCTCATCCGAAAAGTTTGTATTCAAACACTAACTCATTAAACATCTTACTCCTCAAATTTAATCCAATTGATGCATGTTTATAAAATTTAAATCCTCATCCCAAAAATTTGAATTCAAACTTTTAATCCATTAGTGATCTTAATCCTCGATTTCCTTTTTTTTCACACAATAATCAAATAATATAATACTCATAAAATCTTCAAATATAACATTCGAAATATAAGTTCGTAACTTAAAGTCCAATAAATATAATGATAATCTTCTTAATTTCCTTGAAATTTAATGATAATTTCAATCATATCTCAATCTTCATAAAATCAATGATTCATCAATTCTGCGATATTAATTCTCACTCTTTATTTAAATTAATATTTTATCCTCGAAATTTAAGGCTCCTTGTCTCTCTTTGTCAAATCATAACCTTTTCATTAATTCTTTCACTATGGTCAACTCTCCATAATCAAAGTCTAAGAGAATCCTACAAATAGTCATACAACATACAATACAACACACAATCTAGATAAAATATGCAATCTAGATAAAATATGCATGGTTATGGTCTCTTTTGTCATGGTATTGCAGTCTCTGTCGGGGTATACTACCAGCTATATTCTAGCAAGAGAATCATTGATACATGCTACGGTACTAAGGGATCAAGCAATCAATCAAACAAACGAGAAAGGAACAGAAGGAAAGAACATAATACAATCTTCTAACCCATTACTTGGACATCTACAACCTCTATCATACACTTAACTCTGGCATATTTATTCACAAATTCCTATCCCTATACACTGTTACCCATATCAACTAATCACTAGTCCACAAGATATCCATGGATACATCCATATTACACACACATGTCTATTTATACCAAAATCTGATACCAAGGACCTATTAACATAATCATCGGTCAAATGATGCATCTAAAGTTCGATACCCCTATCCTTTGGTACCACTGTTTGCACTACTAGCACACCCACTGCTAGCTCTTTTACCTGCTAAAATTGTTTATACTATTTGTTCTTTCACTCAAGGGCACACTAAGTGCAACACACCATACTAAGTACTACTCATTCTAATACAACTCTAGATGGACACCCAAGTCTATTTGCAGTGCCATCTCAGTCATTCTCAAGCCAATAGATCCTTACACATGCACATCTTCTATTCTTATACATTTTTTACCCATCATAAAATTTTATCCTCAAAATAAAATCATCAAAATTTAACTTCTCGAACGATTTAAAATAAAATGCATATACTTTCCTCAAAAGTCAAATATTTAAATATCGAAATAAAATTTTAGTCACTTCCAAAAATCTTTATAGTTTTGACTATGTTTATTGAATCAAATTTTGAATCCTCGAACATTTTAATAACATAAAATCTCAACTCAAAATTCTTAAAAATTTCAATTCATTTCCACTCTTCAAATTATAAAATTTAAATCCACATCTATCTAAGTATACATATAAATACTCACAGTCTCTAACATTCAAGGTACACATAAAATACATTAATTGTCTACACCCCTCAAATGTGTATTGAAATTTGCACTGCCCGGATTACTTGCACTATAACTCCCAATAATCAAAGTTATCGTCACATGTATTTTCTCCAATGATTTTCTATCTATATTAATTGATACACCAATCTAATTATCATCACACGAAGTACTTACTGTTATTAGCACCTTGATCCACTAATCCTCGATATAGAAACATTAGCACTATTGATATGGTAACACTAGCTTCATCATTAGATCATCTCATCACTTATTAGAACTCACGATCATTCGCACTAGTTATAACTTATATAATACACATGTTTTACTTTGGTCTCATAGGCGGCATATAGTTCCATATCTCGATTGATGTATACGTATCTTCTCTTAAATCTTTTACATACTGTTATACTAGTCTGTGATACACTTCATACCTTACATAATCCATCTTGATATTTCTCAACCCATGACACACCATTGAAATTTTTTAATACTCATGCTTCCACTTTCATGAACTTTCATTTTTTGATACTTATCACCCATTGTGCATCCTGCACATACCTTCTAGGCACTCTTTCACCTAATGATTCCAATACATCACTTGTCTCAATATCAGGTGGTACATTCATTATTAGTCATATATCGGTACACTCAGATCAAATCATATATCAACGTCCTTCTTTTATCTGTAACACAAGTCTCACTACTTAGTACAATGTATTCTTATTCTCTCACACTCTCTTATATACTAATAGGTATCCTCCTACTATGGCACACTCATAAATTCTCTTTATGCATATATATTTATTTACTCTTGATACACCCAAGTATTAACCATCAAATTGAATATCATGCTCCATTAATTTTTAATACAATTCCTCGATACTTAATTATTTGCATAGATCATCCAATTACATAAATTCATGACTATCCAGGACGGGTATGCTGACTCTGATACTAACTCTTGGAACAATCACTGATACTCTTTTCTCCTTCTATCTATAGTGCCAATACTAACTATAACACACCTATCATAGAACTATTGCTACAAGGTACTATGCTATGGGTTAACTCTAGATTAATGCCTACTGCTCACATGTCCAACCAAGAAATACTTACAAACTAACAAGTCACACTCAGTCAACACTAATACAAGATGCAGACATAATTGCAAGTCACTAATTATCATACTAACAAGGATCCTCAAGAAAAGAAGCTCAAAAAGGAACTGGATTAAGGACTGAAGGTATTTCTACTGCTAGTAAAGAAAAGAAACGATGGAACAAAGTCCTGTAATAATGAAATATATAAGTATCGAGATGAGACTTTAAGAACCATTTTAAGATACAACCTGATAATCATACACGTTTATCAGAAATTATGACACTCAGAATCCTCGCCACGCCAGTAAGCATAAATGCGATAAACGACAGGTTTCGTAATAAGGTATGCAACTCTATAATCATGTCATCTAAAATCCTCGCCACGCCAACCGGTATGGCTGCGAGAGACTCTAAATTTCATAACTTAAGTATGTACATCCAAGTCAGGTTCTTACGTATCTGCACGACAGCTAATGTGGCTGCGATAAACTCTAGGCTCCATAACCAAAGTAGACGTTTTACCTTTCTCACTGTCCTCATCAACATATGTCATCAGATGATACCGTAAATTTTAGCCCATAAAATTCATCTCGATATGAAATCAACTCAACAATGATACCAAGTATTAAATTACCGATCAACAAGAATCAAATTCAATAACAACAAGTAAGAACGGATGGGAACAAGTAGAAAAGATTTAAATTAGAAATTACAATAAGATTCTCAAAGGTCGTCCCAGGAATCTCTCAAATAACTTGTGATTGAGTATCCTATCTCATCATAATATCCTATGTCCTGTATCCTATCGTAGGCACGCAGTAGTATAACTAAGACGTCGTACTACTACGATATCGTACAACTTGCGAAGTCTGACCTGCATTGGCCACCACTAAAAATGTGTCATGACCCGCACCCGGTATAGGGGCACGAGAGCGTGGGTACGTCCAGCCTACGCCGCAGCATCGGCGGTAGAACGTTGTCTAGGTCATGATACTATCTAATTAATCTCACAGGAATATCCAACTCCATAAGGAGACACAAATATCATAATATAATATGGAATATACTCAATCACATAAGCTAAAACACGATGAGATATCGAAGCAAGCAATAAAATACAAGACAAGACCAAACAACAATAAATAGTCTAACCTGCAATCAATAACATCCGGTCTCCAAGTATGTCGGAAACAAGTCCTTTATGTCACAGTCTGGAAAAAATATCCAGTCAGGATTGGAACGAAATACTCCTCTAACAGCAATTCCACATATATTGACAAAATCTATAGCACAGTGTAAAGAAATACAAGACAGATATGAAAACTGGCAATGAGAAATACTGGAATAAGGGAATGCTGGAATAAAGAAATACTGGAATAAAGAAATACTGGAGCATGTCATCATCAATGTACATCTAGTAGTGAAATAGAAATACAAGTACACGCAAGAACAATGAACTGGTATATATGTGAATGCTAGAATCATGACTAGAACTTAAGGAATGCTATATCAAAATACTAGAGAAACATGTCAGGAATCATCTAACTAAGTATGTGAAACATCATCATATCATGTGATCGGCTTGGGACTGATAAGACTTATTACATTGGTTAGTGATCATCCTTGAGGTCAGGCTAACCATCCGGATAGCTATGATGCGAGTAATAGTCAGGCTAACCGCATGTAATAGCAATGAGGCATGTAATGGTAAGGCTGCACCGACGTGAGGTGTGGGTGAGCTATGATGCTTGTAAAGTTGGGTATGATCACATAAGCTACTAATATTTTCCCGTTTTCTCCCAGCTAGCACGATAAATTCCAATTATGAATCCTCGTGATAGGTCTCAATGATGCCAACTCGTATAAATAATAGTGTCAGAGTCATGTACGTTATACAACAAGAGTTATAGAGATAATCAACATAATGGAAACAGTCAGAGAATGTACTCGCCTGTGGTCCTGCTGCTGGCAATAACAATGTCCAATTTCTGAGGTCTTGTCTAAACAATCCAACAATCCTACAGACATCATATAATACAATATTGAATCAGACATTACTCTAACACACATTTATAAATACACTGAACTCAGGACTACGCTAGGTATGACTCTGGTCAACTAAGGTCAAGAGTGCGTCAGATTGTACGGTGTCGTGTCTGAAATTGTTGTGCAAGACAGACAGTCAATGATATGGTCTTGCCAGTATGTCAGTGTACATATAGCAGTCTGCTAACATGCTACGTTGTCACACTTGGGTCATCTAGTAGATAGATACATAAAACATATTGTACATATTATTAATTAGTAATAACATTAATACTCATAATATATATATATATATATATATACACTAATCACATACATATACAATATATACGTATACCAATTAATTACATATATAATATATGTATATACACTAATGAATTTATACTATGTATATATATTAAACATACCAATCAATTGTATTCGTATTAAACGTATCCTAGGGAATACGTCTACAATACATATACATAAGTATATATATATACTAATTTGAGAAATATACTAGATATATACATGTATATATATATATGTACCAAAATATATTTAACATATATTAGGGAATACATATACCATACATATATACTAATTATGTATTAAGCACATATTGAATACACATACTAATGGACAATATATGCATACGCGTACGTATGCGTACACAAATAAAGAAATGCTCCTCACCTTGGCTTTGGCATGCACGTGCACGAGCGCGGCGATGACGATGATGACGACGAAGGTGACGACGACGACGAAGACGAAGGTGACGATGAAGAGCGGTGGTCCTGGTGGTGGGGGCTGGTGGTATGAGGTGGTCGAGAAGGAGGAGGCAGGGGGTGGTACTGGTGGAGGGAGCTCGGGTTGCAGCAGGAGGGGAGTTGTCCGGAGTTAATGGTGGTGGAGTGGTTGCAGTCGACGTTGAGTGGAGGGGCTCGGCCGAGGTGGAGGCGTTCAGGCGATATCAACCGGAGTAGGGAGGTGAATGGGGGAGATGGTCATTGCATTGCGGTGGTTGTAGTGGGAACTCAGCTCGATGGAGGAACGGGCTCGCCGGGTGATACTGAAGGGAGGCCGGTGGGGAGCTCGAGCGGTTCAGGGGGAGAAGGACGGAGCTTGGCCGGAGCTTGGAAGCTGGCCGGAGAAGAGGGCTCGGGTGAAGGAGTTGAAAAAGAAGAAGAAGAAGAAGAGAAGTAGAAGAGAAAAAGATAAGAAGAAGAAGAGAAAGGGAAGAAATCCTACGTTGGGAGAAGGAGGGAGGAGAGAGAAATGGGGGTTTCCCAAGGTGTGGGGATTAGGGCCTGCTTGGGAAGGGTGCATTGAAGAGACATTTTATTGGAGAGGGTGAGTGGGAATGTGTGGTGATGATGAGCCCCATTTTGAATGGGTGGCTCAGATTTAACATGAGGAAATTACTCATACAAGGAGAGGGGTTGGGTTGACTAGTCAAATAATTAGGGCTTCTCTATTTGGTTTGAACCAATGGGGTATTGACACATAATGCAATATTTACAAATACGCTCCCTTAAATTTGGGTATTTGCACAGACACATCAAAGAATGAAAAATTGGTGGGGGGGTTTGGTGTTTGGTGTTTTATAGGGTGAGGGGTGTTGTGTGTTGTGTATGGGCTTAATGAATAGGGTATTTGTATTAAATTGGGTTAAAATAGGATTAGTCAAAGTTGGTATCCCCAATTTAATTAGAAATAAATGTAAGTGGTATTCTAAAATTAATTCAAGGTTCATGGGACTAAAATTAGATTGGGACAGAAGTATCATTAGTGAAGAAGACTCAGAACAGAATATTACCCTAATTTGGGTTGCTCAAAATGGATCGTGATTGTGTCTCCAATTTTGATTGGAACGCACAACGATACAAAGTTGAATTTTATTTAGAATTAAAATAAACGTCCGCGACAAATATTGTGCGACTAAAATGAAGCACAAGAGAGCATAATTATAAGTCACACAAAGATCAAAATAACAGTTTGGCACATCTAGGACAAGGTTGTGGAATTTGTTGGAAGGCAAAGGCTAGGATAGCGCTCCAAATGTCTAAGCAACGGTAAGGCGCAACAATCAATTAAAATTATAATAATTAATTATAATCAAATATTATACAATCATTTATACATTAATTATGAAAAGGTAAAAATACCCCTAATCTGAAATATGGGGATGATACTGCCCAAGTTCTATGGCTTGCTCAAGCAATAATATAAAGTCGGTCACACAAGTTCTTTCACTCGGCACATGGTCGTCTGCCTAATTATTAGGTTATCTCACAAGGTCATAGGTACAAGTTCAGGCACATTATTCATCGTGCAAATTTGTCGCACGATGCTCTCCCCAATTCCTAAGGTCAAACCATTATTCATTTACGTAGGATATTCTACCCAAGCTCGTTTCACTCAAATTTCTAAACATCAAGCACATATCATCCTAATCATATTAACACATTTGCTTGTACATGGTTCGAGTCCATTCAGTAAAATCAATGATATATCCAAGTCGTATGACAAGCTTAGTGATTTCTATAGTCTACCTCCTTCAAACATGTTTGATAGAACCCACATATCCATTCTAAGTCTAGACCACCAAGCCATGATTCAATTCTAAATCTTTGATCTCAATCATTACTCTAAGTCATCCAACAAGATTCATGTATCCGATCACAAAACCATCAAGCGTGACTTACTCCAGGTTCTAGGCTAACTCATCCTTGAAATACTTCTGATTCACTTGCATTCCTAAATTTGTCTTATCATGTCGAACCATAAGTCAAGATGATCCATCAGTTGTCACGCTTCGGTCTCCCACAGGTTTGATCATCCTTGATGGACGTGAGATCACCATGCCAACGCTCCCGCTAGATAATCGTCCAAATCCAGGCGTGACGCATGTACGAGCATAGAGTTACATTCACACAAGACAAGAACGTTGAACATTATGGTTATCTTTGAAATGATCGAGATACCTTATTATTTCACTTTGCTCTATCCAAGATATATATAAAGTCCATCAAGTCATGTCCATTCATGCCGTAATTATAATTTATCTAGCAAAATCATCCAACTTCTATGTTATCGTTTGATAAATTCGTAGTCTACTTCTGGCATTCCTCAAACAACTAAGTTCAAATATTTAAGCCAAAGTCTATCCACTTTTGATATGTTCCATTCATCAAGTTTATTAGGAATAATCATTGAACATGTTACCTTGAGTTCGAATATCCCCGTCGGGCGTAAAATTACCATGTCGGCTCTCCCGTAGGATAATCATTCTCGATAGTTATCTTTTTGATCTAGATTCAAGATCGTTCTTCCAAACTTTAGGTTAAATCCTTTATCGCTTACACTTTCATCGAACCACAATATTCATTCACGGGCTAACTTCTATTCGAGCGATATCCTACTCAGGTTTTAATCCATTTGATTCAATTTGAAATCACTCGTACAATCCTCCAAGTTTCCAATAAGTTTTCTTGACCAAGATATCGAATTCATTACCTTGAATTCCTATTTGATATAAGCCCTATCACTTGTTCAATACCTTCTCAATCGTTCAAACCAACTATCGCACGGGACCTATAAATTCGTTTGAATATTTCCAAAATGATCCATACACTACTCAGGAATTGAGTCATCCAATTAAATCCATAATTGTGTTCACATCTATCGCTAGCATATTCACCAAGTCGTTCCTTAGAATTTCCGCATGATTCCTAAGCAACGCCTGATAAATTTTACTTTCATATATATTCCTGTTGATAGTCATCCAAGTAAACCATATTAGATTTATATCTGCCGATACGAAATACCGTCCGAGCTATTTCTCAAAATCCAAGAATGATCTATATATTCGCCTTAGTGATAATCATATAATATTTTTATCGGTTGCCATTCTAAGTGTGACTTATCCTTATTGGAATGATATCCCAATCTAGCTTGCAATCTTGTTAGCACCAAAAGGGTCTTGGCGTGCGGTACTCACACAACTTAACCGAAAAGCTATGTGCATAGCTAATCGCCCGAACAATATTTTATCTCGTACACTAACCAGTTGGAAATTATGTATAGGTATTTGGGTTTACACATAACTTGCAAATTCTAGCATGAGTCTATTCCCATAAAGTCTAACACTGGTCGAAATAAGGGTCTTTACATAACTATCCAATTCAAGAAATCATATCAATCACATGCAACTTTTGAAATTATTTAGACTCATTGTATGGAATATCCTATCGGGTCAACGAGAGAGAGAGTGTATACACATAACCCACGAATGAGCTTTCAAAATTGAGAAAATTGATATAAAATCCAAAGGCGTAAAGCCATGCTCTTATACCAATATATCATGCCCCGATCTCCCGCAAGTGATCGGCCATCCCCGCTAGATGCAAATTACCGTGCAAGTGCTCTCGCGTGACGATCTTTCCCATCTGGACATGATGCTGCACGAGCGTAAGCTGCGTCCATGCAAGGCCATAATTCGAACAAGCGGTAAAATATCTAAGCCACAGAGTCACATAGATAGTCTGAATGCAGCAAAAAAGAAACGAACAGACGATTGGTAACAAGTACACAGAGTCGTCAATATCAGAAGCATTACGTAACATAATTATAAAAGTAAAATAAGCTCTTTATTGATATTGAACAAGTGTTACAAGCGATGCTAGGCCAAGATTATAACTCCCTCAAGCCCTATCTCTTTTGAAATGATAAAAGTGTGGCAAGTGGATACAATTTATGGAATGATACATAGACAATATTCAACATTATGTCATATATATGTGCTTCAGTTCCGGACGCAACGTTCCAAGGCTCCAGAGCGAACTCCAAGCCTTAGCTCGCGTAAAGGGATTTTCGTATCGAACGAGGTTCTCTCACACCCTGCAAGCAATCTTGAGGGTTATTAGTACATGAATGCACTGGTGGGAAGGCTTCTCGCACGCTCAAAAAATCCAAATATTTTATATAGGTTCCATGCACCATCTATTAAGTTATCTTTCTAGTCTTGCCTTAGGATCAGTTTTATGGCATAATAAAAAGCCTAACTCATGTGGCAGTACACCATGCGATATAAGAGTAACACAGAGAGACTTATCAACTTACCATTTGTCCTTCCCTATCCAAGGAAAACTAATTTAAACCAAGCACGGGTATATATAATAAAATTCAGGGGCAATCACATAAGCAAACACAATTTTCTTGGGAGAGGTACTTTTTCAGGTGTACGGGTTACACAGATTATCCAGAAGTGTTGTAGAAGATGTTGAATTATTCAATTATGTATTAGTGTATTATACTCATATTCGTTCAGGTAATTCAGATTCAATTATATGATGCAATGACTCGCACGCGAATTGCCGCTAAGTGAGGATAACTTGTCTATATGAACATAAGTGGCTGGCATAGCCATAAAGGATGAGTTATAGTCATGAATGCGGATGGTGTGCCACATAAATTACATGAGGCACTGCACGCCATCCAGTCCTGTATATAAGACTATCAATCTTAGAGCGAGAATGGAGCAGCGTGAGGTGCACACACCATCCTGCTTGTACATTTAAAAGATTTTTGCATGAGTTCCATCATGATTGAATCGGCCTCGGTGCCTCAAAGACCGTCCGTGGAACGAGATTTTAATAATCTACCTTGTTACCAAGTTGTCCGCGACATGCAAGTCTTGGGTCTTCCAGATTCACAATAGGATATGATAATCCTTGATTCTTGTTCTGAACGAGCATTGCTCCCCGAGCTGTGTGTCTCGCTTTACTTGACATGATTCTCGTTCAGAGTTTAACTTGACTTGATGCATTCCCTGGTTCGAGAACTACCTTGGTGACCTAACGGTCCCGAATACCTGCAGGTTCATATTGCACAAAAGGACTATTTGATAGTCTTCTGTCTAACTAGATGCATGCACAATACGGATAGTGTTACTTGATTCTGTGGCATAAATTCATGTGGCAAGCATTAAAATGAGGCAAACAAGTACAAGTTATAATTTAAGCAGGCAAGAATGCATTTATATTTAAAATATAAGCATTTACGTTAGCATGGTCTATGGTGTAGTACGAGGAGTAAAACTGTACAGGGAAATATCGAGCGACACAAAATATAGGGCATGTAGTGTAAATAAGTGAAACAGTGAATTATGAAGAGTTCATAATGATCTACTCGAGGCGTAGCGGGCTCTACTTGCACGAAGCAAAGGTAGCATGCAAGAGTCCAATTTTAAGCCAAGTTTTATTTCCATGTTCTAACACAAACAATACAAGATGGGATTATTTCCTTAGCTAGGTGCGTTATATTTTTTATTAGCTTTCAAGGGGTGATTCACCTAGAGACTAGCATGTATCGTCCATATTTTAAGTGTGCTGGCTAAGAAAAGACAGGTTCATCGTAGCTACCAACCTTAGCGATGATTCGCCTCGGTCGAGCGATACTCCGAGCGAGCCTTTGAAAGTCTAAGTCTGAACTCCTGAAGGGCCAAATCTGGAATCCTTTGCCTCAAACGAATCTTCTTACTATGCAAAGAGGGTTGGGTCATTACACTTGCGCCATTTGAATCGGCTGTCCGCTTGAACGGAATGGGTCGTTACACTGAGTGTACTTATTATGGAAAGATTGGACATACACGGTAGGTTTGCAGAAAAGGCTTGAAGTGTGCCTCTATTATGGAGATCCAGTTCACCAGTTGAGGGAGTGTCTAGTATGTCATAACCCAGTACTGGAATACGGAGACAGACATGGCCAGCTCCCCCATACAAGGTATAGAACATCGTACGTTGGTCATGGCTATAACTAGACAAGGTGGTGCACACTACAAGCAAGTCACTTAGGGTCACATATAAAATCTAATATCTCAATCAGTCAAATAAGAACAGTAAACATAGAATATATATGACAAGGAAGTAAGGCATCCCAAATGCCCTGCCACAACATTCAAGTAACCAGCTGTGCAAAAATGAGAAGGCTGGCAGAGTAACAAGAGTACATGACCATGATCAGCTGCACTCTGATTAATTACAATCATGTAGGAAACTAGATATAAAGATTCACGGCTAACAAGTGTCGGTGGCTAAATGCCCCAAATGAGTAAAATATAAAATAATGAGCCGGGAAGAAGTGGCCCACTCGTTTCCATCAGTGGCCATCCGCCTGGTGCGTGCCATTGTTCAGGGAAAGTACACTTGATCCTCGGGTGCTGGCTCTAAACCTGGCCATGTAAAACCAGTTAGGTTAGACCCCAAATAGCAAGTACCACAAATGAAGCATGAATGCAGGAATAAAACCAGGTTATGAAATAGATACATATATATATATATATATATATATATATATATATAGTCCTGTCTCATAGTTTCGGTTAATAGCTTATCGTGACACAACAATCTAACCCTATAACCAAACAAGGACAAGGGTTAAACCATCGTACCATGATAGTCCATGTCCCTAGAATATTTGACAGCAGATACAACACAAACACACTTAGTTATAAAATCGACAAATCAATTGTTCGACTTACTAGGTGGAGTCTGGTTTTTCCTAGAGATATTATACATATAGGAATCCTCAGATCGAACCAGGTACTAGCAGGGTTAGCCGAGCTATAAATTATCGCATAGCATATAGTAGTATGCACCGGTCCCTCGTAAAGCTACCATGCTAAGATCGCATAGAACACATAGTATCATATAGTATTCAGATATTTGCATCCACTAATGAGAATTTAAACAATATCCATAGGGACTAGTCTGCACACCCCAATTCAGATAACTGGAGATGGCTAGTTAGGCACGATCTCAAGATTCCATTCTCTCCCAATGCTCTACAAGTTTAGTTGCCTAGTTAACCCTAATGTTAACTAGAATCTCTTGGCGTGGTCACATGGTATTCCCCTTATATGACGTACCGTAGTACATCCACGCTAGATACGAATCCACTTTGTCACTTGATAGTTCAATTTGGATTCACCCCAGAGTGATGCAACAATCAACAGATCCTAGCCACGCTTGGTCATTGACTAACCCTTATGTCCATGCTGAAGATTGATTCATATCACAAGTCTCGTAGCGCATAGGTACACCATATTACAAATATGTAATATAATCGCGTAGGAACACTTAGCGCGTAGGAACACATAGCACGTAGTAAGTGTATCAGCACGGATACAAGTGGTCGGGTCATGACGCAAAGATGGGTCTAATAATTTTGTGGTCATCAAAGTCACATATACTACTAATAGAGTTCAAAGGAACATTCAGCCAAAACTAGTCTAATAAAATATGTACAAGGGGTCGCATGCGCACAGAAGGATCAAGGCCGCATGAGAAGTCTGGCCGCATAGAGTCATGCCGCATAGAGCCAGGGCTAGGTCTGCTCCTCGGGATAAGTGATGAGCTGCGAGAAATAATTAAAGTGTCACTGATATGACATAAAGTGTGATGTGACATAAAGTGTGTCAGGAAGAAGAGACAAAACCATAAAAAGTTATGCCACTGTTTCAGAGTCATGCATCTAAGGATGGTGGCCGCATACCCTGCTTGCCGCATAAGTATTGGTATCGCATGGGATTCGATGTCGCATGGAGTATTTTGGACTTCAGCAAAATTCTTATTCGTTCAGCGACTAAAAACAAGAAGTCTTTTCAGAACACATGTGTTTTAGTCAGTCATGCGTCAAAGAAATGGACATATGCCGGTATACGACAAAGAGTTCAGGCCGCATAGCATCTTCATAACGCACAACCATCTCTGCCGTATATGGTGTTGGCCGCATAAGATTTTATCTTTCCAAACAGCATATTCAGCCATGACAAAATCTCCAAAACTGAAAATTTATTTTCTTCATAAAAACTACGTTTTAACTATGAATTGATTAAACCAAAAGCCAAAACGCTCGAAATAAAGTGCTCCATCCATCCCAAAACCACCAAAAACTCAAACCTACCAAAAAATCAAGGAATCCATAAAATCCTAAGTTATAAAAGTAGATCTACACAAATTTATCTATCAAAACCGAAAACCCCAAGTACTAAAAGTGTTTAGAATTATCATAAGCATATAATAGAGTAATAAAATTCAAGAAAAAATAAGAATAAAAAATTAAGAGATTTCTCCATGTGGTGAAAGGTGTACTTGGCTAGAAATAAAAGAAAGAGGCAAAATAAAGAATGAGGGAAAAGAGAGAAACAAGTTAGCTTATATAGCTAGAATTTGAGGTTTAGACCATGGGTTCAAATTCATGAATAAACAAATCCACAAATAAACCATGAACCATGATAAACCAAAGAATGGGTCTGGTCTCCATGCATGCAACCTATTGATCATGTGAGCAAGAAATTGTCTAAGCAAAAATAAATCAAGCAAGAAATAAATATATCCCAAAATACGTATTTCGGAATCGGGGAGTGACATCTCTACCCACCTTAGAAAAATTTCGTCCTCAGAATCCAAACCCAAGGCTAACTAGAGAAATCAGAACAAGCACTACGCTATCTACAAGGTCTTGCAATCAAATTCAAGCATATAAAGAAACAATATCACATAGCATGGATAAACGAATCACGAGATTCGAGATACGAAGGCATAAGAATGAATATATCTTCCAAGTCGAATATACGCGGATACCGAGACCGAATATCATCCTCGCGCTTCCACGTCGACTCTCCCAAAGGGTGATGACCCCAAGAAACTCGGACAAGATGAATAGTCCAATTCTTGAGCACCTTCTCCCTTCGGCCTAAAATGCATACGAGCTACTCCTCGTAAGACAAGTCAGTACCAACGACTAGCTCGGAATGGTCGAGAATATGAATCAGATTCGAGACACACCTACGCAACTGAGATACATAAAATACATCGTACACCTCACGTAGCGAAGGAGGAAGGGCAAGATGATAAGAAACATCGCCTACCCACTGTAGAATATCAAACAGACCGATGCATCACGGACTATGCTTCCGACGAATCTTGATCTAATGATTCTACGGGTTGGAAAATTCTGTAAGAATACGTTGTCACCGACTTAAAACTCTAATGGCCTACGATACAAATCTGCCTAATACTGATTCCTAACTTGCGCAACCCAAAGTCGCTCTCTGATATGCTTGACAACTTCTACTGTCTGCGTGATCATTTCAGGACCTAACATCTTCCGCTCTCCAATGTCATCCCATGCCAATGGTCTTTGAAGGGTGCCATCTGGATGCTGGCCTGATAACTTTTGTTGTACGAGAACTCGATGAGATGTAGGTGATCTTCCTAAGACCCACCAAAGTCCAAATTACAAGCTTGCAACATATCCTCCAATATCTGGATGGTCCTCTCTGATTGCCCGTCTGTCTGAGGGTGATAAGCGGTACTAAATCCCAACTTAGTGCCCAAACTCTGGTGCACACTCTTCTAAAAATTTGAAGTGGACCGAGTGTCTCGATCTGATATGATACTCACTGGGACGCCATGATGTCTTACTATCTGTCGTATGTACATCCCCGCTAACTGCTCTGTGGATTGCCCTACTCGAAAGAAAAGAAAGTGAGCTACTTTTGTTAGACGATCTACTATTACCCAAATTGTATCACGATCAATCAGGGATCTAGATAAACCAGTCACAAAGTCCTTCGTGATATGTTCCCATTTTTACCCCAAAATAGGAAGCGGATGCAATAATCCTGTTGGTCTCTGCTGGTCGGCCTTCACTTACTGACATACCAAACATCGAGAAATGAATCGTGCTATCTCCCTATTCATCCCATTCCACCAGAAATATTGTTTGATATCTTTATACATCTTGGTACCTCCTGGAAAAATTAAATACTAAAAACTGTGCACCTCGGTCATTACTTCTTGCCGAATATCTCCACTTGGTACATAGAGACGGTTTCTGAACCTAAGAGTTCCATCTTCTTGAATAGTCAACTCTTTCCTGATACCATATTCATATTTTACCCGAATCTTCTGAACTTTTGGATCCCCTACCTGAGCTACCATAATCCTCTCTATAATGGTAGATTGTACATGTAAACTAGCCAATACTCTGACATCTTGTGGAAGTACTATCTCAATTCCTAATTCTCAAAGATCTTCTAAGATATGTCGCTGTGATATCAACATAAATGTACTACCTCTCCTGTTAAGAGCATCTGCTACCATATTTGCCTTGCCTGGATGGTACTGAAGTTCCACATCATAGTCCTTTATCAATTCTAGCCATCTCCTCTGCCTCATATTTAAGTCCTTCTGGTTGAATACATATTTTAAGCTCTTATGAACTGTAAATATTTTCACCCGATCACCATATAAGTAATGACTCCATACCTTAAGTGCAAATACTATTGCTGCCAACTCCAAAGCGTGAGTCGAATAATTTTTCTCGTGATCACGAAGCTGTCATGATGCATAAGATATCACTTTTCTGTGTTGCATTAATACACACTGAAGTCCTTTGCCTGACGCATCGCAATATACCGTGAACCCTCTAGAACCTACTGGAAGTGTGAGAATCTGAGTTAAAATTAATCTCTTCTTCAATTCTTCAAATGATGTCTGGTACTCTGCTGACTAGTCGAACTTAGCCTCCTTGTGCGTTAATCGAGTCAACGGTGCCAAAATTTTTGTAAAGTCTGCTACGAACCTTTTGTAGTATCCTGCCAATCCAAAAAAATTATGCACATCAGCAACTGTCATAGGAACTTGCCAACTCTCTACGGCCTCAACCTTCTTCGGATGTACTGTGACTCCTGCTCCAGAGATGATATGATCTAAGAATGACACATGATCTAACCAAAACTCATACTTGTTTAGCTTGCGTATAACTGATGTTCTTTTAGAATCTGTAAGACCTTATGAAGATACCCCTCATGTTCCACTTTGCTACTGGAATAAACAAGAATGTCGTCTATGAAAACCACTATGAACTAATCTAGGTATGGCATAAAAATATAGTTCATCAAATCCATAAATATTGCTGGAGCATTAGTCAGTCTGAATGGCATAACTAAGAATTTGTAATACGTATATCATGACCTAAATATTGTCTTGGGTATGTCTTGCTCCTGAACTCTTACTTGATGATACCCTGATCGAAGATCGATCTTGGAGAAAACATTGGCTTTACTCAGCTGATCAAACAAATCATCAATCCTTGGTAATGGATACTTGTTCTTCACTGTTACAGCGTTCAATTGTCTGTAGTCGATACATAACCATGATGACCCATCATTCTTCTTCACTAGAACCACTGGCGCTCCCTAAGGTGATCCAATGGCTTGAATAAACTTTTTTACTTTAGTTTATCTATATGTTGGTACAATATATCTAGCTCTGATGGTGCCATTTGGTAATCTTTATAAGATATTGGCCCAGCCCTAGGGATCAATTCTATATAAAACTCAACGTCTTTTACTGGGGGTAACCCTGGTGGTTCTTCCGGGAAGATGTCTAAGAACTCCTTAACTATCTCAGGGAGTTGTTCTTCTACTAACGCTATCTTTGCGATCCTCTCTTCATGTTGGTCTTCCACAGATATGTCGAAGGTTAAACCTTTCGTGCCTGAGATACTAAATAATATCTTATCCTTATGGTAATCTATCATAGCATGACTGTCTCTCAGCCAGTCCATGCCTAAGATAACGTCGAAGTTACCCATAAAAAACTTGATCAATCATGCTGGTAGTGAACGCCCTGCACACTATAACCGAATACGCTATACATATTCTACTAACTCCTACGAGCCCATTACTAGTGAGTATATTCAACCTCTTTGGCAATGCCTTGAACTCCACTCCAATATGTGTCACGAATCATGCATATACAAATAAATGAGATATGCCTGAATCAAATAGTGCTACAGCAGGAAAGGATATGACATAAATATTACCTGCCACCATGTCGCCCGATGCTAAAGCCTCATCCAAGGATAAGGTTAATGCCTGCCCTTGGCCTTGCTGTGCTCCTCGTTGCTGTCTCCCTTGGTGATGCTATTGTGGCCTCTATTGGCCCTGCTGCTGGTTCTGCTGCTGGTACATCTTAGCTTGCGTTAGTAATGGATACTGAGCTAATAGCCTTACTACTATTGCTGGCCCTCTCTGCTTGACTGCCCCTGGTGCTGGCAGTACTGGTAACCGTTGGACTGGCCCTCCTGGCCTCTACATCATCGGACAATTGGCAATCCGGTAATTTGAACTGCCATACCACATACACAACCCATTTTTTGTCCTACATACATCTCTAGTATGGCCTCCTTTTCTATAGTAAGTGCAACCTACCGGTGCTCCTGGCGCTCTTGTCTCGGCTATTGTCGAGCCGGTACTGTCACCATCAAAATTGCTACCCTCCTCGGCACTTAATTATCGATACGAACGCCAGGTGATGGTACTGACGTCTGAGGTACTCCTCCACCTCCTCCTTCACTCTGAGCATGAGAGCTTTTCTGGCCTCCTGTCCTTGACGATAACCTTTGCATAGTAAGCTCGTGCCTCCGAGCTGCTATCAGTACTTCTTCATAAGTCTGGTAGTCGTGGCCCTTTACCAATTATAAAATCTCCAGATAAAGTCCTTGCTAGAACCTCATTGCTCTATCCGACTCTACAGCCACCATAGTTTGAGCAAATCTACTCAGTCTGTAAAACTCGGCTGCATATCCATCCACTGTTGTACCGGCCTGCTTAAGACCGATAAATCTCTGTTGGAGCTCTTACTGTGCTACGACTCCAAAATATTTAGCCCTGAATCGAGCCCTGAAACTATACCAAGAGATAGGATGCCTCAAGACAACCTCTATTGACGCCTACCAGTCACGGGCTAGTTCTTGAAGCTGCAATCGAACTTGATCAACTTGTTCATCAGTCGGAACCCTTGGGGCTGGTTGCTCGATATGTCCCACTCCTGGTTCCACTGTGCCAGCTTGTTCAACTTTTGGCTCTATTCAAATTTGACTTTGAACAGGTATACTCCTTATCGTTGTTGCCCAAGGGAACCCTGTCTTTCCATGCCTGCTGCTCCAGCGACTGCAGAAACCCTAAAGAAAATGATAAGAACCATCAAGAATAGGTCAGGAAGAATCAAGTAGGAAAGCAGTTTAACAGTTCAAGCGGTGGTATCGAGGAAGATGAAGCAAGGTATCAAGGGGGACAAATCATGATTGAGATTCCTATGACCATAACACCCCACAAGTCTAAAAACACAGACCTGCATGGGCCACCACTAAAACTTTGTCACACCCCAGCACCGGAATACAAAGACGGACATGGCCAGCTCCCCCTTACAAGGTATAGAATATCGTACGATGGTCACGGCTGTAACTAGACAAGGGGGTACATACTACAAGCAAGTCACTAAGGGTCACGTAGAATATCTAATGTCTTAATCAGTCAAATAAGAACAGTAAACATAGAACATATATGACAAGAAAGTAAGGCATCCTAAACGCCCTGCCACAACATTCAAGAAACTAGCTGTGCAAAAATGAGAAGGATGGCAGAGTAACAAGAGTATCTGACCATGCTCAGCTGTAGTCTGATTAATTACAATCATGTAGGGAACTAGATATCTAGATTCAGGGCTAACAAGCATCGGTGGCTAAACGTCCAAAATGAGTAAAATATGAAATAATGAGCAGAGAAGAAGAGGTCCACAAATTTTCCTCATTGGCCATCCGCCTGGTACGTGCGATTGTTCAGGAGAAAGTATGCTTGATCCTTGGGTGCTGGCTCTAAACCAGGCCATGCAAAACCAGTAGGGTTAGACCCCAAATAGCAAGTACCACAAAGGAAGCACAGATACAGGAATAAAACTAGGTTATGCAATAGACACACACACACACACACACACACACACACACACACACACACACACACATATATATAGTCATATCGCATAGTTTTGGTTCATAGCCTATCGTGACAGAATAATCCAACCCTACAACCAAACAAGGACAATGGTTAAACCATCGCACCATGATAGTCCATGTCCCTAGACTATTTGATAGCAAATATAACACAAACAAACTTAGTTATAAAATCGGCCAATCACTTATATGACTTACTAGGTGGACTATAGCTTATCCCAGAGATATTATGCATATAGGAATCCTCAGATGGAACCAGGTATTAGCAGGGTTAGCTGAGCCACAAATTGCTGCATAACACATAGTAGTATGCACGGTCCCTCGTAAGGCCACCGTGCTAAGATCTCATAGAACACATAGTATCATATAGTATTTGAATATTGTCATATACTAATGAGGATTTAAACAATATCCATGGGGACTAGCCTGCACACCCCAATTCAGATGACTGGAGGTGGCTATTTAGGCACGATCTCGAGATTTTATTCTATCCCAATGCTCTACAAGTTTAGTTGCCTAGTTAAACCTAATGTTAACTGGAATCTCATGGCGTGGTCACATGGTATTCCCCTAATATGACATACCATAGTACGGCTACGCTAGATACAAATCTACTTTGTCACTTGATAGTTCAATTTGGATTCACCCTAGTGTGATGCAACAATCAACAGATCCTAGCCACGCTTGGTCATTGACTAACCCTTATGTCCATGCTGAATATTGAGTTATATCATATGTCACGTAGCGCATAGGTACACCACAGTACAAACATGTAATATAATCGCGTAGGAATACTTAGCACGTAGGAACACATAGCACGTAGTAAGTGTATCATCACGGATACAAGTGGTCGGGTCATGACGCATAGATGGGCCTAATACTTTTGTGGTCATCAAAGTCACATATACCACTCATAAAGTCCAAAGGAACATTCAACCAAAACTAGTCTAATAAAACGTGTACAAGGGGTCGCATGCGCAGAAGGATCAAGGCTGTATGAGAAGTCATATCGCATGACAATCCTGGCTGCATAGAGTTATGCCGCATATAGTCATGCCGCATAGAGTCATGCCGCTTAGAGATAGGGCTAGGTCTGCTCTTCAGGATAAGTGATGAGGCAACAAGAAATAATTAAAGTATCAGTGTTGTGACATAAAGTATGATGTGACATAAAATGTATCAGGAAGAAAAGACAAAACCATGAAAAGATATGCCACAGTTTCTCAGTCATGCGTCCAAGGATGGTAGCTGCATACCTTGCTTAACGCATAAGTGTCAATGTCGCATGGGATTTGATACTGTATGGAGTATTTTGGACTTTAGCAAAATTCGTATTAGTTCAGCGACTAAAATCAAGAAGCCCTTTCAGAACACATGTGTATTAGTCAGTCATGGGTCAAAGAGATGGATACATGCTGATATACGATAAAGATTTCAGGCCGCATAGCATCTTTATGTCACATAGCCCTCTCTGCCGCATATGGTGCTGGTCGTATGAGATTTTTATCGTTCTAAATAGCAGATTCAGCCAAGACAAAAATTTTAAAACCAAAAATTTGTTTTCTTCATAAAAACTACGTTTTAACTCTTAATTGAGTGAATCAAAAGCCAAAATGGTCGAAATGAAGTTCTCTATCCATCCCAAAAACTATTTTTTAAAAATAATATGTTTTAGTATATCAAAATCACCAAAACTTAAGAAACCCATAAAACCCTAAGTTATAAAAGTAGATCTACTCAAATCCACCCATCAAAAATAAAAACTCCAAGTACTAAAAGTGTTTACAATCATCATAAGCACATAATAGACTAATAAAATGCAATGAAAAGCAAGAATCAAAATTAAGAGATTTCTCCATGTGGTGCAAGGTGTACTTGCCTAGAAATAAAAGAAAGAGGAAAAATAAAGAATGAGGAAAAAGAGAGAAACAAGTTAGCTTATATAGCTAGGGTTTGAGGTTTGGACGATGGATTCAAATTCATGAATAAACCAACCCACAAATAAACCATGAACCATTCTGAACCAAAGAATAGGTCTAGTCTCCATGCTTATAACCTATTGATTATGTCATGACCCGCACCCGGTGTAGGGGCACGAATAGTGAACAAAGTACATCCTACGCCGCAACATCGACGGTAAAACATTATTTGGGTAAACTATATATCTAGCAATCAAGATATAATAATGCCACCAATAAAATATAAATACTCAATCACAGATATATAAGATGGAACAATCGCACGAATAAAATATAAAGAATTGAAGAGTCAAATACAACTCACAAGATAAAATAATATCCAATGAGTCATCTAAAGAAATACTAATAACAAATGCTAGAGACAAATCCAGTACAAATAAATCTATCTACTGAGCTACGAATACTGGGTCATCTGTCTCAACCGAGATGAGACCCTCCTGAGCAAAAGTTTCTGTCCCTAAGCCAACTACGTCCTGAGGTCCGTAGTGAGTGGGATACCACTCCTTAGTGTCATCTGGGAAAAATATATCCAGTCAAGAAAGGAGCAAAGTACATCTCTAACAGTAGTTCCAATAAATAATATAAACTATGTAACAGTAAATAGAGCAAATATACAATATGCAATATACATGTACAAGAGATATGCACAATAGGAATACTGAAAATAAATACAAGAATGAGCATCATAAAAATAAGCCAAAAATACTAATACTAAGTGAGTGAGTACCAGCTTCAACATATGATCGGCTTGGAAACTTGCACAAGGATTATGGTCTGGTTAATCATATGTGTGGTGTATGATTAACACTATTCAAGGAACAAGACATGCACAAGAAGGGTATGATCACATATCTACACTAACACTCCCCGTCCCGACTGGTATAGTGGATCCAACCATGGTACTTTATGACATAGGATTCACTGGATAGGTAGCTAGTCTCCCCAAGAATCTATGTCTGTATATGTACAAAAAGAACAACGAATAAGGCTTGCACAAGATACACCATAAATACCAAGGAATAACATCTCATGACGAGATCCAGATATACCAATCCGTGTAACCATCGTGTCAAAAAATCAAGGATATCTACCCTAAATATAAGAAACATAGGGGATATCATAAATGATAAACTATCAAAGAATATACTTATTTAGAATCAGGTGAACAGTATCAAATGTAGTGTCCCGTTCTCCCGGTGCGGAGAGCGCGACTAAGAAATACAAGACGATATCGTTCGATCGGGATAGATTGAAACAAGAACTCGTTCTCGTTATGGATTTATTTCTTCGGAATCAATTCCCATATTCAGTGGACCATGCCCCCAGGATCGACTTAGCGACAGAGTCAGGAGGGACCTCTCCGCTGCTATCTTTTATTGCCTTGAATTTCGATGTCGCTTGTTGCTTTCGTGCTTTGAGTTGGTTTTGGGATTTGCTTGTTTTCTTGAACGGTTTTGATGAGTTTCATTATTTTTGTTCATTGAACTGCACTTAAATTTCTAGATTGGAAAGAGTAGAAGAAGTATTGATCGAGCTGTTCGTGATGCAGGTGAACGAGCAGTAGGCGGCTTGCGAACGGAGTCGTGAAGCGCCTCTTTCCTTCTCCCTTCCAACCATCTAAGTGAGTGGCTACCATCCCGATTAGCTAGCCCTGCTTCCAAGTCTTCACATCAAAAACTCTTGCATTCTTGTTGCCCCGATCAGACGATACCAAGTAATAATAAAAGATACCAAGATAAAAGAGAATAGACTCGGATAATACTGCTTGTCAGTCAAACTTATGAATGGTTACTTACTTGCATGCTTGTTCATTTGGAATATTTACCATATGCATAAATACAAGTTAGAATGTATGCTCTTCTTTAAATTATGCTATGAAAAGAGCTTATCCTGAATGAAATATACTGAACCAAGAGGATATGCAACTGAATCATGAAACACTGCTTGTCTTGTACTCGTGTTGCCTCAACTGCATGAACTGTTAACTAAATAAACATATTGTTCGATCACGGACAACTTGTGCACAAGGCCATAGGTTCCTGCGGACGGTCGCTGGGGCACTGGCACCGATCCGATCCGGACGGAAATTTACGATAGTCTCTCGAGCGGGTGGAATGGCATGCTTCGCCTCGAGTTCTTAGCGTTGCATATCACTCTCACCCAAGACTATAACCCGTCTATTATGGCATCACGCCAGTAATTCTCGTGTATATTTAAACCTGTTGCAAACTAACTTGCGTCTTCGTGGCAGGGAAGGCATGGTAAGTATTGTGCCGGTGATTCAGACGGGCAGGTAAAATCTACCGAATGGTGGCAAGTTCATTTCAGTATTATACATATATACTGTTGCTAGTAAATGAACTAAGTCAAGATAGAAACCCACAATAACATGCATGCTTCATTACACAACGTGTTGATTGGTATAGTTCGGTTAGCTCACCTTTACCAGTATAATTCGACATGCTGACCCTCATTGAAACAGGTTCTCCGTACCAAGGCGAACCGAGCGAGGAGCCGAAGTCGTCTTCCCGAATCCAGTCCAGCTGTAGGCGCATCCTAATCGCGCCGTATTTTTGAAGTACTTGAAGAAAGGAGCTTGTAACTTTATATACAATGCAGCTACGTGGCAAAGTCGTCCTCCAACCCGGAGGTCTATATCATTTTAAAGTTTAGTAAAGGGATGTAATGTACAGGACTGCTATCTCATTTTGAGTCAATATTTTTGTAAGCCCGTGCGACAAATTAGCTGACTCGTTCAGAAGTTTGTAATAGATGTTCATTATCAATAAAGAGAACTTTTCCATGTTTCAAATATGTGTTTCAATTTATCTGCGTACTCTGAATATGTGCTCGTTATGCAAAACATTAAAGCCTTGTGCGGGCGCAACCCCAGGCCCGCACGGCGGTCACGGTTCGGGGATGCCCCAACGATTCCACGGAATTGGGTCATGACATCAAAGATGTTCAGAACGGTGCCTTGGAGACCTAAATATGAAATATTAAATCAATACAAGATTTTGGAATAAAAATAAGTTAAACTAGTCAAATTCTAGGTCATAAAGCCATTTCTAAGTCAAAACAGTCAAACTAGGTCAACTCTAGGTCAAACTAGTCAAACTTGGTCAAATTAGCTATTTCTATGTGGTATGAGTCTATCTCTAGGATATTGGGTCCATACACTATGTAACTAGGCTATACTAGCTATGTTAGGATACTAGAGTATTGACACTATACTGTATCATGTAAATTATTAGATATGAAAATACAATAATATATATATATATATACAAGATGAAAAAATATATAGTATCCCTAGCAAAACTAATTGCCAAGTGGATATCTTGGCTTTGAACCAATATTGTATCACACCACCTACACACCCCTCTTGATACACAAACCCAATTCCTATACTAATTAATATAGTATCAATATCTATACATATATAAATTATACAATACTATATACCATAACTTAACACCAATATATAACTAATACCTTAGTACTAACAATTACCTTAGTATTTTAATAGCTTAATACCCTCAACGACAATATCATATATCTTAATAATTACCTAGCAACTTAGACCAAAACCTTAACTAGATCAACTAGCTATATTGAGTATACTAGCTAATACCTTACTATATAAAACTTAACTTAACTATAAACTAATAGTTATCCTACCTTTCCCTAATACTTAACTCCTATACTCTTGGTATCATACACAAAAGTTGATACTCAACCTTACTACACTTGATTACATATTATATTAGTACTCCCCCACATTCCTCATCTCTTGGACACCCCTCCTATTGAGTATTGCAACTGTTACTATATACTGCTTACTGCTGCTTCTGACTACTGCTGCTACATTCTTATTGTTGCTGCTGCTTTCTATTGCTTTTGCTGCTTTCTATTGCTGCTGCTGCTTCTTATTGCTACTTACTGCAGCTGCTGCTTCTGCTTCTTGCTTTCCTGACACCTCCCCATAGCACACATACACACACCTATACACATACACTCACTTATATATATATATATATATATATATATATATATATATATATATATATATATATATATAACAACTATAAATACAATACTCTAATAGTGATAACCAAGGTAAATTGAATTATAATCCAAAGTATCAAACACGTGGAGTGCACCGCACCCGTATCACACTCAATCTATGATACACTTGCGATAAGGCTCCCCCACACCACCAAATGTATCCCAAAGGACACGAGCAAGTCTAGAATCATAATTAGAAGCAACGCGAAGTGTAGCTACTCATCTATGTGCCCATGTCAAAATATGACATGCTCAAACCCTCGTGTCGGAAGAAAACTCTCAAATCAACCTGTATCGCCAAATTGTCATGATACGGCCTATACGTATCCAATTGTGGACATGATACTAGTCACACACAACCAAACACATGTCAATTTGGTCGAATTGACCTATTGACAAACACAAGATGTGCCAATCTTGGAATTCTCCCAAAATTGACATAAAATATCACATAACTTTCTTCATAGGCCTTCTATGAACCTAATTCCACTTTCTATGGGTAGCCTTAGTATATGGGAGATTTACTAATTATTAAATTATAGATTTAGAGTTTAATTAAAATGAAAAAACTGAATTGTACCTATTGGGAGATGGATTACCAATATAATTCTCCAAATGAGTGTCAAGAGCCTTCAACTTGTGCTTCTTCTCCTTCTTGTAGATCCTTGCCTCCTTCTTGTTCCAATAGCCTCCAATGGTGAGTAGAGAAGGAATTAGGAAGGAATTTGGATAGGGATTTGTGTAGGAATGAAGGAATTTAAAAAAAAATTCTAGATCTAGAATTGTAATAAATGAATGAAGAGAGAAAGAGAGTCTCTCTCCTCCCCCTTGCTATGGCCGGCCTAGCCCCTACTCTAAGTCACTATAAAAAGTTCACAATACCCCTTGGAGCTTGTCATGAAAAAATTAATTAAGAAAGAAAGGTTCTAATCCAATTAGTTTAACTAATAAAATCCTCCTCCTAACGAATGGGCTAACTATTGGGCTTGTTTGTTGGGCTCAATCTAACTAGAATTAAATGTTGGTCCATGAGTCTAGTCTAATCTAGTTATGTCCACTAACACAAGTCCAAAATCAAATCTAACAACTAATAATAATTAAATAATACAATAAATAAATATGCAACAAGCACATAAATTAATTAATTATAAAATAACAAAAATACTCTTTCCTTGAAAATGTGGTAGTGACAGATCATGCGAGCAAGAAATACTCTAGGCATAAATAAATACAAGCAAGAAATAAATATATCCTAAAATATGTATTTTAGGATCGGGGAGTGATATTCTAGTGGCTCCAGTTCAAACAGGCTTGGGAGCAGCACCAGCACAAAGAGCGCCAGCGAGGCCACCTGCGGGACAGCAGAGGGGACCTCCTTTACCGACTTAGCAGCAGCATTTCGTCCAGTACCAGCAGTAGAGAGGTGCACCATGAGGGTGAGCTTTTGCTATGACAGTTGAGGAGGAGGAGCTAGTCGGAGATGTGATATCAGGTTCAGTTCTCCTTGATTCTATTCCAGCTTATGCTTTATTTGATTCCGGTGCTTCCCATTATTTTGTATCTGTGTCTTTTGCTCTTAAGGATTGATTTGAGTCTGAACCTTTGGCCAGGACTTTCAAGATCACGACTGGGGATGACCTTTTCCTGGTCAATCGTATTTTTAATGATCGAAGAGTTATACTAGGAGGCCGGGAGTTGAGCGCGTGCTTACTCGTAATGCCACTTTCGAGCTATGATATTGTACTCGTGATGGATTGGTTGAGTAGGCACCATGCTAATATAGATTGTTGTGGAGGCAGAGTTTTTTTTGACCTCCAGGAGATCCAGCATTTAAGATTGCCAGAGTAGCAGCGGAGCAGAGCGAGGATGCTATTTGTGGAGCCATGGTGGAAGAGAAGGAGTTATCACATCCGTTTATAGCAAGGTTCATAAATATTTTTCTGGAGGAGTTACCGAGTTTGCGGCCAGTCTGAGATATTGAGTTCTCTATAGATTTGGTACCAAGCGCAGAGCCGATATCTCAGTACGTCTGTAGAGTTAACAACAATAAACTGGTAGAGTTAAAGAAGCAGGTGGATGAGTTATAGGACAAAGGCTTCATTTGATCCAGTTCATCACCATGGGGTGCTCCAGTATTATTTGTTCCAAAGAAGGACAGATCGGTACGCATGTGTATCAACTATAGGGCTCTGAACAATCTCACCATCAAGAACAAATACCCGATGTCGAGGATTGATTATCTTTTTGATCAGTTGAGCAGAGCGAAGGTATTTTCGAAGATATATTTGATGTCAAGCTACCACAAGGTGAAAGTGAAGAAGGAGGATATTTCGAAGACAGCTTTTCGGACTAGGTATGGCCAGTTTTAGTTCATGGTGATGCCATTTGGGTTGACCAATGGCCCGGCGGTATTCATGAATCTGATGAACAAGATATTCTACCAGTATCTTAATAAGTTTATGGTGGTATTTATTGATAATATTCTGGTGTATTTGAAGATCCCGGAGAAGCATGAGGAGCACCTGAGGATAATTTTGGAAACTCTCATGTAGAGAAGATTTATGGCAAGATTTTGAAGTATGAGTTCTTCCTTGACAAGGTTGAATTTTATGATCATGTAATTACAGGTGACGGAATCTCAGTGGACCCGAAGAAGATTTTAGCAGTGGAGTCATGGGCTACTTCGAATTCAGTGGCATAAATTAGGAGTTTTCTAGGTAGCAGGTTATTATCGGACGTTTGTACATGACTTGTCCAGGATTGCAGAGCCGAGGACTAGGCTGACCAGGAAGGATGTGGAGTTTTTCTAGACATAGGAGACTCTTTTGGTAGTTGTGTTGTCTCTCAGAATTGATATTTACACAAAATTGATACTTACACAGAGCTGATACATACATAGAACAGATTTGATACTTACACTGATCTCTTCTTATTATGATAAATCTCCTTATGTCCCAAGACCAGATACATACACTTCAAGGACAGATACATGCACCTATCTTATCAAGATAAATTCTCTTTTCTTTTAAGAACAGTTACTTACACTAATCTCTACTTATCGTGATAAACCTCCTTTGGTACAAATTCTTCATTGAAATTTCTATGGATAAATTTGAGAGAATATTCGATGACCTACTATGACGTGGTAGATACGTACTTTAGCTATTTATTTGAGTCATGGAAACTGCGAGTTATTGCAGCCAAATACGCATTAGTGTGACATGAACTCAGTTAAAGTGATTTCAGGTATGTATATGTTTTCAGATGTTATTGAGACTATGTCCTAAATGCATCATATTTGGTCTCTTACACCATTGAAAAGTTATGTTCGAAATATTTTGATTTGTTTGACTTCGCCCTTAGTTAGTCAAGGAAAAATAGATTGTACTATTATTTTATAATTCCATATTAGCTATCCTCATCACTTTCAAATATTTTTCCTTTCTATTCAAGGTAGCTTAACATTTTTCTCCTTCCATGACTATTTAGATCCACTTACCAATCGTGCCATTCCTAAAATTTTAAGGACAAAATTTTCTAAGACGGATAGATTTGTAACTCCTCTATTTCAAAATCGGGTAATAAATAAAAAATTCATAATAATTTTTCCTTAATAAATTTTTTTCTAAAAGAAATTAGATTTAAAAATAATTAAATGAGCAAAGAGGGTTGATGAGGGCCTTTTAGTAATTACCTAAACTAGGCTAGATATTTTTCAATTATACATGTGTCTATTAAGACTTCTAGAAGGGTCCCTCTAACCAAGCTAACCACATTCTAACAACTTTCCTAACAACTCTAACTAATTAAGGATTAAAACACATGCTTTAATTAACTCTGCAAATAAATAAAATTGTTTTACAAAGAAACCAACTCATTTGTTCCATTCCAAAATATATTTAAACACTCAGTTTCCCTGCCAAATTTTCTCCCCACTTCTTCCAATTCCTTCGTCCTCCCATCACTCCACACCAAGAAACGGTTAAAAAACCCTAACCATCGTCGAGCTCCGGCCATGGCCGGATCTCAAGCTCGTTGACCAGGAGGCTTAAGTCTTCTTCACATCGGTTGATCTCCTCTTGCCGGCGATCCTCTGCTTCGCTGGTGATCCACTCTACCGAGCAAGGGCAGGCACTCACCAATCGGAGCTCCGTCAAAGGAGAAGTATTCTCGAGCCGTTGCTCTGCCTCTGCAGCCTTCGTTAAGCACTCAACTTCACCAGGCGTTGGTCGTTTTCTTCGGTGTTGGTCGGAGTTCCAACGAGCTCGAGCAACTACAGTGACTTTTTCTTTCTTCTTCGTCGAGCCTTCCTTTCTCCCTCAAAACTCTGTTCATTAAGGATCAATTCGTTATTTAGAACTCCTTGCTCATGATACGGGCATCAGGTGATCGAGAAAAGTTTGCAGAGGGACGACAATAAAGTTTTGGTCATTCTTGACAGTGCGACGTTGGGCAAGGTTCAGTCCGAAGAACCTTCTCTCGTTCCAGACCGTATTCGACTGACCGTCTCCTCGATATAGTATATATAGTTTATGTTAGCTTTGCTTGAGCAAAAGCTTAACTTCCTTCTTTCCTTTAGTCCCACATCGGATGGGCCAACCCATTCTTGTATGTATATATTAGTTCCTCTTCATTGCTTTCTTAAAGATGTTGGGTGGGGAACCCCTTGGGCCACACACGCGCGCCGCCGCCGCCCGACCCGGTTCAGTTCGGCGCGCGTAACGGGTGCGGGTACATGCCCACACCTGCAGGCGCTGAATGACGATCCAATTTACTCTTCTGGTTCGGGCTGGGATCCAAATATCTTTTTTCTGTTCTTTATTTTTTGATCCTATTTAGCGCATTCAAATTTTGAACGTTGAGGCTATATGTTCAGGTTCATTGAACCTAGTGACAGCTCATTTGACAGCTTTCCTCTACGTTTCTTTCCTTTTGAAATTGTTTCTTAATGACCTGTTTGTGAGCCTTTATTGTCATGTCCCGTGGGTGTGTCTCGGGACTGCCTATATACTCTGGTCTCTTCCTTCTTCTTTCTTTACAGAAAACTCTCATACGTGAAACCTCTCTCTCTCTCTTCTCTCAAACCATTTTGTTCTCTGAATCATTGCTCTGGGCAGAGCTAAGTTCGGTCTCTCTCTCCGAGTTGTGTGCAACGAAGAGAACCCGGTAGTCAGGGAGTTTTACCACTAAGAGCTTCCGAGAAACGTCTGCACAGAGACGTCGGATCAACTCTTAGGGCAGTGCTTCGTGCACGACTTCCCCGGAGGTCGGTAATAATTTTTGTTTTTGTTTCTTTCTTCTCTTATAAATCTCTGGAAAATAATATTTATTTATATTATAAGTATTTTCAGTTACAATCTAAGAGTTGATGCGATTTCCTGTTAGGTATAATAATTGTTAATCGTAGAATAACAAGTTCATAGTTTTTTAATTTGGTTATCTGCAATTAAATTATTTCTACCAATAAAATTATTTCTACTGTAGCAATAGAATAACAAGTTCATAGTTGCTTATTTTGCTTGTCTGCAATAAAAAAAAATTCTAGCAATAAAATTATTTCTACTGTAGCAATAGAATAACAAGTTCATAGTTGCTTATTTTTCTTATCTGCAATAAAAAAAAATATTTCTAGAAATAAAATTATTTCTACTATAGCTTAGTTGCTTAATCTGGTTGTTTGCAACTATATTGTTCACAGTTGTTTAAAGACACTATAACAATTTTGTGACTAGCAAATAATTAAATAACTTTAGTTGTTTAAAGATTTTAAGATTGATTAGCAAAATTACTTGAACTATTTTCTAAATCATTGGACATTGTTATTGAGTAAATACATATCTTTCAGTTTCAGTTTTTTCTCAATAGCAATCATGACTGGCAAGGATGAGACTTTCACTGCTAAACCTGTTAAGTTCAACGGGACCTACTTTAAGAGATGGCAGAGTCAAATAAAGTTTTGGCTCACAACTTTAGGGCTGATCTCAGCCATTGATGGTTTCACACCCATCACAAATGATTCTGATGACATCGAGTCTGACGTAGGAGTGTCCAAATCCACCAGCTCCTCTAAATCCAAAACACCTAAGAAAATAGACTACCACTGCTTCCATAGAATTCTAAGCGCTTTGTCTGAATTATTATATGACATATTCTTTGAATATAAGAGTGCTAAAGAACTTTGGGAAGCTTTGCAAGATGAATATAACTGTGATGATGTTGGAATCTAAAGATTCAATTCATCCTCATTCAACAGATACTTTATGGTAGATAATAAATCCATGAATGACCAAATACATGAATTCCAAGAATATCTTAGGCATATTCAAGCCAAAGGTACTTTCTTTTCTACTGAGTATAAAATAGCCTGTTTGGTAGACAAGCTCCCTCCTTCTTGGTCTGATGTTAAGAAAGATCTTATTCATACACAAGGTGACCTTACCTTTGCTCAAGTACTAAAGAAAATTAGAACAGAAGAACAAATTAGGCTAAGGTCTAACCCTAAGTCTGAGTCTAAAGCTAAGGTAAACCTTGTAGAATCCCAAGGCAAACCCAAGCCTCATCATCACCACAAACCCAAAAGGAACCTCTTCAAGAAGAAGCAGAACCCTCAGCCTCACCACCAAAACTATCACCACTATAAACCAAAAAACTTCGGTCAGACTCAAGATCAGAAGAGATTTTATTTTGTGTGTGGTAAAACAAACCATATAGCCACCAACTGTTTCCATAGGAAGAAGGAAGCTGTCCAGACTTCTTACAAAAGGAAACGCCTAGCCAAACCAGAAGCAAACATGCTTCTCAGCGGCCCTTCTAGTTCCTCCAGGTCTGTAAGCTATCAACCCTTTGTCAATATTTCCTACCATTCTAACGATTGGTGGTTGGATTCTGGAGCTAATGTTCATATTTCCTTTGATTGCTCCTGTTTTTCAAACTATCAGGAATTAAGTGGAGGAGGTGTAACTCTAGGAGATGGCTCAGCGGCACAGATTATAGGAAGAGGAAGAATAGATCTAAAGATGACATCGGGAAAAACTTTGACTCTTCATGATGTGTTACATGTGCCATCTATCAGAAAAAATTTAGTTAGTGGGTCTCTTCTTGTAGCTTTAGGGTACAAGATTGTTATGGAAGCAAATAAAGTAGTATTTTCTAAGAATAATATTTTTATTAGAAAAGGATTTGTAAGAGATAGTCTTTTATTCTGAGTACCGTAAATAAAATTTTAGATCCTTCTTTTGTTGTTTCCAATATAGAATCTTCAAATGTGTGGCACAGTAGACTAGGTCATGTGAATATAGGTTCCCTATGAAGGATGATGAACTTAGATCTTATTCCTAAAACTCTAATAGATGATAAACACAAGTGTGAGATCTGTGTTTAAGCCAAACACACAAGGCTACCTTTCAAATCTGTAGAAAGAAACTCTGACCTTCTATAGCTAGTTCATAGTGATGTGTGTGACTCAAATAGGGTTTTGACCCGAGGTGGTAGAAAATACTTTGTTACCTTTATAGATGATCATTCAAAGTATTATTATACATATCTACTCAAAACCAAAGATGAAGTTCTAGACAGATTTAAGGTCTATAAATCTGAAGCTGAGAACCAGTTAGATAGAAAGATTAAGATTCTTAGATCAGGTCATGGTGGAGAGTATACATTAAATGATATGACAATTTTTTGTGAAAACAAAAAATAATCCATGAGGTAACTGCTCCATATTCACCACAGTCCAACGGAGTTGCTAAAAGAAAGAATCACACTCTGTTAGACATGGTGAATGCCATGCTCCTCAGCTCAGGTGCTCCCGATAATTTATGGGGAGAAGCTTTATTATCGGCCTGTTATATCCTTAATAGGATTCCTAGTAAGTCTAATGATAAGACTTCCTATGAATTATGGAAAGGTAGAGCTCCTAGGATTCATTATCTCAAAGTTTGGGGATGTCTGGCTAAAGTAGGAATTCCTGAACATAAAAAGAGGAAGATTGGTCCTAAGACTGTAGATGTTATATTCATAGGATATGCCCTAGATAGGAATGCTAATAGATTTCTTGTTACTCAATCAGAAGTAAATGAAATCTCTAACAATACTATTATAGAAGCAAGAGATGCAGTTTACTTTGAGAATATATATCCTTTCAAAGATAGAATTTCTTCCTCTCCCTCCAATCTCTCTCTTACCCCGTCCACCATCTCTCATGTTCAAATATCTAGTTCACAACCCGAACAAAATATAGAACCTAGAAGGAGTAAAAGAGAAAGAATTGAAAAGAATTTAGGAGAAGGTTTCTTCACCTTTTTGATAGAGGGTGATCCCTCAACTTATGAAGAAACAATATCTTCTCCTGATGCTCCTTTCTGGAAAGAAGCCATTAACAGTGAGTATAACTCCATCATGGAGAACAATACTTGGTTTCTAGCAGACCTACCTTTAGGTAGTAAACCCATAGGGTATAAGTGGATATTCAACAAGAAACTTAGAACCGATGGTACCATAGAGAAATACAAGGCTAGATTAGTAGCCAAAGATTTTACCCAAAAAAAATGGATTAGATTATTTTGATACCTACTCACCTGTAGCTAGGATCACCTCTATCAGAACCCTTTTAGCCATAACATCCATTCATAATATGCTAATCCATCAAATGAATGTAAAGACAGCATTTCTAAATGGGGACCTAGAGGAAGAAATCTACATGGAACAACGTGAAGGTTTCATTGCTAAAGGCCAAGAAAAAAAAGTTTGCAGATTAGTTAAATCTCTTTATGGCCTAAAGAAAGCTCCCAAATAATGGTACAACAAATTTGACAGAATCATCTCAGGATATGGTTTCGTGCCAAACGAGTATGACAAATGTATATACTCTAAAATTTTAGATGAAAGTTGTATCATCCTATGTTTGTATGTAGATAACATCCTTATTTTTGGATCATCACTAGAATTGATTACTAATACCAAGGACTATTTATCCAACCAGTTTGATATGAAAGATCTAGGTGAAGCCAACTTGATTCTAGGTATGCAACTGTCCAAATACAAGGAGGGCTATACTCTATCCTTAGCACACTCTATCGAGAAAATGCTAAGAAAATTTGAGTTTTTTGATAAAAATCTTCCCTTACTCCTTATGACAGTAGTGTTGTTCTAAAGAAGAATGAGGGTTCTCCTATGGAACAACACAGATATTCTCAGATGATAGGTTCTCTCATGTATATATCAAACAGGACCAGACCTGATATTGCACTTGCTATTGGGAGACTAAGTAGATATACTAGTAACCCAAATCAGTTACACTAGATAGCATTAGAAAGAGTATTTAGATATCTTAGGGGTACTCTAGATTATATGTTGCATTATACTAGACACACTGATATCATAGAAGGTTATTCAGATGCAAATTGGGTAACTGTCTCACATGATGTAAAATCTACTACTGAATATGTTTTCACTCTAGGAGGATCTGCAATCTCCTGGGGCTCATGTAAATAAACTATCATAGCTAGGAGTATAATGGACTCCGAAATGATAGCCTTGGACACTATATGTACAGAAGCAGAATGGCTAAGAAATCTTATTATGCATATACCTGTTTCTATTAATCATGTTCCTGCTATTTCTATAAACTGTGATAATAAATTTGTTATGGAACTACTAAAGCATGATTTTGTGAATGCTAAGATGAACATGCACCTGCAGCTGCGCTTCAAGTCTATAAAGAACTTATTGGGCAAAGATGTGGTTCTTGACTATATAAAGTCAGAAAAGAATCTTGCAGACTACTTGATGAAGAGTCTGTCTAGGACTTTGATCCTAGAATCATCGAGGGAGATGGGGTTAAGCCCATAAGTAAAGTCACCAGTAGTGGCAACCCAACCGAGTCTGACTGGAGATCCCAAGAAACCGGTTCAATGGGTAGGAACAAGCTGGACTTAGGTGACTTTTATGAAACATTGACCCGAGATTAAATCTCATTCTATATTGCCCAAGTGGTTGTACATGCGTACAATGATTTCCCATCCCTATAGTGACAGTGTTCTTGAGTGATATAGTTAGGATGCATTTTAAAACTCTTAATAGGTCCAAGCTGATATGTGGGGTTGAAACCTATCACCAACACTTAAAGACTTACCTATAAGAGAGGTCGTGAAGGCCGCGACTATGGGACAGGGCGATCCCAGACAACTCTCAGAAATTTGGAATTAGTGCCCATGGCCAACCAAAAGCGCCACCCGTTAGACCCAGAACCTCTAGCGTACTATGTGTGCTATTTTTCTGAATCTGGTGAAAGAAGTCTGATTCAAGGCATAGTCCATCAAGCACTTCTGCAGACAAAGACAATAGTCACTAAGTGAGATTCAAGGCTGTAGTCCATCTCATCTATGCATAATATATACCTGCCCAGAAACTCTTCCTTTTAATTTCTTTGTCGCTTTTATTTTGGAACTTGACCTTTTGGGGGGGGATTGTTAGCTTTGCTTGAGCAAAAGCTCAACTTCCTTCTTTCCTTTAGTCCCACATCGGATGGGCCAACCCCTCCTTGTATATATATATTAGTTCCTCTTCATTTCTTTCTTAAAGATGTTGTGTGGGGAACCCCTTGGGCCACACGCGCGCACCGCCGCCGCCGCCCGGCCCGGCTCGGCTCGGTTCGGTTAGTTCAGTTCGACACGCGTAACGGGGTGGGTACGTGCCCACACCTGTGGGCGCCGAATGCCGATCCAATTTACTCTTCTGGTTCGGGCTGGGATCCAAATATCTTTTTGCTGCTCTTTATTTTTTGATCCTATTTGGCTCATTCAAATTTTGAACGTTGAGACTATATGTCCAGGTTCATCGAACCTAGTGATAGCTTCTGTAACAGCTCATTTGACAGCTTTCCTCCACGTTTCTTTCCTTTGGAAATTGTTCCTTAATGACCTGTTTATGAGCCTTTACTGTCTTGTCCCGTGGCTGTGTCTTGGGACTGCCTATATACTCTGGTCTCTTCCTTCTTCTTTTTTTACAGAAAACTCTCCTATGTGAAACCTCTCTCTCTCTCTCTTCTCTCAAACTATTCTGTTCTCTGAATCCTTGCTCTGGGCAGAGCTAACTTCGGTTTCTCTCACTACAAGAAAAAGTCAAATTAGCGACGTCCAAAAATGTCGCTAAATGACAAAAAAACGTTGCTAAACACGTTTAGCGACGTAATTAGCGACGTTTTACAGAAGTCGATAATAATCACGTCGCTGAAAGAAAAAACGTCACTAAACGTCGTTATACCGACGTTTTTTAGCGACTTAGAAAGTGTCGCTAACTTAGCGACGTTTAGCGACTCAGAGTCACTAATTAGCGACGTAATTAATTGTCGCTAAATGTCACTAATTAGCAACTTATATAGCGACGTAACAACGACGTCTTTAATGACCTGGCAGTACTGCCATGTCAGCATTTTGCGACGTACAGTGACGTATTTAGCGACGTTTAGCGACGTCATTAGCGACGGCTTTTGACGTCGCTAAGTAGCGACTTGTTTACCGACGTAGAAAAACGCTGCTAGGAGTCGCTAAACGTCGCTAAATTTACAAAAAAAATAAAAAAACTGAATTGTTCCAAACTATTATTCCTGTAATTTATAAATTTCTAATTAAAAATAGACCCAGAGCAACCCTCCGTTGAATTCTCTGGGTTCGTCGACCCCTTCGGTGGAACACTCAACACCGGATTAACAATATTTAATATGAATAAAAGTATCACAGTCATACAATTAATACACACAAATATCACAGTCAAACAATACATAATATATAAGTATCACAGTATCACTGGGCATAAACAACGTCACAAAATGTATATTATCACAGTCACACAAAATGCATAATATATAAGTATATGAAACATCACAGTATCAATCTCGAGGATATCCAATACGCTGGGGCAGATACCAGTCCCTCAAATACTATGCATAAATAGCGTTTATGTTATCAATCTCCGCTATGGGTGCTGGATGACTGGAACTCCCCGTCTGAGATACAGTCGCTATAGGTGCTGGGTGACTGGAACTCCCTGTTTGAGATACAACAGGTGGTATCTCTTCCTCCTTAATAGTAGGAGGCATCACTTCCTCCTTAACAGTAGGAGGTATCGCTCTCTTGGGTGTCATCTGGTAAGATAGATGAAAACAAAGAATATAATTAATAACAGATATTACTTAAGACATATCCTTAATAATGCGAAATGGAAGAATTAGATGACTCACAAAGAATTAGCTGTTTGTTGCAGTATAGTAATGATACCATAATATCTATTGCTCAACATTTTGTCGTAACAATAAAAATACTATAAGATATATCTAGTCAACCAACGGATACAAATCTATTGGTAGTATTGATGATGGAGATGATAATACGAATGATGATGATTATTAGGGTTTTGTTAAGTCTTCTATTTTATTAGCCCAACTGATAACACTTCTCCACATTGCTATTCTAACTGATATCAACTTCTCTTAACCAATATCTTATTATCTAACCTATCTTAACCAATTACCTATCTACCTTGGCACTCAACACTTAACTGTTACTTACCTCTCTAGTACTATCCTTATTCACTTGCACATACCTGAACTCACACAACACATGGACACATGCACTCATATTTGCAGTGCCCTCTCAGACACATATCAAATCAACCCTCAATACCTTAGAATTATTTTTAGGCTATCAAGAGTTTGTCTCTCGTTGCTATGCAACTATATAGGTTAGGGTTTAATACGATACTATAATGTTGGGTTTTGAAAATAGGTTATTTATTAGAACCTATGCATAAAGTGTTAGGTAAAGTTGAGGATATACAATTGAGTGAGTGTGTATCATTTAGGACTGATACCAGGTTGTATCAGTAGGTGGGGAGTGAGTGGGGTCAAGTGATTAAGTCTCAAAGTTAGAATGAGAGGTTTGAGTTTAAAAGTATTTTGGGACTCGAGTACCATATACCAGGGTTCTATTTGTAGTGTTGGAAGGTCTGACATGGTTTCAGTCCTAGAGAGAGTGTGGGTTCAAATATTGTAATGGGTGTCTGAGATTAGTGTGGTGTGGTGTGAGTGTGAGATATTTTGAGTAAGATAAGTGTAGGTATTGAATGTGTTATACAAGGTAGTATGCTCTTATACACTAAACAAAGAGCTTGGTATTAGACTAGGTTGTAAGTGTTGGTGTCTATATCATAGGAGGTTGGGTGTTGAGTGGTAATGTAGTAAGAAGGAGAACTCTTGCATTGGAGTAGTTTAAAATCAGACCTGGGTATGAGATGTTCATCTCATGTAGAGGAGCATCATGGTTGTGTGTTAGTGTCATGTTAAGAGTTGGTTGTGTGTGTAGTATAAAACTCTTACTACCAAAGTTGATAGGGATGGGGTTTTAGTGTGTGCTAGGTGCAGTATAGGTTTAAGGGGATATTCAAGGTCAAGTGTTCAATTATAGTCCAAGAACAGTGAATATTGAGTGTAAGGATGGGAAAAGTACTCACTTTGTGTTGTGATATCCTAGTATACCAGTGAGAGTTGTGGCAGTGTACTTGAGTATAGGTATCATGGTAAATGTCAAGTTAAGTGCTATGGAATATAGGACAAGGTATACAATAGGTAATTATGATACAAGGATATAGGTATAATATATGTATTATAATGATTGTGTTTATATGGTTTATATATTAAGATACCAAGTGAAAATAGAGTATTATGGTCTAAGTATTAGATTTTAGTTAAGATATTAGTTATTGGGCTAGGTAATGGGAATTTAGCTAAGGTATTGAATACTTGGGTTGAGGTAATGCTAAGGTAACAGATTATTATGGTCTAACCAAACCCTAACCCTAACCCCTGATCAAAAACCCTAAACCTAACCCTAACCCTAACCCCAGGTCAAAAAATCTAACCCTAACCCTAACCCCTGATCAAAAACCCTAAACCTAACCCCAGGTCAAATAACCTAACCCTAACCCTAGGTGTTGTGTGTGTCTATCAGTGTGTGTGTGTGTGTGTCTGCGTCTGTGTGTGTGTGTGTCGTGTGTGTCTGTCAGTGTCTGTGTGTGTGTGTCGTGTTTGTCAAGTGTGTGTTGTGTCAGTGTCACATGAGAGAGAGAGAGAGAGAGTTAGGGTTTACCTAGAGCTCGAGGAGGAGGAGGGGGATGTCGGAGTAGCCGCAACCGTGGAGAGCCATGGAGAGCCGGTCGCCGGTCGCCGGTCGCCAGAGGGGGGGTGGGGAAAATTGAAAGGTTTTGAAAACTTTCAAAATTTTCGCATATGGGGGAAAAGAAAACTGAGCCCTAATTAACCAAAATTTAGCGACGTTTAGCGACGTCAAAAAAAAACGTCGCTAAATAAAAATTTAGCGACGTCCAATACGTCGCTAAATAAAAATTTAGCGACGCCCAATACGTTGCTAAATATTTTTAATACATACATCGCTAATTACGATGCTAAACGTCGCTAAATTATACATATTAGCGACGTTTAGCGACCTTAATCAAACTTATAGCGACTAATATTTTTAAATCTTAATAACAGTCGCTAAACGTCGCTAAATGTCGTCATTCAGCGACGTCTAGCGACGTTTTTTACGGAGTCGCTAATTTAGCGACGTTTTTATATGGAGTCGCTAAAATGCGTCGCTAATCCCGCTTTTTCTAATAGTGTCTCTCCGAGTTGTGTGCAACGAAGAGAACCCGGTAGTCAGTGAGTTTTACCACTAGGAGCTTCCGAGAAAAGTTTACACATAGACCTTGGATCAACTTTTAGGGCAGTGCTTCGTGCACGACTTCCCCGAAGGCCGGTAACAATTTTTGTTTTTTTTTGTTTCTTCTCTTATAAATCTCTGAAAAATAATATTTATTTATATTATAAGTATTTTCAGCAACAGTTGATACCAAGACACTTCGACACTAATGCTCTGGTGAAGGAGTTTTCTGTCGACGTCAAACTCTTGCTCCAAGGTGAGCTTTCAAAATTATGTCAAGTTCATGTTCTGGTTTCCCTCCTCTATTTCAAACGTGAAGATCGAATTCTGTTTATTCGATTAAATCTTGTTCTTGAAGGCACGGTTACTACTCGATCAAATTCCGCAGACAAGCTCTACTCCAGTAGAACTATAGCTCATGATCGATCATCTGTCTCTCCATAGTTTCTCTGTTCTAAGCAACCGAAGCAGGGCTCTGTGCTCCATCGGTCGAGTTCTGGTAAGCAACTCTATTGTGGTGACTGAGTACCAGCAGAATCTAGACTTTGACCTTGTCATCATCATTACTTGACAACACAGTCATAGTGAGTCTCTAGCTTCAAGGCGTCCTTCGCTGACTATAGAAGCTGACATTTCTTCCAGAACGGCTCTTCTTCTTCTTTGGAGGTGAGGTTCGATTATCTACTTTTCTTTTCTTTCCCGATGTGAAGCAAATTCTTCTATCCATATAATACTTGGGAGGAAGGGGTGGAAGAAATTGGTATATATGTTACAACAGGGACTGTAACTTAAGTCAGCAGACCAATCTTGCATTGTGCTTCTTTTGAAGTACATGTGTTATAGAGAGAAATTCCTAGGCTCCGCTGAGCATTGAGAACTAAATAGGATTATAACCGACGGGAACTTCCCAGTAGGTATAGATATTGTTGAAATTGTTGAACTTGTGCTATTACATATAAACTGTGGGTTATACATAAGTTTTGAGTTGGGCTTAGGATATTGAATTTCATTTGGGCCTATACTTATATCTGTTAGGATTCTTTTTATAAACCAATAATGGGCTTTCTCCTATAGTTGGGTTTGAGCTTTAACCCATTTTTTGAACTGATAAGAATTTTAATTGGATTTTAGATTTGATATACATATTTAAATATTAGGCCACTAAAATAGTGGAATAATAATTATAATAGTAATGTAATAATTTGGGGTTAGGCCATAAATTAATTAGAAAATGAAGCACTATAAAGCTAATGGCCTTTTTGTGAGAATTCTATTGATAGCTTGATAGTTTGTGGACTCTTTTATATAAATCAAAATGGGTAGTTACTTAGTTGAACAAGAAGGAAGTTAGTTATCGGGAATCTTTAATAAATTAGTTTAAGTAAAAATGTCAAAGTTGAATAGTAAAAGAGTTAGTCTTAGACTGTAAGAAGACCTATTTCGCCTTAGAAACTCATTATATCGATATATTGTCTTCAGGTGGACTTAGTGCAACATTTACCATTGGATAAGGCAAGTATACTACGACTTGAATTCTTTACATTGTATTACTACATTGTTTCTTGATCTCATATTGGACACGAGATTGACATGAGGATATTGCGAGTCATTGTGTTATTATGATTGTATTTTGGGGATATGAAACTACCGAGTAGGCATGTGACCACACCCAACTTAGCTAGGTTATTCTGAATAGCCTAATCGTACACTTCACGTACGATTAAGCCATACCTTATTGTACTATTGTGATTACCAGCCGGTCACATACCGAAATAGTATTTCAATCACGAGTCTTAATTGTTCCTTGTACATTGTTTCAGTGATCGCATATTGTCCAGTATTACCGGTTAGTCATTTCATTACTTGTTGTATTGCATTTTCAGTTTTACTTTATATTGTGTTCATTTCATAGGGTTGTATTTTGTTCCTGACTGGATGTTGACATAGCAGGTTTTAAAGACATCTTTGGATCGGATGGCAGATTTTAGAAGACTTAGAAGAAAGATATTTTGTATAGATTATCTTTATGTTATTATTTATTATAGTGATTGTCGAATTTATTCTCGGAGAGTTAAGATATATGGTGTACTAAAAAGACATAGTGGACTGTGCTGATGTGTAAGTGTGCTTGGGTATTTTCTCGTAATCTAGTGATGTGATGAGAAGATCAATAATTATAATATATTTGGCGACTATTGAGGTTTAGAACAGCTGACTACCGCTGATACTACGGCGTAATCTGGGTGCGCTCACAACCCATGTTTGATTATGCTGGCGTGGGGCGTGACAAGCGGATTGTAAAGTGGTTGCATCACTGGCAAGGTACCACTCCGAATATTTGGAGGGGTAGGGGCAGTTGAGTCCTTATTGCTTGTTGGACCTTGATTTGTTTGATCCGTAATCGGAGGTGGTGGTGTAACCAAGGTTGCCTGACTTTTCAGCATTGTCTGGCTCAATGTTTGCATTGATGCGTTCATGCCCTACATCATTGTTTCTAGGGCATCAAGGCGTTGACGATCGCTGCTGCCTTCCTCATTGTTGTTACATGTCATGTATAGACATTACATGAGGACTAATGGAGAGGGCAATAGAGCCTATGCTTTCTGCTTCAAATTCTTGAGGCACATTGTCCTCATAAAATGTTGTCATCCTTGCATCATCTTTGGAGTCGGAGGAACTACTACCCCCAGTATGTAGAAGGTCACTACCTTCTAGTACGTCATTTTTAGTTCCATGAGATTCGTTGTCTTCACAGATTCGGATTGACATAAAGTATCAGAGGGTTATTATCCCCTATCTATGATGTTGCATACTCAGGTGCTGGAGGAACACTACCCCCTGCTTGTGGTCTCGGTCCCTCAGATGAAGTCCTTGATCTCTGACGAGTATGCTGATATACGCCTTCGGTGGGAACCTCTACTTGACAGATCGAATGAGTCCTAGTTCTTTGTAGTGATGGAATTGGTGTTGGAATCCTTGACAGGCTTCTCGGTGCACTGACTATAGCATATGGGTTGGAGAAACCACCTTTGGATTCTTCTTCTTCTTCTGGTTAGGCCTCTCAGATGGAGACCCCCAAGATGCATAGCATGATGCGAAGGGCAACTCGTCTTCACTTTCATCTTCGCTTTGCATTTGTTTCCCAAAATACTGTCAGTCTTGTAGTGCTCCGCTTCGCTTTGGTACTATGTACAAGAGATATCGCTTTGCTGGCTCGAGCGAAAGCTTTCTCGAAGAGTTCCCTGATCGAAATACAAGATGATTGATCTTGGTGATTGGACAGAACTTTATTTTCTGATTCTTGCACGCCTTAATAATGAATCTGAGTTTTATAATGCTTGTTGCTAAGTAGATAACATTCGCATGGGAATGATAGAACGAGAACCTGTATGCTTAATTAGAGAACTTGTAATACTTGTCTATTGATAGAACCTTGCCATGCTTAGTTAAGAAATGAAGGTGCATGCTAGTACACACAAACACTGCTTAAGAACGATACATTGACATGCTAAGTTAAAGAATAGAATGTTGCATGCTAAGTTACACTGACACAACTATCGAACGGACTACTGCCATGCTAATAAGAAGAGTAAAAGATTTGCTTGAACTTGTGAATCAATTGTATGCTAAGTAAGAGTAGAATAGTATGCTTTAGTTGAAGAGATAGAAGAACGGTGACATGTCTGTTATAATAGAGATTGCTTGCATATTTTTCTTCTCTCTTTAAAAGATAAAATTGTTTGAAATGCTTGAACTGAAACAAGAGATGATACGGGCCAATACTCGATAGTTACGACTTTGGTACATTGATGGATACGTGTCCCATATATCGAGTACTGGGCTAAGTAAGAAGAAGATATTTGATGGTTACGTACCCCGTGCATCAATATAGATTGTTATATAGAAGAGTTTGCTTGATTATTGCCTACTTGCATAGTATGTTATGTTATCTGATAGAAGTACATTCATGCATCAGTATGGACAAACTTGTGCACAAGGACGTACCCTCTTGATTGGTTCCTGGGACACTGGGAATCGTTCGGCCTAGGAGAGGATGGGACACCATGTTCGTGGTTAAGGAAGGGTGTCAGTCTATTACTGATATGGGCTTGAACGTCCCAACTGCTAATCATGGTTTTCATGGATCATCATATAGTTAGGGCGTATGCTAGGTTAGCCTTCTTCCATACCTAACTGTTTGATGCAGGGACGAACAGGAATAAAATCTTATTGATATATGCAAATTGTTACTAACTTGTATGTCTGTTGCAGGGATAACCGTCCGACTAGGGGTAAGAATCACTGTATAAGTGATCACTAGTTATTGATTATGTTTCTTATTGAACTGCTCATAAGATTTGTCTGTTTTGCGTGTATATGTTACTTCTAGCTTGAATAGAGATGAGTAGTCTACTAGATATAACTTATGTTCCTAAAGAGAAATGAATATGGCTTATGATACATGTTGCGCACTGCACGATAGAATGCTGTCCCTACTATATGCTTGAATGTATTGAATATGCAAACTGTTTTGAAAGATATATTCTCGAAAGAAGTAAAGTGACTCTGATCATGTACTGCATGAAATAAACCTTGGTAAAAGTAGCAAGATCACTAGTAATATAATATTTTGCTACTTGATTACTTAGCGTTGGTTTTAGAGAGTGTTGCTTCTGTTCGATGCTTTTAAGTGCTGACCCCCCACCAGTTTGCTTGTTTGCAGGTGCTGGATTGTTCGAAGAAGCGATAGCATATCCTCATCCCCAGGAGCCAAAAATCTGGAGTCGATGCCTTGAGTCGTATCGATATGTTTTGAGCTGCTTTTGTACAAAGAGATATGATATATGGAACGATGTCGTTGTAATCGATAGAGAGAGAGAGAGAGAGAGAGAGCTTGAGAAATTTATAATCTTGGCCAAACGTCACTTGTAACACTTTTTGAATATCAATAAAGAGCTTATTTTCTTATGCCATTGTGTTCTTTACTTTTCTGCAATATTGTGCTGCTGCTTCTTATGCCGCTGCTTCTTACTCCGAATAGCTTATTTTGTCCATGTTCAAGCTCTGGCCTTGTGCAAGCACAACTTAGGCTTGTACGATATCACGCGCAAGCGAGGATGGTCGGTTCTGCAAGGCCCAAGCGAGGACGATCAGTCCATGTGGGATCAGGGCGTGACAAGGCTGATGGAGCATGATACAGTCGTTGAAACATGAACTACCTTGCTAGAGTTTCTGCTACTTTAGCGCAGTAGTAGTTGATGATTATGCTAGCACAGTGATGCCCTGGAGGAGGCACCTCATGTGTAGTAATGATTTCCTTTGCCTTGCGTTTGTGACAACACGTCATGCAAGTTCGTTGAGGGTTGGTTGCCCTTCAAACCCATTCTATGCGCATGGACAAAGTCCTAGAAGGGATTTGTGTGAGAGGCATATCCTTTCAGACCTATATCATACGCATGACCAAACCTTGCACATAGGTCAGAAAACTTTTAATTTTAATATATTTTATACGTGCGGGCAAACCTTGCACATAAATTTATTGCTGATGTGCCACAAATGGCGCATGAAAGCTGAGCGCTCATGGTTCGTACTGCCCTTGACTTCTTTGACTTAGCACTCACTGGCACATAGTAAAGAGAGTCTAAATTATTTCTATCTCCCAAGCCTTGATGCATAGGAGTTTCATAGAACAAAATTATGTTAAAGACATATTACTTCTACTTAGGCATGTGTTGATGCTTCAAAGAACTCGTACCTGCTTCATGGTAGTTGGCACATGGAGGAGTTGTATTCTACATGTACATGACATAGGTATCAGAATTGTTCTTCCCTTTGTTGTTCGTCTTTTATGCACTATGCTGAGTGCGTATAGGTTGATTAGAGGATTTAGAACCCAAGTCTTTGGCATCGTAGTATTTTTCTCTACCAAGACTTGAGTGCTGAGCACTCTTCTTCTTCGTGTGCATGGAACACGACTGCTGAGTTGGTGGGCTAGCGTAGCGTTGAAGAGCTCTGCCAACAACATCAAAACTTTTGCCAAGTTCTCTCACCCATTGGATTCTCTCCTAAAGTGTATACGCATGCCTCCTCGGCTCATGCTCCTTTCCTTGGTTATGCACAACCAAAGGAATGGATGTTGACTGCTCACTGTCTTTTGGCTCTGCGGTTAATGAACCCTCTCTGTGGCTATATCCTCTGTGAAGCTGTTAGGGTATGCGGTACGAGCTTTAGGGAGACAAGTCTTGCAAGACTTCTTCGTCTTCATGGTTTAAGGTGAGGGAGTTAAGCTATCCCCCGAAAGCACTGCCTCGAAAGCTTGTTGGTCGAATTGAAAGACCAACATCTTCCGAGTTGTTCCAATCTTTGCGGCATCAGATTATACCACAACCTTCTCGTTGGAGAAAAATGATGTCCCCAGCAGAGTCGCCATTTTTGTAAACAATATCAAAATAAAGTGTACTACTTTATATATTGTAAATTATAAAACAAAAGTACAACGAACTCTTTGCTAAAATTCTAAGTACAAAAGAAAGATTCTGGGGAATGTGTAGATGAAGATCAATTCATGAATGACTTCTTTACTCCGTTGACAATCCAAAGACGAAGATTGGAAGAGATTTGTTAACTCTCGGCTCACTGGCAAGAAGGACAGTAAGTATGCTCAAAAGTATTCATCTTTTGATCGTTTGGGAAGCACATGTCCCAGCTATTTATAGGCATTCACACTGTAACGGCTAAATGTGCCTGAATTCAAAAAGTTACTATTTTCTGCTCCTCGCGCATAAGATTTTGACTACCGCATAACATTCTGCAATAACTGCAACGCATAAAATGGATCTAAATGTATGTGCATAACCCACTCGACTTGACACATGACATGCATTACAACGATTCAAAATTCTTATTTAATATGCCTGTTATTATTTGTAACATATGCGCCATTAATGCAATTAATACGCGTAGCCTCTTCATCTTTATAACTATCACTGCCAGCTGTAAAAGAGAAAGAGTTATTTGTCACATAAGGACCAATCGCATGAAGATTCTACCACAAGGGGATCCTATCGCATAGGTCTTTGAAGAAAAAGAAAACTATATGTACTTTCTGACTAAGGTGCATAGATGTTTGTCGCATAGTGCCACGTGGCAAAATATGTTGTTTACAGAAAACGTAATTATTAGGCTGACGTCAGTAAAGACGTTTTATGCATAACCATCACCTATACACTTTACGAGGGAATACAGTTTTATTTAATGCTGTGCCAGATTGGCTTTATGCGACAAAGCGGTATGCGCCTAAGGCCCTTGCCGCATAGCTAAGTCTGCTCCATTTGTCGTATGCTTTCAATGTTTACTATCCTTCTGCCGCGTAAGTCTTCAAAGAATTATTGTCTTTAGTTAATAAATGTCGCATAGACTTTGGGAATACCTATGCCTTCATAATTTCCAGAGCTCACTGTCTCTGTCGCATAGTGCTTTATGCCGCATAAGAATTCATTGTCTTTGCCGCATGGAAATTATTAAAGTTCGCTGACTTTGATTTTGAGAGTGCATGATACTTAGTTGCATAATATATGATTTTACTGATCAAACAGCTGGATAGGCAACCTCTACGGATGGCAATTATGCACATGGACTCAGATTTCTCCATGCTTCTAAATGTGTATGATGGGCTATTGATTATAAAAGTAATCCATGTCCCGACAGATTGGGTTGATGATGTCCCCTTAAGGAGCTCATAAGGATTGTCATATAAACTTTACAGGTGGATTATATCTGACATGACAAATAAAGTTGAGTAATCATATTTAAGGATAAAAGATGTCGATCAATATAGTTGTCAGTAACTTTATTTGATCGACGGATATTCGATATCTTAGCATGGGGGAGAGGAACATGCATATAATAAGAAGGAGTCTAAACATAATTTGGGATTAGAAATGTAGTGCAACAATAGGTCTTTAGTGGACCGAGCTATTATTAATGGACATGGGTTGTGTGTTCGGGTTGAACATGGGGTACCCAGATCCGTTAGGAGACCTCTAATTTTTTCTTACGGTCCCTATCGTATCATATATATATCCTCTATTCTTTGGCCGTCATATGTATCCAAGTGAGAAGCTTTCTCAAAATTTATTTTTCATGTAAGGAGAGAAATATGGTCAATCAAGGAGAAAAAGGTTAAAAGATCATTGTCTACACTTCAAATCCGATGAAGGAATACGGTAGAAGATCTTAACGTCGCTGACTGATCGAGGTTTCTGGAAATCGTCATCTACTTCACATCACTTCAGGTATAATTCGTGAACCCTAGTTTCCGCTATGGAAGCGTTAGATCACATCTTAAACCTATTAATATTTTATCGATCGATATGCACACCAATCTACGGTCCTGGAGTCCCCAGTTCCATCAATTGGTACCAGAGCAGGTTTTGGATCTGCATATCGATTGATAAATCCATGTTGTCCAATATTACTTGCGTCAAAAAATAGTCCATAGATGTAGATCTGTTCTGACACAATTTTGCAAGCATCTTAGATCCAACTATTATGGCCTGAATGCATATTTTATTTCTGTGATTTAAACCCACGGATGTTGTGGTTGTTATTGTTCATGGATGTAATTAAAATTACGATGGTTGGTCGTGCTTATTTATTTAATTTTTTTCAATCTAGATTATGTGTAAACTCCTTCGAGAGTCATAGATTGATGTAATTTTATTTTATTTTCCGGTCTATCGTGATGGCGGTAGTGTCGGTTTCTGATGCGGGATGAGATGCTATTTTTAAGCAGTCTGGAGACATACAGATAATTTTCAATGAAGGAAAAGATGGCCAAACCTTTTTAAAAAAAGGCGCTTCTCTGAAACCCACGGCCTGATCGGGCAGATAGAACTGTCACACCCGTTTCCAAATTTGGTATTTCTTGAATTTTTGATATTTAATTTTTTTATAATATATTTCTGCTGTATCTGCATGATGCTTCCAGTCATTTATAATTTTTTATGTTGTCTGGAGAGACTATCCGAGACCAGTAGAATACTCATTGGCATTGCCACATACCCGATTTAGGACCCGCATGTAGAATGGACACTTGATTCGGTTTATTTTAGTTGAACCCATGGCTAGGCCATCTCCCTCTCTCCCTTTGTATATATATGAGAGTTTTCTCTTTCCTCCCTCATTTTTCTTCAATTTTACTTTTTTTTCTTCTTTATCCTTCCTTTGATCTTGTTTTTCAAGACCAAATCCTAACCCTAGGAAGAAGTTGCTGTGACTTGGACCGTGAGAGGTAGAGGCTAAGAAGCCACTATAGGCAAGTAAATCTTGCATAAGAGAAGACCCATGGATTTATGCATGTTTTAGTTCTTAATATTTTCTATTTATTTCTAGCTCATATTGTTGGGACTGAACACCACTTTATCTTTAATACTTGTTGTTCTTGATTTTCTTTGATGAAATTGTTTGGACCTAAGTTTGGGTCTATGGGTTCACTTTTATTTTCTTGGGGTTTGATCTCCTAAAACTTTGTATTTTACAAAACTAATTAACTCATAGTGTAGAGCACCATATTTTATGTAACTTTGCTTTTGGCCGTGCTTGATTTTGAGTCCAGCTAAGTTCAGTATTGAAACTTGATATAATACGTATACCAAAATGGCTGACTGGAGAAGAAGAATAGTATTTTGTGAAGAGTATACAAAAGAACCCATTTGGCGTAGAAAAACATATGTTCCACTTTGGGCGCATTGGTGTGCTGTCCCAACTCTTCGTGCGTACTAATCATACTGCACTCAATCTCCTAGCAAAAGTGCGTCAATCACACTCCTTGAGTCAGTGGCGCACTTTCGAGAGAAAACCAAGTTGGCTCACTTTAGTGCGTATTCAATCAAAGTTCTCCCTGAAAAACCAAGAGAAAGTGTGCCACAGTCAGTCAGCGCGCTTTCTTCGCGTTTGGCAATCTGGCACACTTTTTCTATGTTTCGTCAGCCGACGCACTTTTCTTACGTTTGGTCTGCTTGCGCACTTTCTTCCCTTTTCATTTTCTTATGGATGAAGCTTTGTTTGTTTTCTCAATTTCTTTGTTATTGATTTGTGTGCTCCTCGACTGACGATTTTTTTGACTATCGAGCTTTGACCTCGGATTGTGTGCTTTGCCTTTTAGCTAGCTTGCTCGCACACTTTTTTGAAAGCACGCCTTATTCTTGCCCGTACACTCTTGTCAAGTGCGCCGTGTTGCTTAACTTGGCAAAGTGTGCCACCCATTTGTATCCCGCGCACTTTCTTGCAAAAGTGCGCCAACCTTGTTTCTGTGAGTTTGTGTGCCAACCTTATTTCTGTGAGTTTGTGCGCCTGTTTTTTATCATGCTTTCCTTCTATTTTGCTTGGAATATTTTTTTGCGTATTATATAGTTGGAAGTTGTGATCTTACAATTTACCACATGTTCTGACCCTCAAGACACCGTAAAAATTATTGTATATGATAAACCTATTGCATTTGGTATCGGGCAATCGAGTGTGAGTATTGTCCAATGTATCACGTTTCGCAGATACGATAAGTTCGTCAGTGATAACTCGTGAATAGCTCGTACTCGTAACTCGTCATTCTAGAAAGTTTCTCGAGAGTCCACGACTCGAGAACTTGAAATAATTTGGTAATGATTAGGCAAGATAAGATTCACCTAGATCTTTGGGAGGGAAGAATATTGTGATACCGGCTACCCTGATCTCCAAGGACCCCATGAAGCATGTGAATGAGTATGTGATGTGTGCTATGCTCATGTGAGTATAGAAATGGGGGAGACTGTGTTCAACTGTGTAGTACACTGGGTGCACGTACAACTGAAACACAGATAGCAGCAAACTCTGTATAGAACATTAGGAGAGGGATGTGTTGTATGTAGTGCAAGGAAGGATGGGGATTGCATTACAAGGAACAAGGATCGGGTAGCAACATCTGATGCAAGTGTACATGTGTAGGATGGTATAAATACATACATATATAGGTGTATAATTGTGTAGCTTTAGATGTTCTATGTTGGGTATTAGTTACTTGAGAGGGACTGTCACTTATGGTGGTAAATTATTGTGGGGTATCAGTCTTGAGAACACTAAAGGGGCAGTGCTCGTAGCAGCAGGAGCAGGAAAGTTGGTAGCTCAGTCATGTGGTAAAGAAGGGAGAGATGGAAGGAGCCTAGCAGCAACAACAACCACTTATGGGAATGCAAGGTGTGCAATACCTGCATAAGAGCAACAATGGCAATGCGTACTAGTATCAGGTAATGTGGAGTAGTAGGGTGCAATTGAGTTGGGTATTAGATAAGGGATGCTTGAGTTTAGTTGTTATTGCGACTGGTGGATGTGCACTTAGTGCACATCAATAGGTCATGTGATTTAGCAACTAGGTGGGGTTAGCTTGTATGTACAAATGGTAGTGTTGGTATTGTTGGGATTTGGCATCAGTTGAGATAGGGTATCAGTGAGTTGTACGTATACGATAGATGGTGGATGATATGTTAGGTTGTTAATATTATTTAATAGTAGATATTAGTGGTAATGTTAACAGTTAGTGTTAAGTGTTATATATATATATATATATATATATATATATATATATATATATATATATATATATATATATATATATATATATATATATACTAGTTAGTATAGATAATAGTAAAAGGGTAATGTTGGTTCTAGTTTACCTTGAGTGGTACCAAGGTATTGAGAGTTGAGATATCACGGGGTATTGGTATTGCATAGCAAGTGGGTTGTTAGGTTGTGATACCAAGTTGGCTCAAAGCTAAAGTATTCACGTAGAGTTATATTAGTTAGAGGATGTATATATAAGGTATATATAGTATATAGAGTATCTTGAGTATCTTATGATACGTAATAGTATCGATACTCAAGTACCCTAATATAGCTAGTATAGCCTAGATACGTAGTGTATGAACCCAATAATCTAGAGATGGACCCGTACAACCTAGTAATAGCTAGTTTAAAAAAGTTTGACTAGTTTGACCTAGTTGACTGTTTTGACTTAGAATTGGCCTAGCGACCTAGAATTGAACTAGTTTAACTTGTTATCATTCCAGAACTTTGTATTAATGTGACATCCCATATTTAGGACTCTGAGGCACTGTTATGGATAGTTTTGATACTTCTCACTGGATTCCAGGTGAGTACATTCTCGAATAGTTTCCATTAATTGATTACTACTATAATTCAAGTATTTAGAAATATTACTTATAATTTCTTGACACGATGGTACACGGATTGGTATTGTTATTGAATTGACAGTCATGACATATTACCTTGATTATCGAGATGATATCGAATACTGCTCCTTGTTGGTATTGGATAACATTGGATATTATAGGTTAAACATTGAATACATTAGCTACTAACGTGTCATGGTTGGATCCATCGTATTAGTCGGGGTGAGAGAAATACTAATTAAATATGTGATCAAGAACTATCGACAAGTAGTGTAATCATTGATTACTAACTAATCATACACTATACGTATGGTTGAGTTAGCTCTCCTTAGTGTAATTATTGAATATCCCAAGCCGATCACATATCTAGTTTGTATCTAAAAATATATTGTATATTGCAGACTCCATATTCAGTTCATAGATTACTTGTTCTATCCCTGACATTGTAATTTTTCTCTTTCATTCTTGTACGCATTGATTTATATTTTTTGTTGTTAGTAGTGTCTGTTCCTTTATTATTCTTAATTCATCTGTCTATTCTCATCGTATATAACATTATCTATATTACTGTTTTATAGTTTTTGTCAATTAATTGGAACTACTATTAGGTTGTACTTTGCTCCATTCCTGACTGGATAATATTTTTCAGAGAATCCGAGAGATTGGTGTCCGACGTATTATGGACCTCGGCCTGTAGATGGTACAGACGTGGACCCACTAGTTCAGGAGTAATTGTCGGGAGTTTTATCCGGATCACTAGTCTTTTATAGTTAGACTCTATTAGTACATTGGTACCAAATTTATCTCCGGCTTATTTTGATTTGGATATTGTATTGAGATTTGATATTATTGATATGTGTTGTAGATATTTAGAGTTTAAATATTATTTTAGAATTCCTTGATTCTTATCGTGCTTTAGTTATTGTGATTGAGAATCATATCATTATTATTATTTTTTATCCTCCGTTCGGAGTTGAGACATTGACATAATATATCTATATACTGTGTGAGATTTATAGTTAGTTGACATAGACAGCGTTCTACCGCCGATGTTGCGACGTAGGCTGGATGTACCCACGTACTCGTGCCCTTTATCGGGTGTGGGTTGTGACACATTTTTGTGGTGGCCCATGCAGGTCCAGCTTCGTAATTAGAGCAAAGTCGTGGTAGTACAAAGGCTTAGTTTACTACTACGAGCCTGTGATAGGATTTATGACATAGGACACTAGGATGAGAGAGGGATACTCAATCACAACTAGGAATTCCAATCTGATTTGAAATCGCTACTCTTGATTCATTTTGAATACTTTGAATATTGATGTCCTTCCCTAATAATATCTTATCATGTGCCAAATTGATCTCTTTTCTTTCCATCTGTCTTCAGGATACCGCCGAAGACCAGATCCCATCGATCGAGAGCAGCTTCTAAGAGGTCTACCACCTCTCAACCTTCTACTCAGACAGCGGGAGTTATACCTTCTACGACATCAGTTCACGTAGGAGTCTCGGCTGCCTTAGGGGGTCCTCCTCTACCTGTTTAGAGGACTGCCATAGTTGCTTCAGAGGGACTTCCACTACCTCCAGTGTCAGGAGATGTCGCGCCGATGGTTGCACTATTTAGATAGATGATGGAGGTACAGAGGGCACAGATAGAGGCCCAGCACAGGAAGTCAGATATGATGCGGTAGAGTATAGAAAATGTCCATCAAGTAGCTATTGCATCAGTTCAGAGAGAGGCTCCTCCACAGCCACATGATGTTCAGCTCAAGTCGGGCGACATTTAAAATTTCAAAAAGCTAGAGCCTCGGGTTTTCAAGGGGACAGAGGGTATCGTCTATTATGACGATTTGCTCGAGGATATCGAGCATCTCATGAGGGTGTCCCGTCTTGCGGAAGATATGAAGGTTGAGGCGGTAGGAATTCAGCTGTTCGACATCACCCGCACTTGGTTCAGAAATGAGCCACTTCTTGCTGATGTAGGACGGTCTTGGGAGGTATTCAAGGACCTCTTTTAGAAGAAGTTCTTTGCTCGGACTGATAGATTTGACTTAGGAAGGTAGTTTAAGAGCCTTACTCAGGGGAGCATGTTCGTAGAGAAGTACGTCGCAGAGTTCGGGAGGCTGAGCCAATTTGCGGAGTACTTGGTGAGGGAGTCAGAGGTTCGGACTATCCGTTTCCGCAAGGGTCTGAATTAGGAAGTGAAGATACTCATTCCGTCTTTTTATGAGACGTATTCTGATATATTTGCGAAGGCACGCAAGGTTGAGCAGGAGTGGAACTAGAAACCGAAGAGGGACTGTGATATGTTTGGAGGTACAAGTAGCAGTGCGGGTCCGACAACAGTATCACGGGGCTTATCAGCTTGTCACGACCCGCACCTGGTTTAGGGGTACGAGTGCGTGGGTACGTCCAGCCTACGCCGCAGCATCGGCGGTAGAACGCTGTCTAGGTCGAGTACTAACTAACAATCTCATGCTAGTATCCAACTCCATAAGGAGATTCGGATAATACTATAAAAATATTCACAACATACTCATCACAACTACAGCACGATAGGAATTTGAAGAAATAAAAGAATACAACACAAGTCTAGAGACAACATAATCATACCTGCAATCATTACTTCCAATCCCCAAGTGTGTCGGAACCAGTCTACTAAGGTCACAGTCTGGAAAAATATTTTCCAGTCAGGAAGGAGCAAAGTACATCTCTAAATAGCAGTTCTATATAAATGACATAAACTATGTAGCAGTTCTAGATGGAAATATACCAGATGCATGTATAGGTACGAGAAATGTACAATGAAAGAAATACTGGAAATATTGTAAGTAACTGCAGGAAAAGAAACAATATGTCCATGAGCAAGAAACCTATGACTAAGTGTTTGAGTACTAGCTTTAACATGTGATCGGCTTGGGAACTTGATCAGGCTGGTTACATGTGATTAGCTATGATTCACGAAGGTCAGGCTAACCGTTGGTTAGCTATGATGTATGGAGAGGTCAGGCAAATCACACGTAACAGCTATGAAGCATGGAGATGGTCAGGCCGCACCCGACGTGAGATGTGGGGTGAGCTATGATGCATGGAAAGTTGGGTATGATCACATATCTACACTAAAATACTCTCCACCCCCGACTGGTATAGTAGATCCAATCATGGTACGCTATGGCACGGGATTCCCCAGGAAGGTAGCAAGTCTCCCCGGGAATCAGTGTCTGTACATGCACAAGATAACAAGAAAACAAGTCTTGTACAAACTACACCATGAAAAAAGAATAACATCTCATGACGAGATCCGTGTATACCAATCCGTGTAACCAATGTGTCAAGAACATGGATATCTACACTAGATACAGTGAACATAGGAGATATCATAAATTAGAAACTAATCAGAGAATGTACTCGCCTTTGGTCCTTAGCTGGTAATTATTGATGTCCTGTTCCAGAGTATCCCCTGGGTGAACCCACAGTCCTATAAACATATCACAATATCACATTTGCATCAGATGCTATACTAGCACACAAACAAAATACTAACTCAGGGGCTATGCCAGGCAGGGCACTAGTCTATTAGGGTCGTCTATTAGAGACATAGAAGTGTACACATTGTACTAACATATACATCAATTACATTTGGTACGAAAATAGATAAGTGTATTTATATATACCTTAAGTAATATTAATACTGTATGTTTTAATTACAAATAGCTACTAGGAAATACGTTATACAAGGTATAGTCATAAAAATAAGCCAAGTTAGAATTTTACTATATGTACTAAATTCCAAAGTACAATGACTATGCTAATACATGAATTTAATTTATACCAGTATATATATACTTTAAAATAAATAATACTTGTATATATATATAAGCATAATAATTAATACTTGAATGTATATCTATATAGACATAGTTTATTGAAAAGAAATACAATACGTATTTATATTATACTATACAATTTATAATTATACCAAAATATATTATTATGCTACATTTATTTATATATACCAAATTATGTTTTTGTTAAACATATACTAATTTACACTTACCAACATATACTGAAAATACAGATATACATATATACCAATTTTATATACAAAATATGTATAACTGTATACTCATAATAGAATTATAACATATATGTATTGTCAACATCATTATTAAATATACTAATACTAATACCAAATTAAGTTCATACTATATATTAAGGGTATACTAAAAGCTTATATAAAATATATGTAGCATACCATCATTAAAAATAACAATACAGATACTAAAACATTAATTGAAATTATACCTAGTATACATTTTTTTAATATATATTATATGAAAATACTAAACAAATAAATAAATAATTACTAACTGATTAAAAATAAATAATTGATTACTAAATTAACTAAACTAATTTTATGAATTAATTAAACTAATTATGAATCAATTAAACTAATTATATACATTTAATAACTAGTTAATTAACTAACCTAATCCTCTTTAACTCATTCCCCAAACATTATTCTGAGAAACGAAGAGAACGGAGAAGGGAGGCTCACCTAGGGTTTTCCGTCGCCGGCGCGGGGACGTCCGCCGGGAATCAGGCCGGCAGGGCGTCGGCGTTCGTCTCGGGCGGGATCGGGGAGCTCAGGGCGGTGGTCGGCGTTCCTCGAGAGCGACGACGGTCTACTCGAGGCGGCGGATCTGCTCGACGCGGCGGCTGCGTCGACTCCGGACCTGAGGCGGCGGCGTGGAACTCCGAGCTTGACGCGACGGAAGGAGCTCGACGACGATGAGGGGGATCCGCGGCGGATCTTCGACGGCTCGACTCAGCGGAAGGAGAGGACGGCGGCTCTTCTCAGCGGAAGGAGATCTCGGCGGCGACGTCGAACTCGGCGGGCTAGATCAATCGGCCCGACGCGGCGGTGGAACGTCGACTCGGCGGAGGCGGAGGTCCCAGTCGTTGGCGGCGACGGGATCTAGGTTAGGTTAGGGTTCTGTGTGTGTCAGGGTCTGGGTTCGTGTCCGGGCTGGACACGAGGGTGGTGTACTGTACAGGGATGGACGTGTCCGGGGCTGGACACGGCGGGTTTGCTGTGTTCAGTGGAGGAGGTTGTGTCCAGATGGTGTCGGACACGAAATTTTAATATTGTAATGACTGGACACAGAAAAATGAATGGATACGGTGGGACACCCGGGGTCGGACCCGAGGCCAACACGGCTGACACGGTAATGCTGGACACACGGACACAAGCACGCAAAATGGTGGTGGTGGTTTGTTGGCTTTGGGAATTGTGGGGGCTAGCTAATAAATTGGAGATTAGGGTTTCTTGGGAATGGTGATGAGGGACTTAAATAGGGAGAGAGAGTTGTGGGCTAAGGGTGAGGATTGGCCCAATGATGAATGGCCAGGATTTAATATAAAGGGGCCTTTCATGTGGGAAGAATGAGGGTGTGAATGGGAGACGGTAAACTGGAAAATATAATTTAAGAAAATGTTTTAAGAGGCTTCCAAGGCTAACCGATTCTAATTTAGCTACGAATTAATTCTATTTTTCAAAACCCTAGAAAATATGAAATTTATTTATTTACTATTCCAAAAATGGATATGAAATTTATTATGAACAACTAGTCCTTCAATAATTTTATTAAACAAATAATTTTATGATTTCAAGCCAAAAATATTCGAAGTTATAATATTATATTTACATCATTATTATTTATTTATTTATTTTATAAGTAATCGACATTTAGGAAAAATGATTTTTATAAAAGATTTTAAATCACCTTCTACAATCAAACATTGTTAAAAATCAAAATAAAATTTCAAGGAGAAAATATTTCATAAACTTGATATTTTAAAATAAATTAAAAATCTAATTATTTCGGAAATTGGAAATCGGAGGTTACAAGTCTACCCACCTTAGAAAAATTTCGTCCTCGAAATTTAAGATCCCCAATAATTGCCTTTACTCATCATATTATTTCTATCAAAATTTAAATCTTAAACCCATAATCATGAAGTAATTTTATAATGTTATTTCACAACCTTTCAAAAATTATACAACATCATATTCCTGAAAAATCTTCAAGTTTAAAAATCAAATCCTCTTTGTCATAATCTCCTCCAAAAATTTTAAGTTCGCATCTAAAATACCCAAGGATTTAATATCCAATCCTCCAATTGAAATCCAATCAATGCATATTTATAAAACTAAAAAAAAAATCTGTATCCCCAAAATTTTAATTTTAAACACCCATCAATCATCTTACTCCTCTAACTCAAATTCAATTGATGCTTATTCCAATCTAACTCCTCATCCCAAGAATTGAATTCGACACTATTCCATTTACGATTTTATCTCCTGATTTTCTTTTTTCCTCAAATACTCAACGATGCGATGCTTCCAGAATCTTCAATGCAACATTCATAATATATAAAATTTCTATCTTGCAATCAAATAGGTAAAATGATAATCTCTCAAATTTCTCAAATTTTTAATAATCAATTCAATCATATCAAGACCTCCTTAAAATTAATAAATCCTCAAATTTTTGTCTCTGTGAATTTCTTAATTCTCCCTTTAAGTTAACGTTTGTCCTCGAGTTTCAATCAAACCTCGATTTTCGCAAAATTAATGATCCATCAACTCTGTTATAACAATCCCTTAAATTCTTTATTTAAATTAATGCTCATCCACAATTTAGTCATCTTGTCTATTTTTGTCAGTCATAACCTTGTCATAGATCTTTGCTATGGTCAAAACCCCAATGATCATGGTTTAAGAAAACTCTACCTACAGCCATGCAATTTAAGAAAATATAGGTCATGTGCCTTGTCATGGTATTTCAGTCTCTGCTAGGGTGTACTACTAGTTTTATCCTAACAAGAAAATCATGAATACGAACTACAGTATTAGGAAAATCAATCAATCGAAAGATGGAAGAAGAAATCATTTAGGAGAGAAAGAAAGAACCTGCTAACATATTACTTGCCGTATCTACTATCTCTAACAAACACTTAACTCTAGCACATTCACTAAATAATTCCTATTCCTGTACACTGATATCCATATCAACTAGTCATTTATCCACAAGATCCATGAATATATCCATATGGCACACACCTGTTTATTTATACCAAATCTGATACCAAGAACCTCTAATATTGTCATGGTTCAATAATGCATCCAAGTTGATCCCTCTATCTCTTTAGTACCATACCCTCTGTCAGTTCCCGTTCCTACTATAATTGTTCATACTAGTCTTTCTTATCACTCAATACACGTCAAGTGCAACACCATACTAAGTACTGCTCTTACCAATACAACTTTAGAGGGACACCCAAGTCAGTCTGCGGTGCCATCTCGATCATGCTCAATCACCAGATCTTTACACATGTATATCATCTACTCATATATTAATATTCATATCTCCCGTCTACCATAAAATTAATCCTCAATTAATCGTCAAGGTTTAACTTCTCGAACAACTTTAAAATAAAATGCATATACCTCCTCAAAATCAGATAATCCACATCGAAATAAAATTTAATTACTCCAAAAATCCTTGTAGCCTTAACCATGTTTATTGAATTCACATTTGAAATCCTCAAAAGTTTAATAACGTAATCTCAGCTCCTCAATTATTCTAAAATAAAATTTTATTTCCACCTTTTAATTTATAACTCCACAAGTGTACATATCAGTGCTCACGGTCTCTGATACTCAAGGTGCACTCAATGCATCTAGTGTCTATAATTGTGTACTAAAATTGTACTGCCTAAATCACTTGCACCATTTTCTCCATTGATCAAAGTTATCATCACCTGTAATTCCTTTCATGATTTTCAATTTATGTCAACTGGTATATCATTTAATTATCATCACACAGAGTGCTTACTGTTATTAACATTATTCTCGACTAATCCTCAATATAGAATCATTAGCACTCTTGGTATTATATCACTAGTTTCATTAATGCATCATTCATCAAGCTCGTTATAACTCATGATTACATGTATCTACTATAACACTCATGTTTCTTTACTCTCATGGGCAAGTATATGGTTCTCATCTCAATTGATGTATATGTATTTCCCTTCAACCTTTTATAGCCTGTTAAACTAATCCGTGATACGCTTCACCACTTTCATTACAAATTTTGATATTTCTCTACTCATGACACCTCATTATAACTCCTCATGTATATAAATTTCTTTACCTTTAACACACCCGATATCAATCACCAAATTGAACGTTATGCTCCATTAATCCTTAATACTATTCCTGGATACATAATTGTTCACGTAGATCATCCAATTGCATAATCATGATTATCCAGGACGGGTATGTTGGCTCTGATACTAACTCTTGAACTATCAATGATACTCTATACTCTCTTTCTACTCAGTCTCTAATGATACTACTCCTAGAATCATTGGTACAAGGTACTATGCTAAGGGCTAACTCTAGATTAAAGCCTACTGCTCACACGTCCAACTAAGAAACACTTACAACTCACTAGCAACACAGTCAATACTAATACAAGACACAAACAAAATTACAAGTCACTAATTATCATACTTAACAAGGAATCCTCAAGGAATAGGAGCTCAGAGACTGAATTGAGGACAGAAGGTATCTTTACTGCTAGTAAAGAAAGAAGCGATGGAACAAAGTCCTAGAAAAATACAGAAATAGATAAGTCTTGAGATGATATTTTAAGAACCAATTTAAGATACAACCTGATAATCATACACGTCTGCCAGAAATCATGACACACAGAATCCTCGCCACGCCAGTAAGCATAGATACGATAAACGACAGGTTCCGTAACTAAGGTATGCAACTCTATAATCACGTCATCTAGAATCCTCGCCACGCCAACCGGTATGGCTGCGAGAAACTCTAAATCTCATAACTAAAGTATGTACATCCAAGTTAGGTTCCTACGTTCTCGTCACGATAGCTAATATGGCTGCGATAAACTCTAGGTTCCATAACCAAAGTAGACGTTTTTACCTTTCTCACTGTCCTCATCAATATATGTCATCAGATGATACCGTAAATTTTAGTCCGTAAAATTCATCTCAATTTGAAATCAACTCAACAACGATACCAGGAATTAAAGTTAACAACTAGTCAACAAGAATCAAACTCAACAATGATACCAAGATTTTAATTTAATAACTGATCAATAAGGATCAAGTTCAATAACAACAAGCGAGAACGGACGAAACAAGAAAAAGATTTAATTTGGAAATTATAACAAGATTCTCAAGGGGTCGTCCCAGGAATCTCTCAAGAATTTGTGATTGAGTATCCTTCTCTCATCCTAGTAGCCTATGTCCTATATTCTATAGCAGGCACGCAGTAGTACAACTAATACGTCGCACTACCACAACATCGCACAACTTGCGAAGTCTGACCTGCATGGGCCACCACTAAAAATGTGTCACGATCCGCACCCGGTTTAGGGGCACGAGTGCGTGGGTACGTCCAGCCTACGCCGCGGCATCGGCGGTAGAACGCTGTCTAGGTCGAGTACTAACTAACAATCTCACGCTAGTATCCAACTCCATAAGGAGATTCGGATAATACTATAAAAATATTCACAACATACTCAATCACAACTACAGCACGATAGGAATTTGAAGAAATAAAAGAATACAACACAAGTCTAGAGACAACATAATCATACCTGCAATCATTACTTCCAATCCCCAAGTGTGTCGGAACCAGTCTACTAAGGTCACAGTCTGGAAAAATATTTTTCAGTCAGGAAGGAGCAAAGTACATCTCTAAATAGCAGTTCTATATAAATGACATAAACTATGTAGCAGTTCTAGATGGAAATATACCAGATGCATGTATAGGTACGAGAAATGTACAATGAAAGAAATACTGGAAATATTGTAAGTAACTGCAGGAAAAGAAACAATATGTCCATGAGCAAGAAACCTATGACTAAGTGTTTGAGTACTAGCTTTAACATGTGATCGGCTTGGGAACTTGATCAGGCTAGTTACATGTGATTAGCTATGATTCACGAAGGTCAGGCTAACCGTTGGTTAGCTATGATGCATGGAGAGGTCAGGCTAATCACACGTAACAGCTATGAAGCATGGAGATGGTCAGGCCGCACCCGACGTGAGATGTGGGGTGAGCTATGATGCATGAAAAGTTGGGTATGATCACATATCTACACTAAAATACTCTCCACCCCCGACTGGTATAGTAGATCCAATCATGGTACGCTATGGCACGGGATTCCCCAGGAAGGTAGCAAGTCTCCCCGGGAATCAGTGTCTGTACATGCACAAGATAACAAGAAAACAAGTCTTGTACAAGCTACACCATGAAAAAGGAATAACATCTCATGACGAGATCCGTGTATACCAATCCGTGTAACCAATGTGTCAAGAACATGGATATCTACACTAGATACAGTGAACATAGGAGATATCATAAATTAGAAACTAATCAGAGAATGTACTCGCCTTTGGTCCTTAGCTGGTAATTATTGATGTCCTGTTCCAGAGTATCCCCTGGGTGAACCCACAGTCCTATAAACATATCACAATATCACATTTGCATCAGATGCTATACTAGCACACAAACAAAATACTAACTCAGGGGCTATGCCAGGCAGGGCACTAGTCTATTAGGGTCGTCTATTAGAGACATAGAAGTGTACACATTGTACTAACATATACATCAATTACATTTGGTACGAAAATAGATAAGTGTATTTATATATACCTTAAGTAATATTAATACTGTATGTTTTAATTACAAATAGCTACTAGGAAATACGTTATACAAGGTATAGTCATAAAAATAAGCCAAGTTAGAATTTTACTATATGTACTAAATTCCAAAGTACAATGACTATGCTAATACATGAATTTAATTTATACCAGTATATATATACTTTAAAATAAATAATACTTGTATATATATATAAGCATAATAATTAATACTTGAATGTATATCTATATAGACATAGTTTATTGAAAAGGAATACAATACGTATTTATATTATACTATACCAATTTATAATTATACCAAAATATATTATTATGCTACATTTATTTATATATACCAAATTATGTTTTTGTTAAACATATACCAATTTACACTTACCAACATATACTGAAAATACAGATATACATATATACCAATTTTATATACAAAATATGTATAACTGTATACTCATAATAGAATTATAACATATATGTATTGTCAACATCATTATTAAATATACTAATACTAATACCAAATTAAGTTCATACTATATATTAAGGGTATACTAAAAGCTTATATAAAATATATGTAGCATACCATCATTAAAAATAACAATACAGATACTAAAACATTAATTGAAATTATACCTAGTATACATTTTTTTAATATATATTATATGAAAATACTAAACAAATAAATAAATAATTACTAACTGATTAAAAATAAATAATTGATTACTAAATTAACTAAACTAATTTTATGAATTAATTAAACTAATTATGAATCAATTAAACTAATTATATACATTTAATAACTAGTTAATTAACTAACCTAATCCTCTTTAACTCATTCCCCAAACATTATTCTGAGAAACGAAGAGAACGGAGAAGGGAGGCTCACCTAGGGTTTTCCATCGCCGGCGCGGGGACGTCCGCCGGGAATCAGGCCGGCAGGGCGTCGGCGTTCGTCTCGGGCGGGATCGGGGAGCTCAGGGCGGTGGTCGGCGTTCCTCGAGAGCGGCGACGGTCTGCTCGAGGCGGTGGATCTGCTCGACGCGGCGGCTGCGTCGACTCCGGACCTGAGGCGGCGGCGTGGAACTCCGAGCTTGACGCGGCGGAAGGAGCTCGACGACGATGAGGGGGATCCGCGGTGGATAGCGGAAGGAGAGGACGGTGGCTCTTCTCAGCGGAAGGAGATCTCGGCGGCGGCGTCGAACTCGGCGGGCTGGATCAATCGGCCCGACGCGGCGGTGGAACGTCGACTCGGCGGAGGCGGAGGTCCCAGTCGTTGGCGGCGACGGGATCTAGGTTAGGTTAGGGTTCTGTGTGTGTCAGGGTCTGGGTTCGTGTCCGGGCTGGACACGAGGGTGGTGTACTGTACAGGGATGGACGTGTCCGGGGCTGGACACGGCGGGTTTGCTGTGTTCAGTGGAGGAGGTTGTGTCCAGATGGTGTCGGACACGAAATTTTAATATTGTAATGACTGGACACAGAAAAATGAATGGATATGGTGGGACACCCGGGGTCGGACCCGAGGCCAACACGGCTGACACGGTAATGCTGAACACACGGACACAAGCACGCAAAATGGTGGTGGTGGTTTGTTGGCTTTGGGAATTGTGGGGGCTAGCTAATAAATTGGAGATTAGGGTTTCTTGGGAATGGTGATGAGGGACTTAAATAGGGAGAGAGAGTTGTGGGCTAAGGGTGAGGATTGGCCCAATGATGAATGGCCAGGATTTAATATAAAGGGGCCTTTCATGTGGGAAGAATGAGGGTGTGAATGGGAGACGGTAAACTGAAAAATATAATTTAAGAAAATGTTTTAAGAGGCTTCCAAGGCTAACCGATTCTAATTTAGCTACTAATTAATTCCATTTTTCAAAACCCTAGAAAATATGAAATTCATTTATTTACTATTCCAAAAATGGATATGAAATTTATTATGAACAACTAGTCCTTCAATAATTTTATTAAACAAATAATTTTATGATTTCAAGCCAAAAATATTCGAAGTTATAATATTATATTTACATCATTATTATTTATTTATTTATTTTATAAGTAATCGACATTTAGGAAAAATGATTTTTATAAAAGATTTTAAATCACCTTCTACAATCAAACATTGTTAAAAATCAAAATAAAATTTCAAGGGGAAAATATTTCATAAACTTGATATTTTAAAATAAATTAAAAATCTAATTATTTCGGAAATTGGAAATCGGAGGTTACACAGCTCCAACAACAACAGTTTCCCGTGCAGTTTAGAGCTTATCAACAACAGTATCAGATGCAGGAGCCGATTGTTGCCCCAGTATAAGCTCCAATACAACAGATTCCATAGTAGCCTCAGAGATAGGTGCAACAGGCTCCTTAATGAACCTATTGGAAGAGAACTGGGCACACTTGGGAGATGTGCCGGAAGAGACTTGGAGCATGCTTACATTGTGGATCAACGGAGCATATAGTGAAGGATTATCTCTGAACCCTTCATCGTCCAGGCCATGGTGCAGATCGAGGGTAGAAGGGTGGAGCTAGGCCACCTGTGGCACCACAGATTTCTCAGCTCCCGCAGAGAGAGCTACCCCGGCAGGGCAGAGCATTTGTGATGACGATCGAGGAGACCAATGCTACAGGTGATGGATTAGCGAGTTCTATTCTTTCTTTTTGTCCCTTCCATCTATTTTGATTGATTGCTTCTTTAGTACCTTTTGGATGCTTGTGTTATATTGTTAGTATAGCTAATAGCATACCCTGACAGAGACATCAGTAACAAGACAGGTGGAGACTATGACCATGCATGTTGTACTTTGCATAGGACTGTTCTTTGTGTGATTTTAGATAGGACCTTCTTAGACCATGATTGCTGGGGGTTTTACCTAGAAGAAGAACGATCACCCTTAAATTTCGAAGACAAAATTTTTCCAAGGGGGGTAGACTTGTCACTACCACTTTTTTCGGAGAGGGGTATTTTTATTATTTTGAATATTGGTAATATTCCGAATATTGGTATTTTAAACATTATTGTTTGATTGATATCTTATTTTATTATAACTAATATGGATATTTTTAGCTTATATTATTTTAATATTTGGTATGGTTGCATATGTTTATGTATTGTATTTAGTTAATGGTAGTTGTTACCCATTAGTTAGACTACTTGTTAGAAGACCTAATTGGACCTAACTAGACTTATCATGGACCACATTTAAGTTAGACCCATTGTGCCCAAAAATTAGACACCCTTATTTAGTTAGTGATTTAATTAACCCAACCAATAGGAGTAGAAGCACATTTTAGTCTTTACACATTCCTTGGAAGACAAGTTGGGGCCAACCACCATAAGAGGGGAGTTCATTCTCTCTCCTCTTCTCTTTTCGCCCAAATTTGAGATCTACATTAGTTATTCCCCAAATATTTTTTTACCAACATTACCATTAGAGACTCTTGGAGCAAGGAGGAGGCAAGGATCTACAAGGAGGTGAAGGGAGAAGTTGAAGGCTCTTGACACTCATTTGGACTCTTGAATTGGAAATCAATTTTCTAATAGGTATATTTCAGTTTTTCCTTCTAATTAGACTCTAAATATGTAGTTTAATTATTAGAAACCCACCTATGGACTAGGGCTACCAATAGAAAGAAGTTTGGACTACTAGGGACCCCTATAGTGAAAGTTACTGTATTTTGTGTCAATTTTGAAGAAAATCCGAGATTAACACATTAAGTGTTTGTCATTAGGCTAGATAGATGCCATTGTGTTTTTTTTGGTGATGTGAGTCTAGTATCGTGTCGCAATTGGATACGTGTAGGCCGTATCATGACAATTTAATTATACGAGTTGATTTTGGGGTTTTTCTTCGACACGAAGGTTTGAGTATGTCACTTTTTGACACGGACACGTAATTGAGTAGCTAGCCCTTTATATTATTTCTAATGATGATATTAGACTTGCTCGTATCCTTTGTGATATGTTTGGATCATGTATTGGTGACGTATCACAAGCGTATCATAGAAGTAGTATAAAACGGTGCGATGCACACCAAGTGTTTGTGTATTTGCTTTGGTAGTCTTTTTGTACTCTATTTAGTGTTATTATATCTACTTGGTGTTGTTTTGAGTTGAATATGATATATGTATATATATCTATGAATAGTATACTTAATGTTAGTGATATATATATATATATATATATATATATATATATATATTAGTGTTTCTAATGGTGTATTCCCTGTCAAGTAGACTGTGGAGAGGAAGGAAGTTCTTGCACTATCAATAACAGTCGGGTAGGAAGGAGTTCCTGTGAACAGTGAAGTGTGGAAGGGTGTTCCCTTGCTTTTGAATGTGAATGAGTGTGTGATGTGTGTTGTGCTCATGTGAGTATAGAGATGGGGGAGACTGTGTTCAGCTGTGTAGTACATTGGGTGCACTTACAACTGAAACACAGATAGCAACAAGCTCTGTGCAGAACATTAGGAGAGGGATGTGTTATATGTAGTGCAAGAAAGGATGGGGATTGTACTACAAGCGTAGCAACATCTGATGCAAGTGTATATGTGTAGGATGGTATAAGTGCATACATATATAGGTGTATAATTGTGAATCTTTAGATGTTCTATGTTGGGTATTAGTTACTTGAACGGGACTGTCACTTATAGTGGTAAATTGTTGTAGGGTATCAGTCTTGAGGATACTAAAGGGGTAGTGCTCCTAGCAGCAAGAGCAGGGAAGTTGGTAGCTCAGCCATGTGGTAAAGAAGGGAGAGATGGAAGGAGCCTAGCAGCAGCAATAGCCACTTGGGGGCATGCAGGGTATGCAATACCTGTGCAACAACAACAATGGCAATGCATATTAGTATCAGGTAATGTGGAGTAGTAGGGTGCATTTGAGTTGGGTATTAGATAAGGGATGCTTGAGTTCAGTTGCTGTTGCAACTGGTGGATGTGCACTTAGTGCACAACAATAGGTCATGTGATTTACCAACTGGGTGGGGTTAGCTTGTATGAACAGATGTTAGTTGCCACTCCTCAGTCCCAAAATACGTAGGACCAGGAATACGTAAGCATGCCAGCCGTATGTATATGGCAACTCCAATATATGGATACTATAATACACACGTACGCTGTAATATGAATATTAACTCACATGTGGTATAAATATTATCATAGGTCACAGGGCATAACTAGATCTCATCCACATAATCAAATAACAATCAACTATATAACTGAATCAAGTATAAAATGCTTGATAAGAACAAGTAGTTGGGTGAAGACAAATCTACTACCAACTAGAATATAAGAGAAACCACATAAGTACATCTAATGATCAATGAGGATCGAAGAGAAGACCTCATCGAAAGAGAGATAAGTAGCAAGTCCTGATCCGTGCTCCTGCGAATAGTCAAGATCGTCTACACCTAGAAAAGGACCCGGTCCTCAGAGGGACGTAACAAGATACATAGAAGCATGCCAATTGAATACAGTAAAACATGTATAATAGACAAAAAATATATAAGTACGCTGTACTAGACAATCTATATGAAAATGCATAGTGATGACAACCTTTCGATGTATGGATAGGAGTAGGATACTCTATCTATCTCACAACTTACACACACGTCCATGACCATCATCAGCCGTCATACCGCGAGGGTAGCAACCATCGTGACACCATCAGCCGACATACCGTGAGGGTAGCGACCATCTCGACACAACTCCCGTAGTGCGTGCTAGTTACTACGGTTTACCAGAGTGGGTAGCCCATACGCCTACTGATTGTCCTCCCCTCCTATGATACTATATGTCAAGTGTGTGTCAACATATATAATTATGACTGAAAGAAAACACATATATAATGAATATATAAAAATATGATAAGCATGCAAAAGTACTATAAGCAATTTGGCAAGGTATCTTGCCTGGCAAGAAAGTTGTAAAGTGTAAGCGTCCAAATGTCAGGCACAAGAGATCAGAAACTATGACACCAGAATAAATATCTCCGGATACTGAAATAAACATCACCAACGTTCCCAGAATAAGCGAGATAGCTAGAAAACACTACCCTTTCGTCCAATTTGGACACAGGGGCAAAACGGTAATTTCAGGTCAAAGCGGGGTCCACATATGGCCCACTTTGTACCGAAAATCGTGCCAGAGATAGAGGTCTCTAAATGGGACAAATTATAGGTCAAGTAAATTCTAAACGTCGATACAAACACAACGGTATGTCAATTTTGAATTCCGGTGAGCCGATCACAAATTCACCCTTCAAGTCAACCCATGGGGCCGTGAATAGGCGGCTTGGTCAACTGTCTCAGAATCGCGTGAAACTTGGGTCACAGGACCATCTTGATACCACGAATCCAATGGCGCAAGTTTTATCGCATTCTGACGAACATACACAAAATGGGGTGGTATTTTACAAAAGTTGCGATAGAGGAACTTTTTACGGATACGGGTTGATTCCGACGTGCACACACGTCCGAATCAACTTTCGTAAAAACTCACACGCCAGGATATACCATACTCGCCTTTCGATACAATTGGTACACGACGAGATAGTCCCGTTTGGCGGGACGCACTCTGTATCACAAAATTATAGTTTTAAAAAATCAAGTTTTTGGTCGTTTTGGAGGTAGAATAATTTAATGAATGAAATAAATTAATAAAAAGTAAAAGAATAGTTAAATCCTCGATTATATAGAGAAGAAAACCTTTCAATTAGATTTTGAAAATATTAAACAGTTTAGTGGCAAATTAGGCATGAACATGGGAGTTTGGTGTTGAAATTCTGGACTGTTTTTGGTCAGTTTTTCGGCCAACTTCCGGTGGATTTTTCGACCAATCTAGGGCACAAAAATTCGTCCCGCTTGAATAAAAATTCTAGAGGGTTAGGTTGTGAACGTACACGGATAAACTGCTCGAGAAAAGGAGGAGAGATAAGAGAGATATCATACCGTGAAGATGAGACAACGAAGGGGTACTGATGCACGCGCGCGCTGATCGGTGGCGGATGATGGCTACTGCGGCGCGGGGCGGCGGCGCTGAGGGGTGGTCGAACGTCGGCGTGGGGTGGTCGGCGTTGGTTGTCGAGGTCTAGGGTTAGGGTTTAGGTTGGGATTTTATATATATATATATATATATATATATATATATATATATATATATATATATATGGAGAGAGAGAGAGAGCGCCGCGGAGGGGGGGGTAGTCTGCCGCTGTGGGGTTAGTTAGGAATGGTTGGTTTAGGTTTAGTGAATAGGAATATGATTGGTTTGTTTAGGATATGTTTTGTTAAGGGAATAGGTTTATAAGTAATAGGTTAAGTTATTATTACTTTTCTTTTCTTTTCTTTTCTCCTTTCTTTTTCTTTTCTTTTTTTTTTCTTTTATTATTATTACTATTACTACTATTCCTATTACTATTACTTATTATTATTATTACTATTTCTATTATTATTATTATTATTATTCATATATATTTACATATATATATATATATATATATATATATATGCGACAATATAAAAATTTAAAAAGAACATTTGCACATATAATAAATTCTAGAAAATCTATCGCCTTTCAACAAGACTCTAAAATAATAAAAATTATAATGTGAAATAAGTCTAAATGAGTATTTATATAATTAAATCAATGAAATTTATTTTCTAATTAATTATGAAAATACTTTAAAGAAGTTCAATAATTTAATAAAAATACTTAAAATAAAATTTAAAATTTTAGGGGGTTTACATTCTACCCAACTTACAATAATTTTGTCCTCGAAATTAACACTAACCCATATTCGTAATAAATTACTATAGCTATTAACACTTCATTGCTCGCTAGCAGTGCTTCCTAAAAGGTTATGGTCAGCCACCTTAACACTTTTTTCCCTTATTATCTATATACTATTCTTTTATCCTCTAACTCATCTACACTACCCAACTTACAAGAATTTTACTAGTAGTGAAAGTCTTTTGAGGCTATTGTCTAGGTTGTAAGGCGAGTTTATTCATTGGGTCGAGAATTTTGGGATACTTGTCTGGAATCGCATAACCATGATTTTTTTCTCTGTAACCGTCAAGTATCATAGTCTAATACTGCCACGCCACCTGGCCAGTATGTCTGCAAATAATTCGATTACTCTACTATAATGGTATAGCTGCAGCTGTCGCTATCTCGCCAATGATTTGTCATAGTCATCAGTGTCACGCCCCAGTCCCAAAATACGTAGGACTAGGAATACGTAACACGCCCAGCCGTATGTATATGAACTCCAATATATGGAAACCATATACACTCGTACGCTGTACATGAATATCCAATCCACCAGTTGTAATATACTGTCATAACAAGTCACACACAATCTAGATCTCATCCATAGCACAAATAATAAGTAGGAATAAAGAGCTGAATAATAACTGAATATCCAAGATGAGTATCAAGTCTAATAGTCAGGTGAAAACAAATCTACTACAAAATGACTATACTGCCGTAGCAACAAAACTCTAAACAGTGGAAATAAATCACAGATACTCTGAGGGTAAGACCTCCTCAGTCAGGTAAGTAGAGTCAGGTCCAGGTCCGTACTCCTATGGATACTCCTGCTCGTCCATATCTGGAAAGGGACCAGGTCCTCAGAGGAACGTAACAAGATACATAATAACATGCCAATAAGTACTGAAAATAAACATCCACTGGGTCGTCTAACCGTCTAAGTGAAATGCAACTTGAGGACAACTTTGGACGTATAAAAAGTGTAGGCTAGACATATGCTGACGTAATTCACCAATCGTGACAACTGGCTAGTATATGCCACATATGCCCCCCAGTACAAGGGCACATGTATATGAATAACGTCTTACCGCTCTGAAGAACGGGGAATCTACATAGTATATAATGTCTATATCACCCTGAAGAGTGTGGCATCCGTAGTAAATATAGCAACCATATCACTCCGTCGAGTGTGGCATCGTAGTAAAGGAAGTGGGGTGTCCCATATGCCTACTAGTAGTCCTCCCCGCTAATTGCTCTAAGCATGCCACATCCATGACACGATTTAGTTCATAACCTATCTTTAGTACAACAGTCCAATCCTACAACCAGACAAGGACAAGGATTGGACCACCGTGCTACAGTAGGCTATGTCCATAGACTACTAATAACTGCTAAGTCTTCTAGCATACAAAGTTTCTATCAGCGCTTATCCCTAACGCACGGCTCATACGTACAGGAGGCTAAATCTGTCACGTAGTCCGTGATCTATATGAGACTCACAACTCATGTAACAACTGTGTCATGGCCAATGAATCTAATGATGCTCCATAATACTGGGGTGGTCTCATAAAGTAGGTCCAAAAATCTACATAAATAAATATTTATATAAGCAGAATAAATATGCATGCATCAGCTGGAATGTAAATAATAGTACAATGGCAAGGTATACTTACCGAGCAAGAGTTATGTAGAGTGCAACGTACAATATTGTGTTTTAGTTTTGTGAATGAAGTGGGGTTAGTGTTTGGGAAGAGTGGTAATATATATAGAGAGAATAAGAGGCGGTGGGGGGAAACTTAGTGCCTCCACAAAAGCCACTGCTGTTGTTTCTTTCTTTCCTTCTTTCTTTGTTTTTGGGTTCGGTTTGGAGGAGAGTTTAGTAATATGAGTTTTAAGAGGCGGTAGAATGGGAAGGCTCACACGCGCGGAGAATGGAAAGCAAAGTTGGATTTTGCTACTGGTGCTGTTGATATTTCTACTGCTGTTGGTATTTCTTTTTCCTAATGGGTCCGGGTTCAAGCGGGTAGTGGGTTTAGGAGTTGCGGTTTGATATCCAATAGGAATTATATATATATATATATATATATATATATATATATATTCACAAAAAATTGTAAGAATTGTATTGGTGCATACGGTTGAGCTAGCAACTGTCCAATGGGTCTCCTACATGGAATAAATTAAGAAAAATTCATAATGGCTCCATAAATCCTCTAGATGCACAAACACCTCAAATAAAAATTAAATAAAATCTATTCCCTTTATTTAGCTCATAACTACTATAAATAAATTAAATAATTAATAATAGAGAAATACGGTTTTCAGGATTAGGGGTCTTACATTCTACCCAACTTATACAAATTTCGTCATCGAAATTAAAATAGGGTAGGGTCTCTCTATCTAATCTCTCTTGATCAAAATTTAAAAAAATTTACCTCATGTTTAATAATACAATTTCTACCCAACTTAGAATTTACCCATCTATCACTTAAGGCTATATATATCCAAAATTATTCCTCGAATCATTTAATCATGTTATTCAATCCTCAAAGATTATACCAAATATATCACCTATGATATACCCTTAATTACAGGAAGTAATCATCAAATAATACGATTGGCCTATGGGGTATCTCTAGTACTATCTGTATATCAAACTTATACCAAGCACGAGGTTTCGTCTTTCCGAAGTAAAGAAAGACGAAGAGCAATAATCAAGAATTCCAGGCGAAGGTGATAGAATACAAGTACGAGGTTCAAGGAGTTTTAAAGAATTTAATTGGGAATCGTCAATGCGGTTGCGGGTTGAAATCATATTTTGGTAATTCCTATTCACATGCTCGTATCGGTATAGTATAGTTATGTAACTGATAGATATGCCAGACATATCAAGGAACAAGTATATTTGTTTACTAGTCAACTATGTATCTCAATCCACGTAAAGTAGTATTGCAAAAGGGCGAACCAAGTGCACTATGTCTAGCTAGACCATAATACACTGATTCTGATTAGACAATTTGTATTAGTGTGGTTGATCAGGCCCCAATAACACATATGTCATGAACAAGCTTGATAAAAGATTAAGCATGCAAAACTAGGTTGTAACAGCATTATAAGTCAAGGTAGTACCAAGAATATAAGTACGCTAGATTATGATGAGAGAAGTTACAAAATAGTTCAAGTTTATAAAGAAGATAAGACTTATCCAGTCTTTACAGTTGTCATACCAACTCCTGTAACAACATGCCCAAGAAATAAAACTTTGTCCAAGAAGAACTCACATTTACTGAGCTGGATTTGGTGCTGGAAGCGCTAGCCTCTGTGCTGGCGGTAGAAGTGTCAATGCTTGTTGCATAGGACAATCTTTCATCATATGCTGTCCGGAACCACATCTCATACATTTTCCTAAGCGAGTTCGAAAGTCCCTCCTAATATGTCCGCGTTTCCCATAATAATGGCAGCGGGGCTTCTCTGGGACCTGGTACGGTCCTGCTCTGTGTTGGTACTGCTGTTGCTGAGCTAAAGGACGTCTGGCAGGTCCTTCTTGTTGTGTTCTTGCTGGTTCTTGTTGCATCCTCAGCTGACCTCCCTTTCCTTTGCTGATGGTTTCTTGCAATCTGGCTTCTGTCAGTAATTCGGCATAAGAGATCCGGGACTGTGAGCTTGTATAATGTTGGAGCTCCTGAGTCAGTCCGCGATAAAACCTCTTAGCCTTGGCCAAGTCATCTGGTATCAGGGCAGTGCCATATTTACTAAGGCAACTAAACTAAGCATCATACTCATCCACTGTTCTATTCCCCTGCTCTAGGTGGAGAAACTGATCGTACAATGCATCTCTGACGGTGTCCGGAAGTACTTCCTTTCAAAGTATTCCAGAAACTGCTCCCATGTCTAGTATGTACCCAGCTGGCGCTCCATAGATTCCAACCAGCGATGAGCATTATCATCTAGAAGCGTCCTTATACCCGTCATCCACAGCTCTGTAGGTAGCTGCGATGCTTCTAATAATTTTTGAGTGTGAGTGATCCAGTTGGTAGTTTCCTCTGGGCTCTCAATGCCTTTGTACGGCTTTGGACGCATTTGTATAAAGTCTTTTACTGAACCAACTTTAGCTCAAAGTACTGGCGCTAGTGTTTGAGCTGGTATAGTAGTCCTTGCAGCCATCCTTTCAAGTGCTGCTAGGAACTCTTGTCTTTGTTCTGCTGCTTGCTGCCTCTGTTCTGCAGCTAGGGTGGCAGTCTGTTGTTGATGTTCCTGCATTATTATCTGAAAGAATTGGAACAGTTGTGCCTGGCCATCCTGCGGTGTCGATGAGACTGGAAAGTTTCTATTAGGTGAAACGGGAAGATCAGATGGAACTGGATTGTGAGTCTGTCCATCTGATTTCGGAAGTCTAAGAATTGTTGAGGTCTCTCCTTGAGTCTGACCATTGACTCCATGAGTTGTCTCACTATCGGTGACAGTACATCCCTTCTGCATATCCATCTCTCTGCAGGTGATGTACAAAACGATTTAGAAGAAGTACATGATGCAAGCATTAGATAGAATGTAGAAGCATAAAATACTCTAGGGAATTTTTTCGCGTATTTACAGTCAAAAACCCCCAACATACTTGAAGTCCTCCCTGCTTAAAACAGGGCTTCAAAGTAGTTGGCGTAAAATAGTTTGATAAGCTTTTTGCGTAAAACAGAGCTTCAGGATAGTTTGGCGTAAAGTAGAGATTCAGAACTGTCCGCGTAGAGCAGAGAAGCGTAAAGAAGAGATTCAAAGTCGTCGGCGTAAAATAAAGATTCAAAGAAGTTGGCGTAAAGTAAGACTTCAGAGCTATCTGGCGTAAAGGTAGGGATTCAAGCTATCCGCGTAAAAATAGGGATTGAAAAAAATGTCGGCGTAAAACATGGCTTCAAAGCTAACCGCGTAAAAGTCTGCTATTCTTTCTGCGTAAAAATCTGCGCATAAAATCTGCCTGTAAAAGATCTGTGCTTAAAATATATGCTGCGAAAAGTCTGCCTTTGTCAAGTCGGTGTAAAAAGTAAGTGTAAAGCTCACGTAAAAGGTCTGCACGTAGAGGGTCGCTGCGCGTAAAATCTGCGTAAAAATTCTGCCTGCATAAAGTCTGTAAAAAGTGGCTATACTTCCTGCGTAAAGTTTGTGCAAAAAGGGTACTGCGTAAAGTCTAAGTAAAAGTCTGTATGCGTAAAGTTTGTAAAAAGTTCTGCTATATATTTTGCAGCGTAAAGTTGTACGAGGAACTTGATGAATTTGTCAAACAAATCAGTGATCCTCACATCTGACAAAGGTATTGCACGATGATCGAGAGGACGACTGTGATGATGAATTTTGCACAGAGACCCAGGTTGTCGCTTAGTGGCATATTGGATACAAGTCATTTTTACACGCTAAAAAGGAAGAGAATGGAGTCTTCTGAATACGCTGCCTATTCTATATGGACAGAAATAAGTTTTTATGCTTAAGATAAGACAAAATCAAACGCCATATCAAAAGCTGTTTCTTGGACAGGGCTCGAGGCATATCTCTACCTTTAATGTACGAGATTTGGTCATGGCTGGGGAAAGCTAAGGCTGTAACAAATATGCACATATCACCAACCTTACATTTTATGCCTAATTGGTCTACTTTTCGCTAGTTATCTATTATTCATGAATCATCAAGTTTACGCAGGGACAGTCACCTACGTGGCTTGTATGTCATGATCTTATAAAGAGATACGTGTCATACGCATTTGTCATAATCGTGGCGTAAAGTAGGAAATTTTCTTCATAGTTTGGCCTTTTATGCCAACAAGTCAGTCATTTGGCTTTTACGCCAACAAGGGTAAAGGTCTGGTCACAGGGTAAAGGGTTTCTTAGCGTAAAACATGTTTATTCAAACATAGGATGGTTGAAAGGAAGAATGAGATTTTAGTCAAGTGTAGATGAGATCCTTAATCTTTATTCCTATACGCAGGCTTGTTCGGTACAGTTACATAACCGAGACAGTATATTCTTGACCTGCATGGACCACCACTAAAAATATGTCACGCCCCAGTCCCAAAATACGTAGGACTAGGAATACGTAACACGCCCAGCCGTATGTATATGAACTCCAATATATGGAAACCATATACACACGTATGCTGTACATGAATATCCAATCCACCAGTGGTAATATACTGTAACAACAAGTCACACACAATCTAGATCTTATCCATAGCACAAATAATAAGTAGGAATAAAGAGCTGAATAATAACTAACTGAATATCCAAGATGTGTATCAAGTCTGATAGTCAGGTGGAAACAAATCCACTACAAAACGACTATACTGCAGTAGCAACAAAACTCTAAACAGTGGAAATAAATCACAGATACTCTGAGGGTAAGACCTCCTCAGTCAGGTAAGTAGAGTCAGGTCCAGGTCCATACTCCTGTGGATACTCCTGCTCGTCCATATCAGGAAAGAGACCAGGTCCTCAGAGAGACGTAACAAGATACATAATAACATGCCAATAAGTAATGAAAATAAACATCCGCTGGGTCGTCTAACCGTCTAAGTAAAATGCAACTTGAGGACAACTTTGGGCGTATGGAAAGTGTAGGCTAGACATATGCTGACATAATTTACCAATCGTGACAACTGGCTAGTATATGCCACATATGCCCCCAGTATAGGGGCGCATGTATATGAATAACGTCCTACCGCTCTGAAGAACGGGGAATCTGCATAGTATATAATGTCCATATCACCCTGAAGAGTGTGGCATCCATAGTAAATATAGCAACCATATCACTCCGTCGAGTGTGGCATCCGTATTAAAGGAAGTGGGGTGTCTCATACGCCTACTAGTAGTCCTCCCCGCCCAATGCTCTAAGCATGCCATATTTATGACACGATTTGGTTCATAACCTATCTTTAGTACAACAGTCCAATCCTACAACCAGACAAGGACAAGGATTGGACCATCGTGCTACAGTAGGCTATGTCCATAGACTACTAATAACTGCTAAGTCTTCTAGCATACAAAATTTCTATCAGCAGTTATCCCTAACGCACGTCTCATACGTATAGGAGGCCAGACCTGTCACGCAGTCCGTGATCTATATGAGACTCACAACTCGTGTAACAACTGTGTCACGACCAATGAATCTAATGATGCTCCATAATACTGGGGTGGTCTCATAAAGTAGGTCCAAAAATCTACATAAATAAACATCTATATAAGCAGAATAAATATGCATGCATCAGCTGAAATATAAATAATAGTACAATGGCAAGGTATACTTGCCGAGCAAGAGTTCTGTAGAGTGCAACGTCCAATATTGTGTTTTAGTTTTGTGAAAGAAGTGGGGTTAGTGTTTGGAAAGAGTGGTAATATATATAGAGAGAGAATAAGAGGTGGTGGGGGAAAACTTAGTGGTTCTACAAAAGCCACTGCTGTTGTTTCTTTCTTTCCTTCTTTCTTTGTTTTTGGGTTCGGTTTGGAGGAAAGTTTAGTAATAGGAGTGTTAAGAGGCGGTGGAATGGGAAGGCTCACACGGGCGGAGAATGGAAAGCAAAGTTGGCTTTTGCTACTACTGCTGTTGATATTTCTACTGTTGCTGTTGATATTTTATTTTCCTAATGGGTCCAGGTTCAAGCGGGTAGTGGGTTTAGGAGTTGCGGTTTGATATCCAATAAGAATTATATATATATATATATATATATATATATATATATATATATATTCATAGAAAATTCTATGAATTATATTGGTGCATACGGTTGAGCTAGCAACTGTCCAAAGGGTCTCCTACATGGAATAAATTAGAAAAAAATTCATAATGGCTCCATAAATCCTCTAGATGCACAAACACCTCAAATAAAAATTAAATAAAATCTATTTCCTTTATTTAGCTTATAACTACTATAAATAAATTAAATAATTAATAATAGAGAAATACGATTTTCAGGATTAGGGGTCTTACAATCAGTTCGTAACAAGTGCCTTCAACTCTTTCCTAAGCTTAGTCTAAGTTTTAGGACAACAATTAAGGTCTTGACTAACTTTATAAGACTATTAGACGTATGAACTATTTCAACAATCGAACTAATTCATGTTAGACTAAAGGATGCTACTTAAGGTTTAAAAATAATAAGAGAATACATATATTGTTATAGTGCATATACATAAGGGTTATCATAATGAACTCATCTTTTTTAGTTATTAATTATTACTAACCTAGTTATGTTTTAACTAACAAAATAGGGGTGAGGTTGAAGTTAATCAAACAATTCATGATGGCATGAAAAGATGTAGCTACGATAGGAAGGATTAAGCATGGGATAAAGAATGGATATGGAAGGAAAGATGAGCAACCCAAGGGGACGAGATGGCAATAGGAAGGAGAATACTACTACTACTACTCGTGTCATCCATTAGCATCGTGGGTATGCCATCTAGTTAAAATATCAACATATACTCAAAAATTTTAACACTAAATATATCACATGTGATATGCCCTTAATTACAAAGATAGTCACAAAGTAATGTGATTGGCCTATAGGGTATATCTAGTACTCTCCGTGTATCAAACTTATACCAAGCACGAACGTTTATCTTTTCAAAATAAGGGAAGTTGAAAAACAATAATAAAGAATTCAAGGAGGGGGTGATAGGATACAAGTATGGGGTTCAAGGCGATTAAAGAATTCAAAAAGAGAGTTATCAGGGCAGTTGTGGATTAAAATCTTATTTTGTTAAATTCCTATTTGCATGCTCATATCAGTACAATTATGTATCTGATACGATATGCTCGAACATATTTAGAGGGCAAGTATATTCGTCTAACAAGCTGAGTCAACTATATCTCAATCCATGTAAAGTAGTTATGCGAAGAGGGAACCAAGTGCATTAAGGTTGATCTGACCGTAATACACTGGTTCTGATTTAGACAATGTATTAGTAGGCGTCCCCAACAACACATCTGTCATGAACAAGCTCGATAAAAGAATAATATCACGCCCCAGTCCCAAAATATACGAGACCAGGCCACGTGGCAATAGCCAGCTGACACGTCTCCGAGGATATCCCAATTTAATGGATCCACGAAGAGTGCTACGCTGTCCTATAATACTAATATCTCCAATATCAGTCAATAACAGGTAATCTAATAACATCCACAAATAAAGAGCAAGAAGTACTAAATAAAACTGCTGGAAGATAAATACCAGTCTCAAGATATCATAGTACAACCAATAATGTCAGATGGGAACAAACCCACTACTATGACGAAATAAAGTACTAAAATGATAGATAAAAGATAATAACTAGGGCATCGGCTGACTGGATAATGATGCACCCAATCTAGGCGGAAGGCCTACCAAGTGATCACGGAAACTCTGACGGTAGAACCTCTAGCTCCTCTGCGGTAGCGAATCTCGTCTCCTGTCCAGGGCCGTACACTGTGGGGTAGAAAGCCTCGTCCAAATCTGGAAGGGAACCAGGTCCTCAGAGGGACGTAACAAGATACAGAGAGACAAGCCATATATAAATATTGAATAAAATAAATACAATAAAGGTGTGCTAACCATCTAAGTGAATGCAATGTGAGGACAACTGTGAGTATATGGGAAGGTGTAGGCTAGACATATGCTGACATAATTCACCAATCGTGGCAGCCGGCTAGTATATGCCACACATGTCCCCTATAACACGGGCACAGGAATACAATAACGTCCAACGTTCTATAGAGTGTAGTATCTGCAATGTCATCAAGTAACGTCCAACACTCTACAGAACGTGGTATCAATAATATATAAATACGTCCGTATCACTCCGTCGAGTGCGGTATCATTGTAAAGGAGTGGGGTATCCCATATGCCTACCAGTCGTCCTACCCTCCCAATGTAGATATACCAGTCAAATAATCGACACGCATATCCCTTATCTAAATGCCAAGTCTCTATACTGAAATAGTCCTAACTGCTTGCTAACCGTGATGCACGTCACATGCGACGATAGCTAGTCGATCACGCGAACTCGCATCCCAACATGAGATTTGTCACTACGACTATGTGTAAACGTGTCAGGTCTTGGAAGATAATAGGGTATCATCCAATGAGGTGAGTCTGCTAATGACTAAGTCCATGTATACTAATCATCGACGTGTCCGTCGAATGCACCCAAGACAATCTCGGACGCGCACAGTTGTATAAAGCAAAGCAACAAGCATATAATACAACATTTGTATAATTTAAATTAGACAGTAAATATGGCAAGGTATATTGCCTGAGTCTTCAAGAGATGAATGCCAAAAGACTGCTCTGGTAGCGTCTCCTGGCTGATCTAAAGACCCTAGACAAACAATATAACACAATAATACAGGCATCAGGTACTACGCATTATCTATATATGGTTAATACGCTATTCTTGAATACTGTCGCGAGTTCACTGTTGCTCGAGTACAGCATCACGTGCACACTTAGCTAGGGTGTACACGTGTTCTGTCTTCGGTTAACAGGAGTCTCGAGGCAATATTTATCTAGTTATGGGTCGTCCATAATTTCTGTTCTGTACGGACATGTCTCTATTCTCCATGTTTGTACATACTAGGATTTATATCCGGGGGTTTCTACCGAATTACCTGTCCTTGGTAACTGGTCGCTGGTTTAGAATAATTAATTATTAATTTAACATCTAACTAAACTCATTTCTATGCATAAAATATTAATTAGTTTTATGAGTTATTAATACACTTCCATATCGACATAGCGACACGAAGGAGAATACTAGGACACAAGAGAGAGGGTTCTACGAACGAGTACCTGATCAACTGAGCGAGGGGTACGCTCGCTGGTCGGCTGTTCCCTTCGACGAGGGTGGCTCCGGTAGCGTGGACGGATCCGTCTAGCGGGTGGTGGGGCAGTCGGGATCGGGGCAGTGCTCCGGTCGAGAGCAGTCGGCGCTGGGGCAGTGCTCCGGTGGGGAGCAGTCGGGGCTGGGCAGTGCTCCGTCGGGAGCAGTCGGGGTTGGGCAGTTCACCGGTCAGGAGCAGTCGGGGTTGGGTGTGCACCGGTCGGGGGCAATCGGGGTTTGGGTGTGCACTAGTTGGGGAGCAGTCGGTGTTGGGTGTCCGGCCGGTTGGGGAGCATTCGGCATTGGGGTGTGCGGCCGGTTGGGGAGCTCGGTTTGGATGGGGAGGTCGGCTAGGGTGTTGTAGGGGATGATGAATAGTTGGTTTATTAGGGTTTTGTATGAGGAGGTTTGTATTTATAGTTGGTGATGGAGATTTTGGGCTGGCCTTGCATGTGGGCTTGTCCTGCCTTATTAGGGGCTGGTCCACGTAGCAGTGTGTAAGTTGGGCTTGTTCGGGTTTGTTTGAGGTGAAGTTGACCTCAAATATAATTAAATTAAATAAATGCAAGGCGCTCTCTCAAGAACTGCGGCGCAGCTAAGGTGAGATGCAAAGGCGAGGTGCATTAAGACGTATATTAGATGCACATTAATCCTAATTAATGCCAAATAAATCCTAGCGTCTCGATTTAATTCGAATAAATCTTGAATTGGTCGAGGGGGTTTACAATCTACCCTCCTTAGAGTATTTCGTCCTCGAAATTAAAACCTACGCATGGTAAGAAGTTCCGACTGAATAAAAAAATGCTAACACATACCTAGTCCTTCGAAAAGATGGGGATAGCGTTGTCTAATGTCCTCCTCGCGTTCCCAAGTCGACTCGCCTGGTGCATGATATCTCCACGCGACGCGAACTAAGAGAATGGTCTGTCCTAGCAGTACTTTCTCACTCCTGTCCAGAATCTCGACGGGATCCTCTTGGTATAATAAGCTCGGGCCAACTGTGATCTCGGAGTGGTCAAGTATGTGACTCGGATTCGGTATATACCTCCTTAGCTGAGATAAATGGAAGATGTCATGAACTCCTTCCATGGTCTGCGGCAAGGCTAATCTGTAAGCAACCTCTCCAACGCGTTCTAATATGTCGAATGGTTCGATGTACCTCAGACTCAGCTTCCCTCTACCTCCAAATATGATAGTCCCTCGAGTAGACGAGATCTTCAGAAATACGTGGTCTCCAACCTAAAATTCTAAGGGTCGACGATGTGAATTTGCCCAATGCTTCTGTCTGTCTTGTGCTGCTCGAAGGTGCCCTTGGATCTTCTTCACTTTTCTACTGTATAAACAACCAACTCTGGTCCAAGAATCTGTCGCTCGCCTATATCACTCCAGCATACTGGGGAACAATATTTCCTTTCATACAACGCTTCATAGGGAGCCATCTGGATGCTCTCCTGATAGCTGTTATTATAGGAAAACTCGACCAGATGCAAATGGTCCTCCCATGATACTCCGAAGTCAAGCATGCACGCTCTCAACATGTCTTCTAGCGTCTGAATGGTGCGCTCCGACTGGCCATCTGTTTGTGGGTGATATGCTGTGCTAAACTTCAGGCGAGTACCGAGACTCTCTTGCATATTCCGCCAAAAGTAAGACGTGAACCTCGTATCCCTGTCAGACACGATGCTAACTGGCACTCCATGTAGGCGCACAATCTCCCTCATATACATATCTGGTAAGGCCTCCGTCGATTGCCCAACTCTGAAGGGTAAAAAGTGGGCGGACTTGGTGAGTCTATCCATGATTACCCATACTGCGTTGCGACCACTAGGACTTCTCGGGAAGCCCGTAACAAAGTCCATAGTAATATGCTCCCATTTCTACTCCGGTATAGGGAGCGGCTGAAGCACTCCTGCAGATCTCTGATGCTCAGCCTTGACTTGCTGACACACCAGGCACTTGGCCACAAAGCATGCTATCTCTCTCTTTATTTCGTGCCACCAGTAATACTGTCTCAAGTCCCTGTACATCTTAGTGCCTCCCGGATGAATAGAATAGGTTGAACTGTGTGCCTCTGCCATCACCTCCTGACGAAGTTCTCCATTTGGAACATAGAGACGATCTCCGCATCTCAAAGTTTCGTCTTCATGTATACGCAGTCCTGTTTGTAATCCAGCCTTTGTCCTCTGTCTGAGCCTCTGAAATCTGACATCTGTTGGCAAAGCAGCCTTGATTCTCTCCACTAATATCCATTGCAATTAGAAACTCGACAATTGTCCATATACTCCGGGCATAACGACCTCTATTCCCATCTGCTCTAGCTCTCTCAATAGATGTTGTTGGGTGGTCATGAAGAATGCCATGGGTCTCCTGCTCAACTCGTCGGCTACTACGTTGGCCTTTCCCAGATGGTACTGTAGCTCGATCTCGAAGTCTGTCATCACCTCGAGCCAACGTCTCTACCTCTGATTAAGGTCCTTCTGAGTGTAGACGTACTTCAGGCTCTTAAGATCAGTAAATATCTCCACTCTCTCTCCATATAGATAGTGTCTCCAAAGCTTCAAGGCAAAGATTACTGCTGCAAGCTCCAAGTCATGAGTAGGATAGTTCTTCTCATGTGTCCTCAACTGTCTAGAAGCATAAGCTACAACCTTTCCATGTTGCATCAAGACACATCCTAATCCTTTTCCGGACGCATCGCTATAGATTATGAATCCTCCGGGTCCAGAAGGTATGGTCAAGATAGGTGCAGTAGTCAGACGCTTCTTTAGCTCGTCGAATGCCTTCTGACATTACTCTGTCCAGGTGAACTCCTACTCCATGCGGGTCAAACGGGTCATTGGCTCTGCAATCTTCGCGAAGTTCTCTACAAACCTCCGGTAATATCCGGCAAGTCCTAGAAAGCTCCTCACTTTCGAAACATTGGTAGGGGTTGGCCATGTCTCTACAGATGAAATCTTTGCCGGATCTACTGAGATTCCCTCTCCTGAGATGACGTGTCCAAGGAAAGCGACACGATCCAGAAGAAACTCATATTTGCTCAGTTTGGCATAAAGTTTCTCGCTTTGTAGAGTCTCTAACACTAGTCTCAGATGCTCTTCATGCTCCTCGTGGTTCTTTGAATACACCAAAATGTCGTTAATAAAGACTACCACGAACAGGTCTAAGTATTGGTGGAATACTCTGTTCATCAAGTTCATGAATACAGCTGGCGCATTCGTCAGCCCAAATGGCATTACTAAGAACTCGTAGCGACCATAACGAGTCCTGAATGCTGTCTTCTGAATGTCTTCTCTTCGTACCTTCACTTGGTGATAACCCGATCTCAAGTCAATCTTGGTGAACACCACTGCTCCTGTCAACTGGTCGAATAAATCATCAATCCACGGCAGGGGGTACTTGTTCTTGATAGTCAAAGCATTAAGGGCTCTGTAATCAATGCACATGCGTACCGTTCCATCCTTCTTAGGTACAAATAGCACTGGTGCTCCCCATGGTGATATACTAGGACGAATAAATTCTTTGCTCTGCAACTCCTCTAATTGTAGCTTCAGCTCATCTAACTCCTTCTTCGCCAATTGGTATATATTAGAAGATACCGGCGCTGCTCTGGGTACTAGCTCGATTATGAACTTCATATCTCTATCTGGCGGTAAGCCTGGTAGTTCTTCGAGAAATACATCCTTAAATTCTGCAACAATTGGTGGGGGTGCAATCTCCATAGCCATGCAAGTTCCCGCTATCTGTCCTACTCCTTGTTCGACGGTCCCTCGCATGTACTCGAACTCCGGTTGATCTGGCGGTCTAAAGGTGACGCTACCCTTCCGGCAGTTCAGTACAGCATTATACTGGCTTAACTAGTCCATGCCTAACATAACATCAAAGTACGACATAGGCAATACCAAGAATTGCGCTATCATCTCTCTACCATATACAACTATCGAGCACATTCTAATAGTGCTGGTAACCGGTAAGATGCCTCCTCCGGTAAGAATCTTCCAACTCTTAGGTAAGGGGGAAGTCGCTACTCTATGCATTGCTACGAATCTACTAGATATAAATGACAATGTGGCTCCAGAATCAAACAATACAGTTGCAGGTAATGATGCAACTAAAATGGTACCTGTGATAGCTTCCCCTTCTGTTTTCTCCTCAGTAGCTGCTAAAGCAAAGGCTTGTCCCTGCTTTTGTCCTCCTGCCTGCTGTCGGTTCCGGTTGAACTGTACTTCCTGTGGGGCCAAGGGTGGTCCCCTTTGAAATCCTTCTGGTGCGGGGGTTCGCTGACCTACTGGTGGGGGTAGTATCCTCGGGGCTGGTGTTGCTGGCCTCGGTCCTATCTGTAGTGCTTCCTCTCTATGCTGCGGGCAATCTCGGACAAGGTGCTGACTGGACCCGTATATCATGCATAATCCCAACTTATTCTGGCAATCTTTAACGATGTGTCCCTTCTTGCCATAATAGTGACAAGTCGGAAGCTCCTGTTGTGGGTATGGCGCTGCCCTCTGCTGTGTCTATTCTCCGGGACGATGAACCGGTCCTCCTGCTCCGGGCTGTGCTCTGGCTGGTGTAGTCGTGCTAGAACGTCTAGCTTCTCTGACGATGGCCTCCTGGATCCTCGCCTCTGCAAGAACCTTTTAATAAGAAATCCTCGCCTGTGTAGTGGTATACCTCTACAGTTCGAAATTGAGTCCATGGTGAAATCTCTAGGCTTTCTCGAGATCATTGGGTATCAAGACGGCACCAAATCTGCTAAGGCAGCTGAATTCTACGTCATATGCGTCAACAGTCATATTCCCCTGTTCTAGATATAGGAATTGGGAGTACAGGGCATTTCTGACTGTAGCTGGGAAATACTTCGCGTTGAAGTATTCTAGGAACTGTTCCCAAGTCTGGTTCTTGTCTATACTGCGCTCAATGGAATCCCACCAGTGATGGGCGTTGCCTTTTAGTTGGGCCCTCACTGCGGTCATCTAAAGATCTGGTTACAGTTGTGAAGCCTCTAGTAACATTTTCGTGTTGGCGACCCAGTCGGAGATCTGCTCGGCAGTCTCATTGCCCGAGAAAGTATCTGGTCCCATCTGTCGGAACCATCTAACAGTGCCACCTGTCTGGGCTGTTGGAGGTGCTGGTACTGGTGTTGCGACAGGTGTCCTCTCTAGTACTGTCATCAGACTCTGTCTCAATGTCTCTGTCTGCTGCCACTGCACTTGCATCATTGTCTGGAAGAACTGGAGCATCTGTGGCATCTGGGGTGGATAAGGTGGAGGTGGTGGTAGTGGAATCTCTGGCTGTGCAGTAGGCATCTCCTCAGATGTCAGCCTCTCAGTCTGCGGCATCGGTGTAGCTCCAGAAGTCTGTCCCTCACAATGTTGCGTGGGGATTGTCTGGGAAGTCTGTCCTTCGGGTTGCTGCGTAGGATCGCCCTGCGATGTCTCGTGCCAATGTATCAGCGGGGTCTGTACCGGGGGTTGCCCTTGGGGTACTTTATCTCCTTGAGTGGTGTTATCTGGCACTGCGGCACGGGGTGCTCCTCGTCCACTGCGCAAATTCATCTTGCTGCAAGAGATAGGACTTCATTAAAAGAGCACGAATCAATAAACAGGATACAGATATTGAGAAGCAGTATCAAGGAAGTTCAAAGGCGAATCAAAAAGTGGATGAGACCTAGTAATTTCTATCCTATTGCAGGCTCGCTGAGTATGTTACCATACCACAAGCGAAAATGTCAAGACCTGCATGGGCCACCACTAAAACCAAGTCACACCCCAGTCCCAAAATATACGGGACCAGGCCACGTGGCAATAGCCAGCTGACACGTCTCCGAGGATATCCCAATTTAATGGATCCACGAAGAGTGCTACAATGTCCTATAATACTAACATGTCCAATATCAGTCAATAACAGGTAATCTAATCTCATCCACAAATAAAGAGCAAGAAATACTAAATAAAACTGCTGGAAGATAAATACCAATCTCAAGATATCATAGTACAACCAATAATGTCAGATGGGAACAAACCCACTACTGTAACGAAATAAAGTACTGAAATGATAGATAAAAGATAATGACTAGGGCATCGGCTGACTAGATAATGATGCACCCAATCTAGGCGGAAGGCCTACCAAGTGATCACGGAAACTCTGACGGTAGAACCTCTAACTCCTCTGCGGTAGCGAATCTCGTCTCCTGTCTAGGGCCGTACAATGTGGGGTAGAAAGCCACGTCCAAATCTGGAAGGGAACCAGGTCCACAGAGGAACGTAACAAGATACAGAGAGACAAGCCATATATAAATACTGAATAAAATAAATACAATAAAGGTGTGCTAACCATCTAAGTGAATGCAATATGAGGACAACTGTGAGTATATGGGAAGGTGTAGGCTAGACATATGCTGACGTAATTCACTAGTCGTGGCAACTGGCTAGTATATGCCACACATGCCCCCTATAACACGGGCGCAGGAATACAACAACATCCAATGTTCTATAGAGTGTGGTATCTGCAATGTCATCAAGTAATATCCAACACTCTACAGAACGTGGTATCAGTAATATATAAATACGTCGGTATCACTCCGTCGAGTGCGGTATCAGTGTAAAGGAGTGGGATATACCATATGCCTACCAGTCGTCTTCCCCTCCCAATGTAGATATACCAGTCAAATAATTGACGTGCATATCCCTTATCTAAATGCCAAGTCTCTATACTGAAATAGTCCTAACTACTTTCTAACCGTGATGCACGTCACACGCGGCGATAGCTAGTCGATCACGTGAACTCGCATCCCAACATGAGATTTGTCACTACGACTATGTGTAAACGTGTCAGGTCTTGGAAGATAATAGGGTATCATCTAATGAGGTGAGTCTGCTAATGACTAAGTCCATGTATACTAATCACCGAGGTGTCCGTCGAATGCACCCGAGACAATCTCGGATGCACACAGTTGTATAAAGCAAAGCAACAAGCATATAATACAATATTTACATAATTTAAATTAGACAGTAAATATGGCAAGGTATCTTGCCTGAGTCTTCAAGAGATAAATGCCAAAAGCATGCTCTGGTAGCATCTCCTGGCTGATCCAAAGACCCTAGACAAACAATATAACACAATAATACAGGCATCAGGTACTACGCATTATCTACATTTGGTTAATACGTTATTCTTGAATACTGTCCCGAGTTCACTGTTGCTCGAGTACAGCATCACGTGCGCACTTAGCTAGGGTGTACACATGTTATGTCTTCGGTTAACAGGAGTCTCGAGGCAATATTTATCTAGTTACGAGTCGTCCATGATTTCTGTTCTGTGCGGACATGTCTCTATTCTCCATGTTTGTACATACTAGGATTTATATCCGGGGGTTTCTACCGAATTATCTGTCCTTGGTAACTGGTCGCTGGTTTAGAATAATTAATTATTAATTTAATATCTAACTAAACTCATTTCCATGCATAAAATATTAATTAGTTTTATGAGTTATTAATACACTTCCATATCGATACGGCGACACGAAGGAGAATACTAGGACACAAGAGAGACGGGTTCCACGAACGAGTACCTGATCAATCGAACGAGGGGGTACGCTCGCTGGTCGGCTGTTCCCTTCGACGAGGGTGGCTCTGGTAGCGTGGAAGGATCCGTCTAGCGGGTGGTAGCGTAGTCGGGATCGGGGCAGTGCTCCGGTCGGGAGCAGTCGGTGCTGGGGCAGTGCTCTGGTCGGGAGCAGTCGGGGCTGGGCAGTGCTCCGGTCGGGAGCAGTCGGGATTGCGCAGTGCACCGGTCGGGAGCAGTCGGGATTGGGCAGTGCACCGGTCAGGAGCAGTCGGGGTTGAGTGTGCACCGGTCGGGGGCAGTCGGGGTTGGGGTATGCACCGATCGGGGTGCAGTCGGCGTTGGGTGTCCGGCCGGTTGGAGAGCAGTCGGCGTTGGGGTGTGTGACCGGTTGGGGAGCTCGGTTTGGATGGGGAGGTCGGCTAGGGTTTTGTAGGGGATGATGAATAGTGGGTTTATTAGGGTTTTGTATGAGGGGGTTTGTATTTATAGTTGGTAGTGGAGATTTTGGGCTGGCCTTGGTGTGGGCTGTCCTGCCTTGTTGGGGGCTGGTCCACGTAGCAGTGTGCAAGGTGGGCTTGGTCGGGTTTGTTTGAGGTGAAGTTGACCTCAAATATAATTAAATTAAATAAATGTAAGGCGCTCTCTCAAGAACTGTGGCGTAGCTAAGGTGAGATGCAAAGGCGAGGTGCATTAAGACGTCTATTAGACGCACATTAATCCTAATTAATGCCAAATAAATCCTAGCGTCTCGATTTAATTCTAATAAATTTTGAATTGGTCGAGGGGGTTTACAAATAAGCTTGCAAAACTAGGCTATAAAATAGCAGCATAAGTGGAGGTAGTCCAGAAAATATAAGTACGTTGGATTATGATAAAGGAAGGTACAAAATAATTTAAGTTCACCAAGAAGACTGGTGTTGTGCCTCTACAGATGCTATACTAACTTCTTGTCTAAGTCTCTAGTCGACCAAATGGGGGTATGGGCCTCTAAGTTCTACAGTCTGGGTAAACAGTATCTTCTTATGCAAGCCTATAGTTGGTGTCATTCAATTACACTTCATTAATAGGTCAAAAGGACTATGTGATACTAGGTTATGAGGCATACTACCAAACTTATAATAATTTAACTAATAGTATTATTGAACAATAGAGTGTATATACCTAGTACAAGTTACCTTCCTAACCCCTATCAAGCAAGAGAGAAAAAAGAAGATTAACGTTGTGAAGGGATCAAGCAAGATGCAATGCAAGCTATTAAATAAGAGTGCAAATTAAAATCAAGGGAGGTGATCAAATAAGTGGATGATCCTATATTCTAATCCTATGCACAGGCTTGCTCGGTACAGTAACGTAACCGAGACATTATGCTCTCGACATGCATGGGCCACCATAAAAATGTCACGCCCAGTCCCAAAATACGTAGGACCAGGAATACGTAAGCATTCCAGCCGTATGTATATGACAACTCCAATATATGGATACCATAATACACACGTATGCTGTAATATGAATAATAATTCACATGTGGTATAGATATTGTCACAAGTCACAGGGCATAACTAGATCTCATCCACATAATCAAATAACAATCAACTATATAACTGAATCAAGTATAAAATGCTTGATAAGAACAAGTAGTTGGGTGGAGACAAATCTACTACCAACTAGAATATAAGAGAAACCAATAAGTATATCTAATGATCAATGAGGCTCGAAGAGAAGACCTCCTCGAAAGAGAGATAAGTAGCAAGTCCTGATCCGTGCTCCTGCGAATAGTCAAGATCGTCTACACCTAAAAAAGGACCAGGTCCTCAGAGGGACGTAACAAGATACATAGAAGCATGCCAATTGAATACAGTAAAACATGCATAATAGATATAAAATATATAAGTACGCTGTACTAGACAATCTATATGAAAATGCATAGTGAGGACAACCTTTCGACGTATGGGTAGGTGCAGGATACTTTATCTATCTCACAACTCACACACACGTCCATGAACATCATCAGCCGTCATACAGCGAGGGTAGCGACTGAAGAAACATGAAAAATATGTTGGGAAGCTCTACGCAGCATATTGATACAAAGCAGCGTAAACAGAGGACTTCAGAGCCTTCAACGTGCAAATAGAGCTTCTCCGCCAAAGCACAGCGAGAAATATAGGCTCAAGGACCATCCGCGTAGGGCAGTATGTCCAGGCTGCTTCAGCGTAAACAGGTGCTTCATCGCCTTTATAACTCATCCTCTCTTCATGCAACATTGAAGTGTACAAGGGACGCTTCGTATTCTCCGAAGTGAACCTATCAGAGCCTACAATGAACCTGTCAGATCGTGCAATGAACCTGACGTCTCGACTTCTGATAAAGGGATACTGCTCGACTACCCAGGCGACGGCTATAATGATGGTGCGGCACTGCAACCCAGGCTATCATTTACTGCCATTTCCCTTGCGTAAACCGCTTTTACGTACACGGAGGAATACACTGCCTAGTTTTACACAGGCAGATGAGAGCTCCTTACGCTCCGCGGAAGACAAACCGCCTGCCACGTCAAAAGCTGCACTCCGTACGGGACTCGAGACGCGTCTTTGCATTTAATGCACAGGGCGATGACAGGCCCTCAAGGCACGTCTCTGCAATTAATGCGCCGAATACTGACAGATGCCTGAGGCACGTCTCTGTGTTTGATGCACAGAAGGGTGGCAGACCTTCAAAACACGCCTCTGTGTTTAATGCACAGGATGATGGCGGATCTCCACATTTAATGCAGGAGATTTGATTAAATATCATCGAACCGTCGTTTAGTGACATCCCCTTTGCGAGAGCTGCTCCTACGCATGCAAGGGAATACGCTACCTAGTTTTACACAGGCAAACATGATCTCCTTACGCTCCGCAGAAGATGAACAGACTGCCACGGCAGCGGTTACTCTTCGCACAAGGTTCAAGGTGTGTATCTGCATTTAATGCGCAAAATGATGGCAAATCTTAAAGACAAGCATCTGTATTTAATGCACAGGATGAGGGCAGATCTCTATATTTAATGCAAGAGATCTGATTATCTCCAAAAGCCGTAATTCCAGCTAAAATGTCCACATCATCACTCTGGCACGTTACGCTCGGCTTCTACGTCCCTTCAGCTTCGGTGCCTGCTCGGCTTCTATGCCCATTCAGCTTCGGTGCCTGCTCGGCCTTCTGTGCCTACTCGGCCTTTATGACCACTCGGCTTCTACGCCTACTCGACCTTTATGACCACTCGGCTTTTACGCCTATTCGGTTTCTATGCCGGTTTGATAACTATTTGGCTTCTATGCCATGGTGACAGACATTGGCTTCTATGCCAACCTCTTCTACACGAGGGATACCTACCTACGTAGCTTTTACGCCGTGATCTTCGTAGCGATTATACGCATTTTGTCCCTTAGTTGGACCCGCGTCACACGCTCATTCAAAGGATCATCTATACGCAGGTTTTGGTTATTTTAACCGTTGTGTAAAAGGGTGTTATACTTTCCACTACTCGATTTTTATACCGATTGAGTGGTCACTGTCACTAAAACTCTATAAATAGAGACCTCTATCAATGAGGAACAAGGTCGACAAATTGGAGGGGGTCGACAAATTGGAGGGTCGAGAGGGAGAGAGAGAGGAGAATCCAGAGCTCAGGCAAAGAGAAGGGATCGACGACTTTGGCATCGGGCATCCACCCTCTTTAGCAACCTTCGAAGCTGCTACCTGTCTTCCATGGCACTTCTTCAACATCGTGTGGTCCAAGGGCTAAAGTGATCGACTGCAGATCAGACACCTATAGCAATATTCACCCAGATTAAATAAATTATACTTAGACATCCTCGTGTAGGATCAAATTTGTACAATCTTGTTTGTAAACATAAAAGAAGGGCGGATCTTCGTACAAGACCTCGTTTCCCGCATTCATCAAATCTTTTCTCGTTTATTATCCAAAATAAGATGGCGACTTTGTTGGGGACGTCTTTCTCTTCTGATGAGGAAGCTATTGCTCAACACGATATGGTATCCGTGGGATCCGTGAAGAGGACACTGGTCGTCCAGTTTGACAAGTCGGCCTACGAAGACATGCTTCGAGCAGGGGGTAGCTCTCACTTGTCACCACCCCATTTCCAGAGCCGGATAAATTTTTTTTTTAATTTAGTTAATTGTGTATTATTTATAATTAATTGTATTTATATTTAATTAATGATTGTATTATATTTTTATTGATTGTTTTACGATTTTGGCTAGCCTGGACCCATGTCAGACCCTAGTAGACCCATGTCCGACCCAGCCCACACCCTTGTGAGACTTATTTTTGGGTTTAGAATATTTATTATATTTTTAGTGGGTTAGTTGGAGAGATTTGGGGTTAGTTTGAGTGCTTTTGGAACCCCGAAATCCAAAACCGAGTTACGTGAGGGCATTTTGGACATTTGCCAACTTGTGGAACCCTTTATTAGGTGTGTGGCCCCTATTCCCAGCCCCTACCCATGCATTTCCAGCAGCCCCACCCGAGAACCAGCAGCCCCCATCCCCATTTCTTTACTTCTTCTTCTTCTTTTTCTCCACTACTTCTTCTTCCTTTCTCCTTCCCAAGTAAGTTTCTCCATTTTTCTTCCTTCCTTCTTCCATTTCTTCTACTTATTTGAACCCTAACCCTACATTCTTCTCCAACCTAGGTGGGTAGAGCTTAGATTTGGTGTTGGAGCTAGATTTGGGAGCTTGGAAGCTTGGTTTGGTGGATTTGGAGCATTTTGGAGACTTTGGCTTGGGATTCCAACTCCCAAGAGGTACACCCTAGCTTTCCCCTTGCTAATTATTTTTATATAGTGTAATTAATAGTTTAAAACCTTCCTAGACCCTTAGGCTACCCGTGGAAGGAAGTTGGAACTAGTTGGGTAGCGTTTGGAGACTTTAACACTAGGTTTTGTGTCAATTTCGGGTGGAATCCGAATTTGGCCCAATTTTGGGTGATGCCCTAGGTTAGACGGACCTAGGTAGACATTGTCGGGTGTCTTGAGGGTGATTGCGTGTCTCCGTTCGGACACGGGAAGCCGTGTCGCGGAGAAACGGGCGTTTCGGGCATTTTTGGGGTTTTCGTCATCGCCGATTCTAAGTGCGTGCGCATTTTTGCCACGAACCTAGAATCGACGCGGTAGTATTTTTTCTAGGATCTAGACATCGTTTAGGATCCGTGGGTAAATTTTGGGCCAATTCTGAGTTGGTTTGGTGTGCGTTTCAGGAGGTTTTCCGAACCGCGCACCGCGTGTTCGTCAAAATGACCGAACGGCCATTTCGACTTGGTTTCCTTGTTTCGGGCTTGTGCGCACGTTGGGTTAGTATCGAGAGTGTGTGCTAGAGTTTTCGAGTTATATTTTATATATTTTAGGGTGTTGGTGAGTGTCGGGGTCGTTGGGCGTGAGTGGGGCGTGTTGTTGTGTGTTGTGGTTGAGTGGTGTTGTATCTCTCTATATATATTTATAAGTGCCTATATATATATATTTATATTTATATATATGTATGTGTGTTTATGTATATATATTTATATATATATATGTGTGTATTTATATCTATGTGCTTGTGTATGTATATGCCTATGTGTATATATATATATATATATATATATATGTAGATGTGTAAGAGTGTGTGTGAGTGTGTTGATATGTGTGTGTATATATATATATATATATATATATATATATATATATATATATATATATGTGTGTGTGTGTGTGTGTGTGTATGTGTTTGTAGATATATATATATATGATTATGAGTTTGTGTGTATATAAGTATATATATTTATATATATATGTATGAGTGTTGTGTGTGTATGGTTGTGTGTTTGTGAGAGTGTGTGCTAGTGTGTGTGAGAGTGTGTGTGCTAGTGTGTGCTAGTGAGTGCGTGTGTGAGTGAGGGTATATATATATATATATATATATATATATATATATATATATATATATATATATATGTGTGTGTGTGTGTGTGTGTGTGTTTGAGAGTGAGTGTATGTATATATATATTAGTGTGTGTATATATATATATATAGATATATGGGTGTTTATATATATATATATATATATATATATATATATATATATATGTATATAATTATATGTGTGTGTGTGTTGATATGTGTTGAGTGTGTGTGTGTGTGTTGGATATATATAAGTTAGTGTGTATATATATATATAGAGTTATATATATGTATATATATATATGTATATATATATATATATAGGAGTGTGTGTGTGTGTGTGTATGAGAGAAGAGGGGGGGGACTGGAACCTGGACAGCATGTACAGCAGCAGCAGCTGCTAGAGCAGCAGCCACAGCAGCAAAAACAGGGCAGCAGCAGCAGCAGCATTTTGCACAATAGCAGCAGCAGCAAGGTTAAGGAGCAAGAGCAGCAATGCGAGGGAGAGAGGGGTATATATATATATATATATATATATATATATATATATATATATATATATATATATATATATATATATATATTGATACATAGTTAGATAGTAGAGGGATAGATTAGATAGATAGTAGATAGATAGGTAGAGGAATAGAAAGAAAGATAGATATATAGTTATATAGCTAGATAGATAGATAGGTGGTTAGATAGATAGATATCTAGATAGCTAGTTAGATAATAAGATGGATAGATAGATAGTTATATGTATATCTAAGGTATAGATATATATATACCTATGGCTATATATATATATCTATAGATATCTAGAGAGAGAGAGAGATAGATTTATAAATAGATATATACATAGCTAGATAGATAGTTATATATATATATATATATATATATATATATATATATATATATATATATATATATATATATATATATATATATATATATATAAGGTAAGGTATATATGTGTAGGTAAGGTAAGATACATAAGGTATGTGTATATGTGTATATATGAAGATATATAGGTATATGCCTATATGTATTAGATATCTATATTTTAGCCTAGATTATAGCTAGATATATATGTTTCTGCATAATAAGTAGCTAGAGGGGTAGTCGGGTTGAGTTTAGAGAGGTATCTCAATACCTTGAGATACCGAGGTATCTCAATACCTTAAGATAACCAAGGTATTGGGTTTCGAGCGGGATTTTTGAGCATTAGCCTAGGAAATGTATTGGAGTGATTTTTATATGCTTATGTGTATATATTTACGCGTGCTAGCATAGGTTTTAGCGGGTTTAGGCGGGACGCGTAGCCTAGGTTGAGATATCGGATACCGAGGGTATCCCGATATCTCAAGGAGGCGAGTTTGAGAGTTTTCTAGCTTAATGAGCTCGGTTTGACTTATAATTTCAGGAGCACCCTAGTTTGACCTAGACTTGACCGTAGTTGACT